>CM041628.1:72183220-72250420 GCA_023333625.1 Bothriochloa decipiens
ATGTATGTATGTATGTATGTATGTATGTATGTATGTATGTATGTATGCATGCATGCATGCATGCATGCATGTATGTATGTATGTATGTATGTATGTATGTATGTATACTAAATAAAGTAAGTAATTTTTCAAGTGGCGCGCTGAAAGAGTTGAGAGGAGTATGTTTATGGTTTTCTCAACCAATTTCTAAAGTCTAGCTAATAAGGCCATCGATCGATATGCCTATTACCAAGAATTAATCCGGCCGCTGCCGCTTGCATTAGCTAGCCTCCAAAATGAAGGCGATGGACAGGAGAGAAGCTAGAATGCCGCGGGCGCGCGAGACGTTTCGCCAACTGCTACGTACTGGTACCAGTGAGCTAGACCTGCGCGGTCCGGTGAGCGTGAGCCGCGACTCGTGACTCGTGAGCCGGATGGCCGTAGTGTGAGCGATCGACGCGTCAGAAGAACCCATGCACCGGACGGATCGATCGAGTCAGGCCAAGGCCCAGGCTAGGGATACGTAGATCATCATAGAGGGAAAGGGAAGGGGCGCCGGGCCCCACAATCCGGTCACTTTATTTTACTAGGCTCCATCCATCCAGAGCAGGGACCGACCTCGCTTTCATCATCATCCTAGCTAGCCCGTATCACTGTTCCATCGATGCCAGGCAAGGCAGAAACCGTACATTGGCCACGCGCGCGCTCGACTAGCTGCACCCAGCACAAGAACCTAACCGTGCTAGGGCTACTGTTCCTTTCAATGACGACTTTTGCCTTTTCTTTTCTCCTCGTACCTCTTTAAAAAATGCAGTTCTTACTTCGGGAGAAGTGAACCAATTTCAACTTTAACCACGGTTTTACAAAAAAAATTTATTAACATTTATAATATAAAATAAGTATGTAACGGAATATACTAATTTGCGTAGTAAATCTTGTTTGAGAGATAAAATATTAAGACTAACAGTTATAAACTTGGTCAAAACTTTAGCAAATTTAACTAGCACGATTATCATAATTACATTCTTTTCTTTTTCTATGACTATGGAGGGAGTACGTACAAGTCTAGGCTGCACAAAAAGCTCTCTTTGCGCTTACGGACGATGCCGTTTTTAGAGGGATCGTCTGTATTTGGGGTTATATTATATCTAATATATGTTCATTTATTTTATCTAGATTAATTACCTCGAGGGAGGGTGCGTCGCGGTGGTGGAGAAATAATCCAAGCTTTATCTTTTTATAATCACTCACCTCAAATGTCGGGTAGTTGAATAGAAATTGTGCCAATGACAAAAAAAAAAAAAAAAATTCCGTAATCCAAAGAGTCCGGGACTGGAGCACATAATTGCAAATGAAGCGCGCGTGTGATGACAAATCTCCAGGGACCAGGGCTTTACACGTCTTGTTTAGTTCCCTCCTAATTTCAGCATTTGGTATTATGTAAAAAGAAGATTTCACGTCACATCAAGATATTGGCATATATATAAAGTACTAAATATAGATAAAATCAAAATTTAATTGCACGTTTTAGGAGACGAATATTTTAAATCTTATTAGTCAAAATTTAGATAATTTTTATCAAATATAAATAACATGTTACAGAAATTTTGCTACAGTAATTTTGCTCCAATTCAAATAACTAAACAAAGCCATAGATAAACGCTAAGTAAAAGCTCGGGGAGCAGCATCTCTACAGACGAGAGCAGAGCACGCAGCAGCGATCGAGTAGAGTAGCAGTCGCAAAAAAAAAAAACCGATCGAGTAGAGTAGCGGCCGGGAGCTACAGTATAGGAGCACTCCTCCTCCACATCGTCACGGCCAGCCAGCCGGACCCACCCGCCCACCGGCGAGCGAGACCTGGATGGCTGGATCCTCCTGTCTCTGTAACCCTGCCCGTCCGTCCGTCTCTAGATCTTTCAAGCCCCAGTCCATCTCTCATCTGCCATGCCATGTCCTCGATCTTTCTCTCTCTTCCCCCCAGCCCTCCCTCTCGGCCTCATGCTACTCGTAGCTGGAGTGCCCACTCATCATCAGTCGTCTGTCGTCTCGTCTCAGGCTCACTGCCGGTGGTGGCCAAGCTACTCGTAGCTGTGCGTTGCGACGTGCTTCGCATTGCACTGCATTGCTGCATCATAAGGCCCGGACCCCCCCGCAGCCGCAGACCGCACTATATACGCAGCAGCAGCCAGCAGTATTCCGGAAAGAAACGAGAAGGGCTTCTCTCTCCCCTCCATCATTGCCGCCCGAAACGGCAACCCGCCACCGTCCCACTGCACTGCACGCTCCCTCCACTCGTCCTCCTCCATGTGCCCCGCCTGCAGCTCGCTCTCGCTCCACTACGACCGCCAGCCATTTAATCCTCCTCGCTCGCCTCGCTGCTTTCCCGCACTGCACTGCACCTAGGCTGGCTAGCTAGACAGCTCCACCATTCCTTGCTTGCTTCTTGCTCATCGTTCATTAATTCGTCGCTGGCTCGATCCCTCGCCAGCAAGGCCCATATTCTGCCGCAGCGTTTCCCACCAAGCAGCCTTGCCGCGTGCCGCGTACGGTAGGCGCGCGGCCGGCCGGCGGCTCGCTCGTCGATCCATCGTTCGTTCGTCGTTCGTCCAATAATATAGCAACCGATGATGATGGCTGCGGCGGCGCCGGCCGAAGCGCCGAGGCCCAACTCGCCGCCTGCCACGCCGGACCCCTGTGGCCGCCACCGCCTCCAGCTCGCCGTCGACGCGCTCCACCGGGAGATCGGCTTCCTCGAGGTACGTACGGTACGGGAGGTACCACCTGCATGCGTCCACTCAGCCATTCTTCGAGATTATTCAAGTAGGAGAGTATTATATTATATTATATCCCACACACTGCACTCGATTACGCTGCACTGCAGTGCTCGACCGATCTTTGCACTTTGCATCATCACCTAGCTATCTACATTCTACAATGTGCTATGTTTTGTGTGTTCCTCCTAGCTGCTGCCTTGCTCAGCAGCTGCGTTTCTCTTTCCCTTTTCTTCTCTATTTTTTGTTTTGATTCAAAATGTATAAACAATCATATGCACAGATGATATATAAGGATAAATAAAGTGTGCGTAGTCAACGAGATTCAAATTACCAGCCTTGGTTGCTGGTTGCTCCTCCAGTCCTCTCCATCGGCCGGCCGAGAACTGAAACGCTAGCTATCAGCAGTAGATGAGACCCTTTAATTTGAAAGCTTATTTTAATCCATTCTCTAGCTAATCTGTCTGCCTCTGGGCACGTGCGGATCGTACCATGGATTTGCGCGCGCGTCAAGCCTCAACTCTGCTCTTTATATTCCTTTTGCCCACCATTTCCCACGATTCCCGTCTCTCACTCTCTAGCTAGTAGTAGCTTGGATTCTTGTTCCCTTCTACCTGCTGCTGATGATACTACTATACGTACTACATTACCTCGATCTCTCTCTCACACACACGGACACAATCTCAAATAAAGCGCTACTACTAATGCTGATTTTTTTTTTTGGTCTATCTATCTTGCTAGGGTTCAAGGGATCTAGGATCTAGTACATGTAGAAGAAGATGCAATATTACAAGGGCCGGCCCACGCTTTGATTAGTCACCTCAATCTCCTAAATACTACTCCGTCCTATCATATGGCATGCATATGGCTTATTTCACTATAATACTACACCCATGTAGGCGTCAGTGTGTCACTATAGCTTGGACGCCTTGCTCGCTACATTAGCTCTAAACTATACTACGTAGTACTGTATCTGCTAAAAGCATATTCTTAAGCAACAACCTACAGCAGGCTTCCTTCAACTCATCATGAAAGTTTTAATGTCTTATTGTTATTATTATTGTCCCTATTTATTACATATTGTATATCTGAAATATATTCGATCAGCAGTGAGCATACTGGACATAAAGTTGCTTCTCATGGTGGTATTGGGAATAATGACTCCACATTTCCAGCCAAATACTCATCATCCTGTGTCCAGCATGCTAGCTGCTCACTCATCAGAGCTCAGCTACACCAAGCAATAAAATATTCCTGAAAACATATGTTAACTAAACACTAGTATTTACTGCCCGATGAGCCCCCAAAAACACAGCCCTGCATTGCGGCCATGCCTGCGTGCCATCAGTATAGGAGTATGCATGGCAGAGTTAATTAATCTAGCTAAACTGACAAATTTATTCAAATACAACCAACAATACTGATGGTCTACTACAAACTCATGAGTCATGACCAGCTTTCTGTGTATGCATGGCTTCTTTTCCTTGATGCATTATAAAAACCTCAATTTGTTACGAGATTATATATATATTTTTTCTGTTCCCAACAACGACGACGACGTTGCGTTGATGCCAATATATTCTTGGCGTACGGCCGTTTGTATGTGGTTGCAGTATCTCGTTAGAATATATATTAGTAGAATATTGGAAAGCTCGATCGGCAGCTGGCGGTTTTCTTTAGTAACTCAAAACTTTGAATGTGCTGTGTGTAAGTGTGTTAAAAATATCCCAGACAACGCCTGAAAAGTTGACAGCTGAACACATGGCTTTTACTTAATTACCATCAGTATACAGTAGTATTTACTATTTACCAATATAATAATATTATTATATTACTATCCTGAAACGCTCCATTTAATTTCCTTGCTGCAGGGTGAAATAAGTTCCATCGAGGGGGTCCACGCTGCATCCAGATGCTGCAAAGAGTAAGCTGCTCAACAAATAATATTTGCTACATATACACAGGGGATAACCTTATTTGCAGTGTTTTCACAGGAATGGCTGAAAATGCTAGTATCAGAAAACTAATGAATTTTTCTATTTAATTTAAACTGCAAAACCTTTTCTGTATATTGATCATGTGGAGGAACCAAAGATGATTCTCTGTTGATTGACCCTCTCTGTGATGAATCTTTATGCAGGGTTGATGAGTTTGTTGGAAGCAATCCGGATCCATTCCTAACGATGTATGGATTTTCAGGTTGTGAATTTGTCTTAACTTAGCATAAGTGGTGCATTTTTTTCTTACCACATCTGTTTAAAAAGCAGTCAGCCAGAGAAAGGAAGCCATGATCAATCTCAGCAGTTTCTGAAGAAGTTCCGGTACTTCCTTTGCTCCTCACAACTCTTAATATTGTTGGTTCGTCAACTTACCATTAGCACAAGTGTATAATAATGTTATTCTGTTGTCAATTATATTTTTCCGAGTACTAGCAGTTCACATGAAAAATACTAATTGGTAAGGAAAAAAAAAATTCTACCATCATTACCTCCTAATAATCCTAAAACCATTGTTAGGTAGAAGAATGTGCAGAAAGATAACAGTCTCTGTAAATCGGCATACGACATATTCATTCAGTTGAAGCTTTATGAAGTTTGTGATCATCTGGGACCGGGTGCCTCAGCCCCACCAGCGTACGGAGTACGTTCTAGCAGCTTCAACGGCTCGTATCAGATCTTTGCTGTTTTTTTTTCCTCTGTAGCCTGCACCCCGGCCTCCACTACTGTACTGCGCCCTACAGACTTTCAGAGTGATTAGCTTTGTCGTTTACTTTAAACTGCCATGCCATCAACATCACAATCACATTGTCAGGCTGCAGAGCAATCAGTTTGTCGTTGTCGTCTGCACTAGCACTTACTCCAATTGAGCATCTAAAGGGCTACTTTTCACCTCCTTGTTACTATAATTGTTTCAATTATTCCTCAACACGTAATGTCGTCAGAAAACCATCAGGCACTGAATAGGAGTACTCCTATATCAATCAGTAAACCATGAAATGATGCTGCTGCTTATTGTTGCTAGCATTGTGTGGATGATTGGCAATCACGGATCAGAGCAGATGAATGAAATGAATTGAACAACTGAATTGAAGCTGCGTTTGTGCATGCATGCAGAGCAAAGAGCTGCCTGAGCTACTACCTCTCGTGGATCTGCTGCTGCGGCGGTGGTGGCGGCGGGTGGTGCCCACCGGTGCAGCTCAAGAGGCCGAGCTGCTGCTCCTGCGCGCCGCGGCTGAGGAAGCTCTGCTGCTGCTGCCGGTGCCGCGTGGTCTACGGCGCCGGCGCCGGCGGCCGCGGGTGCTGCGCGCCGTGCCCGCGCTGCTCGTGCGACTGCACCTGCGCCTGCGCCTGTCCCTGCCCCAGGTGCAGCGCCGCGTGCTGCTGCCTGTGCCTATGATGATGGCCGTGGGAAATTTTGCGTGCATGCCGTGCTACTACCCGGAGATGATGATGGTCGATGGTTTTGATGATGATGGTGGATGACTGGCATTTTGCAGCATGACTGGGTTTTTTTTTTTTAGTGTCGGCGACACGAGAATCTGCTATTGCTAACTAGCTGTTTCTGGTTCGTGCTGCTGAATGGTGTCGATTACACATTTCCACTGAGCTGAGGGTAGGCCATATGGCCATCGAGGCATCCAGCTCTAGTTTTACGTACACGACAAAATATCAAAATTCAGACTTGAAAAGACTTAGCAAAGGGTTCTAGGTCCACCGTACCACTTTGCCAACAACAGTGACGTACGTAGCTTGTAATTGAGACCCCCGTGATATCTCAAACTGAGCAACACATTACTGCTTAAGATACTACATGTTTGAATAAGACCAAACGGGAGGACTATAGAGAGAGTATGGTATGTGAGAGGACAATTCGCCAAAAAAAAAAAAAGGTGCAAAAGTGACATGCGACAGAAAAGGAGGATCGGCTGAGTAAAAGGAAGTGCAGCTGGTGGCTCTGGCAACATTGTTGTATTGTATGCTTGCCTTGCAATTGGCCTTAGAGCAGTATGTCTAGCTAGATATGGTGCGGAGTTCAATTATAGCTATATACTAGAAAGACCTCTCGAAGGAGGCCATTGTTTGCCATAGACAACTTTAGCTGTTGATGGCTTACCGTTCAAAGCAGTACTTCTTCTTTCAGGCTAATTTTAAAGGCACCAATTCGTTGCGTGGGCTGATCAAATTGGATAATAATAAAAGAGGACATTGTTAACAGAGCTATTTCTTTTCTATTCTGAATGAATCAGTTCATACATGTTTCGTTAGTAAGAAAATGATAATTTATTAGTCAAGTATGGAATTCATAACTGATTACAGATTCCTGTTTTCTTTCTGAACTAAATGAACTTTGCTTTGAATGGGATTCAAGTGAAAGCACTCAACAAACAGAGTTTGCCATATTCACTGTTCTCTCAACAGATTGAGAGAGTAATGGTCTTGTCGTCAGGGAAAAAGAACTGAACATGGACTTAAAGTAGCTTTCCATCAATTGACATCTGTCTGAATAAATAGTCATTGTAAAGGACAAAAAATTGAAATCCAAAGATAATTTCGAATAAAGAGCAATGAGTCATAAAAAGGTTAGCTTATGATGACTGAAAATGCAAACAAAGTATTTGTGGTGCTCATGTCTACCGATCACCCCCCCCCCCCCCCCCAAAAAAAGCGAGTATCTACATGTATTCCCATTTTAAGAATGGTGAGTAGATCAAATAATGAACCAGCCTTGATTGGTTTGACGGTGTTTTCATGTTCATGGAAATAAAAAATGAAACAACCTGCTAAGTTTTCTTATAACAATGTTTGCTTCAGCAAGTATGCCTGTCTGAGTCAGTTGCGTAAAGAAAAAAAAAAGTGCTCAGTTGATCTATTGACTTGCATAGTACTGCTCAACAATCTGGCAGAAAAGAAATTTAGAGTTTCTATATCCTGAGAAAAGTGATTTACAACGGTTTTTTTTAGCTACTACATTGACTCCCACGAAGTGTTACTACTCTGAGACGAATGCAAGATAGCCTTCTATGTTCTCATTAGATGGCAAAACAACTCTGTCAATTGTGGACATCAAGTAGAATTTTGGCATACACAGTACTTCACTTGGATTAATGTTCCAGTATTAGATTGAGGGCCAGATCATCCATTGTCATCAAGGAGCAAAATATTGCTCCAAAACTCTGAATGAGAAATAGTGGAACAAAACATACATGCAAAGATGACAGAAATAAGAGGCATGACATATTTCCTAAGGTCCATCAGAGTCGCAACAAGCCCTGGTTCATCAGAGATGAACTCAATAAGCTGTTGCGTGTGCAGACTGACAGAAATATTATGTAATGTTAAGAAGAGAAGCAACCATCTAACCCGAACAAAAGATAATGGACGGAGCAGCGATTGTTTGAATGGTTTGTGTAGCTATGATATCATATACAAGATACAAGACCATTCAATTCTGCGATCTCTACAAAATTTGCACCCGTAAACAAATTGATCTGTAGATTGATCCCCAACCCAGTGGCGTGGCGGGTGCCGCCGCTCAGCGATGGGCGCCGCCATCAGGCGAGGCGGCGAGGTAGCCCCAGTGTATCTGCTCCCGGGCAAGGGCGCAGCTGCTCGCCGGCGCGAGCGCGATTGGCTCCCGTGCGCATGCGACTCCGCCAACGCGGCCTTGGTGGGCTCTCGCCGCCGCGGCGCCGCCCGCGCCGGGTTGGCCGGGAACGCCGTGCCCGTGCCGGGTGGAGGAGGGAGGTGCGGGGGCGGCGGAGGACTGGAGAGGCGAGTCACGCGCGAGGATTCACGATGGCCCGGTTTCGCGGCCTAACGGGTGACAGACCCGCTATTCTTCATATCGAACGGTCGGTGTCGCTTGCTTGGCTTGATCGTACGGCTACCGGCTTAACGGGCGACGTGGCCCGATCCACGGCCCGCTTTTGGAAGCAAGATTGCTATTACTGGAGACAGAGATAGAGATGATCAATTAAAATTATAAATCCATCTCCTTTTAAAAGAAAAAAAAAAACTAAAGACTCTGATTTTTTTGTAAAGGAGAGATTTTGGTGCTAATACATAATCTCCAACTTTGGTCAATGATTGCTAATTTCGCCATTACTTAATTAAAAGCTGTTGCTGTCCACCGCAGCTGCAGGCGGACCAAGGCTGACGTAGATGGATCGTGGATTTTAGTGGGCACATGCATCAAGGTGCAGAACCAGATCGTTTTCTTAGCCCTATTATGGATAATACGTTTGATTGCACCAAACAAACAATAATTAATAAAAAGAAATTCATATATCAGTTTCAACTTGCCCAGTAAAACTAGCCGCATAACCCAACCTGCCCTTATTAATCTCTGGACGCCTGGGCTTATACAGTCATCGATCAAGGCATCGAAGCTGGGTAATTTTCAGCACGCATCTCTCCAAGGCCGGCCTTGTGCTTTGTGCAGAAACCTTCCCCCGGCTAAATTATTAGCCTCTTGACAAGTCTGCACTAGCCGTTACGTACAACGGACCATCACCGTGTATATCCTGCCAGGCCCACAGGCCCACAGGCGTGGCGGAGCCTGGGACCACCGCGTAATTAATTATACGACCAACACGTGTGGGTGGGTGCGCGATACGCGCCATGTTCGGAAAGACCTGCGGCCGGCCTCTTGCCGACGGTCCAATGGGTCGCTTTCCGGACGGGTAGCCGAAGCCAAGGCGGTTTCACCAAAGCGGATGAGAACGAGGCCCCACCACGGTTCCACTCCCACGGGATCATCCTCATCCCGACGAGGGAGCCTCGCCTCCGGTTGGCATTCCACAGATATTTTGCTCCTCCTCCAAACAATGAAAGCCCCAAGCGCTAAGCATATGTTTAACAAAAAAAGAAAAACAAAGAAAATTTTGGTCCAAACTTTTCCGTAAGTTGCAGGCTTGCAGTTGTAAATATTTGTGTCTACCTTTTTCACCTGCTTGTTTGGAAGAGCTCTACTTACACACTCAAGGATATGCAAAAGAGAAGTAAAGATCAAGTTAGTTTTTTTTTTTTTTTTTTTTTGAAAAAAAGAGCCCAACAAAGTCAAGTTTCACAATTTTACAATAGTTTTTAAAAAAATTAGGAGGTGTTTGGTTTCTTCCTCTTAAACTATAGCCATCTAAACATCCGGTAAAAATAGTTGCCTCATATTTGGTTGATGACAAAAGGGACCTTTTAGTCCATTTTAGTCGGTATTTGGTTCCAAATGTAAGGTTTAGTTACTTTTAGCGTCTCTTCGATGACTAGGGAGACTAAATAATTTTAATCTTAAAAGGAGCCTCGGTACTTATACGATTCATGCTCCACTCAATTCACACTGTCCCTGCAACTGCAAGCGGAAAGAAATCGCCCCGAATCTTCGGGGACAAGCACATGCAATGGACCACCAGAGCACGAGAAAAACAACAGGTCGCCAACCATGCCCGGCTGGTCCGGTAACCTCACCGCCCCTGAGGATGCTCGCACCACAACCGCATGACTCCCCCACCACATCATTCGCTTGATCTTCCTTCCACTTAAACCACGCCAAAAACCAGCCCGCGATTCCGCGCTCATCCATCCTCCTACTGATCCGCCGCCCCCCTCTGCCCCGGCCCCCGGCGCCCCGCCATTCCCACCGCCTGCTCGCTCTCCCCATCCACCGCGCCTCTTCCCATCTTCCGGGCTGCCGGCCATGGACGAGGCCTTCGCGCGGGCGGTGGAGGACGGCCTGAAGCTGACCAAGCGCCTGGTCCTGCCCAACGGGGGCGGGATGCCGCCGCCGCGCCCGCACCTGGCGATGGAGCGTGACCGGGACACCGCCGACCCCGCCGCCGCGCTGCTGCAGCTCCTGCCGTCGGCCCCCATGGCGTACGCGGTGGTCGTCGACCCGGGCGCCGTCGACAGCCCCGACGTGCCCAGCTACCAGCCCCACGTGTACGGCCGCCTCGACCCGCCCGCTCTCATCCCGCTCCAGATGCGGGAGGCCGACCTCCGCGTCGACGTCCGCGCCGCCGCCGTCGCCGGCGCGGGCGCCGAGGTCGAGGTCGCCCTGCGCGCGCGCTGGTGGGTCCACTGCATCACGCGCAGCCAAGCGTGCCACTGCCGCATCGTCGTGCCCATGGGCCACCAGGTCCAGCATCCATCATCATCCGCACTCAATCCTTTGCTTGCTCTTTATTTGCGTCTCCGATCGATTTGTTTTCTTTTCCCCCCATTTATCATGGATTGTTGCTACTGTTCTGCTAGATTTGGATATGGTGCTACTGTTCTGCTCGATTTGGATGTGGTTAGGCGTTGTAACGATTAGCATTCACTTGCGTTGCATCCCCCGGCAGCTTGATTCGTGTTAGGTGGATGGAGGGGCCCCCAATTAGCTGTCGCTTTGGCCTGTGCTCTCGGGATCACGCAAATCAGGACCTAACCCAGTGTGATCGTGTCTTTACTCCTGGCCTAACACAGCAAGACAAATTCCGTTGCTTGGATCAGCCCCTGCCTTTCCGTTGCCAGTGGAGTCCAGCATGGTTTTGGCACAAAGCAAGACAAATTCCTTGCTTTCCCTGCTATAAGATGAGCAACGAGAAAGTAGCATCCGATTGAACTTGCTAAAGGATAGCTTTCTTTGTGCTCTTACCCAACAGATACTCCCACTACTGGATTCTTTTGTGCACGTCATTGTTGTACAGTATATGGAGAATTGCTTCGCTGGAATCCATGATTCTGCCTCCCTAAAAATGGGTGCCTTCAACTGTAATTCTGAGACATGGAAGTAGTGTGGCCTACTTTTTTTTTTTTTTATTTATTTTTGGATTAGGAGCTTTGCTTTCTCCAGAAGAAATTACTATAACCTGTTTAGAGAAGGCATGTTCTAGGGAACTTGAGAACTGTGCATGAGGAAGTTCTATTTCTTCTATTTTTAGTTCTGTTCCTTGTGCTCTTTCGGATGTCTTGAGTTTAGGAAGAAGACTATCTTTGCCATGACTGTCATTTGTGTACCCATCATTGTGCATATCGTACAGATTCTTTAATATTGAGAAATGCACATGCCATGATTGTAACCGCTCAATACCTAAGAAAATATATCTTTGCTACTGTATTTTTATTGGTATTAATTTCCAATGCTTATATTATATGAAATAATTGTTACTGTGATTTCTTCGGGCATCAATCTAAGAAAAATTTCACTAATAGGGTTCAATTCTAGGCGCTGAGGTTACTGTCGGGAAAAGATCTTACAATACTCATGTGATTGATGTAGAGGATAACTGTGCAGTGAAGATTGCAATACCTGAGAGTGGGGGTCTTTTAAAACAGGAATTATTTTCCTTGACAATACCACAGGTTTTTTCTACATGCTTCTCTAATCGGTGCCAACTACATTCCTGTGAAGTTTAAAGCTTCTATCAGTCACATTGGCTTTTGTTGATTAGTTTCTTTTGTGTCAAGGTTGGAGGCGGAGAAGATATATTTGCCACAATCAGATGGTCACAGAAGTTGCTATATGACAGCGGACAATTTTCTGTTGAAGTACCCTTTCGTTTCCCGCAGTATGTGAACCCTTTGCCAAAGGTTTTCATGAAAAAGGAGAAAATACAGTTGACTGTGAATAGATGTGTCAGTAAGGAGGTTTTGTTGCAGGGAACAAGCCATCCCTTGAAGGTAATTAAGCATTTACTGCTTTTGCTTTGCAACATATAATTACCGCTCAATCTTCTGTTGTGGTTTCAGGAAAAAAGTAGGGAAGCTGAGAAATTGTCATTCCTGCACGAAGCAGTTGTTGAGAATTGGTCAACCAGAGATTTTACCTTTGCATATACTGTGAGTTATCCAATGCCTTCTCTGAGTTACTTGTACCTGTTTGATATTTTCGTTTATGCCTCTTCAATTCTTCCAATCTTACTTCATCTTTCAGTGGAGATTAGAATGCACTCATCTGCGAACTTTTATTTTCCCATCATGTTTATAGGTTTATTCTGGTGATTTGTCTGGTGGAGTTCTCGTGCAGCCCTCAACATTGCGTGACTATGATGACAGAGATATGTTCTGCCTTTTTCTTTTACCTGGAAATAACAAGAACAGAAAGGTAGTTCCTCTATCTTGGGTGTCATCATGTTGTCTTGACATCATGAATAAAACACTTGTTAGTGGATACAATCTGATGGTTACAGATGGTTGGTTATATTCTTGTTGAGGTAAAAATCGTAAAAGGCTGTAGTAAGCTGAATGGAAAATATAGTGACTCTAGTTAATGGTATGAACAATATTGATTTGACATGAAAAATAATATATAGTGACTATTCATTGATATGAACAATATTTATTTGACATGAAAATAACATTTATTTCATGACCCATTTTATATTTGTAAAATTCCCCCCTTTATGGTAATTCATCTCATTTGAGTAATCTGATAGGTCTTCAGAAAGGCTGTTGTTTATATCATTGATACAAGTGGAAGCATGCAAGGAAAGCCTCTTGAGAGTGTTAAGAATGCAATGTCCACTACTCTCTATGATCTTATGCAAGGAGATTACTTCAACATAATAACATTTAATGATGAGCTTCGCTCATTCTCATCACGTTTGGAGCAAGTAAATGAAACAACAATTGGAAAGGCTATTGAATGGATGAACCTAAACTTCGTCGCTCAGGGTGGCACTGACGTCATGCATCCTTTGAATGAGGTATGACGTATGAAGACAATAACAAGTTAATGTATGTTTGTCATATGTTCAATGTCACCATTGTTGTTCATGTTTCCCCTCTTTTCTTGGTTATAAGGCAATGGCTTTGCTGTCAAGTTCTCATGATCATGATGTCCTTCCACAAATCTATTTTGTTACTGATGGGTCAGTTGATGATGAACGGAATATCTGCCATACTTTGAAAACTCAGCTTATTAAAAGTGGATCTAAGTCTCCTCGAATTTCTACTTTTGGGCTAGGTAATATCTTGTACCATAACTGGTCGTGTATTGCTCCACTGATCCAGCTACTGCTAAAAAATCATATAAAGCTAAACCATGTAGGCAAATTCTCTGTTATTTTGTGTGGAGTCATGTATGCATCCTTTAGTCCAACATCTTTCTATGGAGATAGTTGCCTTTTAAGACAATTTCTTTTGAACCGCTAAACTTTGCTAAGGGTACTCCTTAAAGGCTTAAATCTTGTGAAAGAACTAAAAGTGCAACAACATTATTTCTTGTCGTATGTGGTGGGCATAAAATTTGATGTTCTTACATAACACTGCTGCTTTACTTGTCAGATAAATTTTCTAATTGTTTTCCATAATGCTGGAAACAACATATTAGGTTCATACTGCAACCACTATTTCTTGAGGATGTTGGCATCGATTGGTAAGGGTCACTATGCTGCTGCATTGGATACAGGTATGGACATGCTTCTCCCTTTTATCTCAGAAGCGAAATGCGCCACCCCTCCTTTTCCCCTGTTTCTGCTCACAGTACCTTTTGATGGAATTCAAGTATTGCATCATGCTCTTATATTTTTAGTCCCAGCCTGTAGATTTTCTTCTTCGACATGCTGTTCTGTAGCTTGCCTAGATAATCCAGTTCATGCCTTTTTAGTTACCCCGACCTGCTGATATAAGTAGAAAGCAACATGATGCATGTCTCAGAAATCATCTTAGTCTAGTCAAACTTAATTCAATTGATCAAGAAAATTTTGTTGCTCTTGCATGATCGAAAGTTAGCCTAATGCAAATTGGAGGACTAGAAGGATTTTTTGTTGTTGCTACTTGATCGGAAGTTAGGATTTTGCTACTGCTAAAACGATTTTTGCTTAATAGGTTGCCAAAATTAGTATCACGCTTGTTCATATAATAGGCCTTCTGATATATTTTCTTGTATTTCCATTGAGTCCAGCAATTATGGTTTCAAAACAAAAGGCATTATGGATTCATATCGAGTAAAACTAATGGCTAAATATGTTGACTTGAGGAGGTTAATCAAATTTGTAAAACTGAACTTTCTTTGTTCTGATTTTTCCCACCTCAGGATCAGTTGAGGGTCGAATGCTTCAATGGTTCCAGAAAGCCTCAAGCACTATAGTGTTAAATGTTTGCATTGATGCCATAAAGCATATTCAAGATTTTGAAGTGAGTAATTTTTAGTGTACATTCACTGTTCTGTTGCTGCCTGTGAAAGAGCAACCCATGTAATTAACTTTTCTATTCTCCTGATGATAAGATTATATCTACTATACAGTGTGATATGATCTCCATCAAAGTTGCTGTTCCTTGTGCACACATCAAGAAACAAACTGTCCACAGCTATTGATAAATTCGGACAGAACAGAGGATAAAGCTGGGTCTACTATTGAAATGATGAATCCCATAGATTATGCAGTTATTTTAAAATAAGGATTACCTTGTAGATGCATGTATTTTTAGGTCATTGTCATTGTAATAAAGAAAGTTGATTAAACCTGAGTGAACTGTGCCAGTATCTTAGCCGTTAGTTTCCCTATCTGGTTATACAACATTACAGCTATGTTTCTCATATTCAAGATTTTCTTTTCCAATCAGGTGGATTCTGAATATATTCCAGATATTTCAGCAAAATATCCATTGTGTGTTTCTGGAAGGTACAGTGGCAAGCTTCCGGAGACACTTATTGCCAAGGGTCACTTGGCTGACATGAGTGAAATATCTATTGAATTGACAGTCCAGCATATAAAGGATATACCTCTTGATAAAGTAAGATACTCAATACTCCTTATGTAGTTATTTCCCTTTTTTTTTTCAATTACTCTGACCTGTTGATGTACATTAGTTAATGAAATAGACAGTATAGGTATTGGAGTAACTTTTGATGGTCGGTTATTAAGAATGAAGTTTTCCTTTACCTTAAGGCTGAACTCTATTGGATTAATTTGAAGTGGCTTCTTGACCCCAAAGAAACTCATTGTAACCAGATACATTGGAAGTGGCTTATCCATCTGTTTTATGCATCATTCCAAGTGTCCAGTTAAAGATTGTGCAGTGTGAGTATTAGACAAGGTAGCCAAACAAAACATGTAAATGCAATTTTTTAATTTGACTTGACTTGTTTGAACCATTGCCTCTCCTGGCACACTTCGACAAAACCAAAGTTCTATGGTTTGCATGATTATGACTATATTTCTGGTGTACAAGGCGTAGTACCAAATTGTTCTCCTATTTTGAATTGTTTTATGGGACAGTTGCATATTGCCTGTCTCATTCAATTTGCACATATGCCACAGAATAAATGCAAATGTAGCACTGGTGCACTGCAATTGCATGTAATTGACTACACTCCCATCATAACTTGTGGCATTTGAGTAGAATTTCTTTCTCATAGAAAGACTAGATTTCCCTTATCATGCATAGAATTTAGATCCTGGAAATTGTTCCGGCATTTTTCACAATGGGATGCATACAACCTTGCCCATTATTATAGAGTGAAGCTGAAATTCAAATAAATATAATCATCCAGATGATGCTTAAAATATTATCACATTGCTTATTATTAAATTGCCAGCTGGTAAATGAGTTCATGGCAATGACCTCCAAAGCTTGGGATACCACTTTTATGTCCTCCAATGCCTGCATCTTCAGAAACAGAGCCCAATGTCTGAACTAATAAACTCTCTGAAGATTGTTCGCATAAAAGACATGTATGTATGTCTTTTTATCAACAACAAATATCATATCAACATAGCCATATTGACCAGCATAGAGCAGCTAACTGAACAAAAAAAAAATCTTTTCTTTTGCTTATGTCCCACACCCAAAAGACAATCTACCAACATGTGCACAATACTTGTGTGTGGACTGGTACCTAAGAGGCTATAGCAATCTGGAGTTGTGGAAAATGTGCCAAACTGATGTAGCAAAACGCCAACTGAAGAAATGGTGGTGAATTGTTTCTTTGTGGTTGCACCTTGCCTTCCATTCCAACACATCTGATCATACTTGTGCAAACTGAACCCATGGCACAGCAGAGCACAAACAAGGCCTGTTTATTTCAGTGATATATTTGTAGTCATCCATTTTTGGTAGGAAAAATCACTAAATATTGATCATGAATGCCGGAATATGCATTTTTTTCTTGTTATGAAGGCAATTCTTTTAGGGGTTAACCCCTGTCTTAAGCAATGACAAAAACCTTCAAATAATTTGCATCATCCTGGATGGAAAGACCACTGACCACCCAACTCAAAGCCATTCCAGACACTCCAGCAAATCAAAACCCCAAACAGCCAGTAACTATACTGAACCAGGAACCAAAATAGCAGTCACAGTCACAATCACAATCCCAAACTACCCTCACAGACAGATTATATGCTTTGTCTTGGAGTTGCAGCCCCATCTGTTATGAAGGCAGCTGCTCCAATTATATGCTGAATATTGAATTGATGTTTTAATTGCTGAAGTATGTCGCCATGAAAGTATCTGCATATTGTTGATTAAAAAAGGATTTACTATTCACTAGCCACTTTATTTTTTTTTGTGCTAAATAACTCGCTGTGTCACTGAGAATTTTGATTTGAGACAGAAGTTAGTGCCACAATGGATGGCATATACATCCTCCCTTGAAATATCATTTGCAGTGTCCTATAAGAAATGAATTATTCCTTGAACGAAACAAGTACTTTTGGTCTACTTACGTTTAGCTTTTTTTTTTCCCCTAATTTACCTCAACTTGTTTGGGACTAAAAGGCTGTGTTGTATTTTCTGATTCCAATCTCAGGTACTGGCAAAGCAGCAGATGGATCTTCTCACGGCAAAAGCATGGCTTATGGAGAATAAAGAGCTCGAGCGAAAGGTAATTTAATCCATTATTAAACGCTAATAGTTCTTTAATGAAATTATACAAACCTTCTCGACCACGCAAGACAGCTGTGTGCATCAGCTAGTGTGCATCAGAAATGATACACAGCTGTCCTGCATATTAGAGAAAACATATGCTTGAATCACATCAGCTAGTGGCTGAACACTGAATGTCCTTAAATGAAGCTCAGCAGTGAAGATGCTGTAAGTTTTAATATGACTGTTGGTGCTCCCTTTCGGGCAGTGTTTAATGTATGTATTTAAAATAAATTCTTAGAACTGTGAAAGAATGACCGAAATCATGAGATCAATAATTCATTGTTAATTTACTAACAAAATCATCTGTTTTGGTGATGGTTTGACAAGGGTCGCATTTTCCTATGAAACAAGCATATCACATATGACATTGGAACAAAGAATTGTCTCAAATTGTGCTCGTTGTTTCATACATTGCTTTCTTTTCTGCCATTGCCTTTTGTAAGGTATTTCTAGTACTGAACTACTGTTCCTTTGTGATGTCCTTGCAATCAAGTATCGTGATGTTGCAACTTTGTCACTACTGTATTGTTTATCTGTTTCTTTTTTTTTTCTCTTGTCAAGAGTGAAATAAGGCCACCACTGCATTACAACTACAACCGTTATGCATCATGGCTACTTTCTGCCAACATTTAGGGTTGCTGCAGTCTAACTCTTTTCGTTTTCTGTGCACCTAATAACAATATTTTTTATAACATTATACCCTCTTCTCTAATTTACAGGTGGTGAAATTAAGCATACAAAACAGCCTTCCTTCTGAGTACACACGCATGGTACTACTTCAAACCAGCTTGGACAAAATAGATCCAGTACAACAGGTGGATTATTTTTTTTGCCAATAAAGTTTATATTTCTATAACTATAACTCAATTTTGGTTGCTATTGTCAATCCAAATTTTAAGACTGTAAACTATACTTTGTTAAAAAAAAAGACTGTAAACTATAAAGATCAGAGCAACATGGTCATACATAAGGCAACACACCTCTGGATATTCTTTATTTATTAATATTTCTTCAACATTTTCATTGATACAAAGAGTTCCAGAGACAACTTTTATACCGAAACTTAAAGAACACTGCCTGAACCAATCTGATGTTTTAAGCTAGCCAAAACTTGTATGTAAACTAATACTGCTGTAATTGATCAGGCGAAGAATAAACCTACAAAACTAAGCAGCCCAGATGAGCTACCAGCGATGCCACTTGGTGGCCTAGCACTCGGGTTTGGTGATGTCTCGGCAACAAGGGAGAACCTGACAGCAGGATTCGGAGACATGAAAGCACCGGAGAAATTTGTGATATTCGAGAAGGCCGTTGGCTGCTGCAGCCGCGTGGCGGATTGCTGCTGCTGCATGTGCTTCATCAAGGCGTGCAGCAAGATGAACGACCAGTGCGCCATTGTCATGGCGCAGGCCTGCGCTGCCCTCGCGTGCCTGGGATGCTTCGAGTGCTGCTCAGAGTTGTGCTGCGGCGGGTCGAACTGAGGCACAGGAGCCAGCCGGTGTGATTGAGTTGTACATTAATGTAAATACTTCTATATTAATTAATGTACAGAATAGGCATCACGAGTTTATCTAACTTGGCTTATCAAGAAAAGCATCTGCCGTCCGTATGTACATCTTTCAAGAATGAACTACATATAAGTTGTATGCAGCGTTCGATGTAATTCTGATCACTGTATTAAGAGACGAGGATGGTCTAATCCCAGAACAGATGGGGAAGAGTACATAAACTATGTGCACGATTTCTTTCAACTTTCGTCAGCTTTATGCAATTCAGATGCTTTGGGTGAGCACTACTCTTCATTGTCCTCTGTTCTTTTGATTTCCACATCAGTCTCAACCACGGCAGTTTTACCTTCGTCGCCACCATCTTGCACCTTCTGTTCGACTTCAACGTCTGCGTTGACTTCAACAGGTTTGCCATCCACCACATTCTCAGTGATGTGCTCCTCCACATCAACTTCAGGTTCTTTCTTGTCCCCTGGCTTCAGTGAGATACGATGGAACTTCTCCTGAATCTTCCCAACGCCTTTCTCGACACCTTTCTCCACAGGTCCAATCGCTTGTGAGATTGTAAGGGCAACATCCTTGACAACCTGAAGAAGTAGCCAGTAGTAATAAGTTAAACATGAAGAATTCTGAATTCAGTTGCCAAAGTTACTGAAATTCATTAGGGATCAGTTTACATGTTGGCCGCCAACGAGGACAACATCCTGCACGCTCTCCTTGATGCTTGTTCCTGGAGCTTCAACATGGGTCTCCTGCTGCTCAATGGTAGTTGGTGTACTGCTTGTATCATCGTTGACATCTAACTTAGCCTCCATTTTACTTTGCTCACATGTGACTTCCCTATGATCAGGTACAGGGATGTGCTGGTACGGATCCACAGTGAAGACATAGGCATGCGCTGTAGCTGCGATAGCCATCTACCAGAAAGGGCTTAGAGTTTTACCACCAAGTATCAAGGAAGAGACGTTTCGCCAGGAGGTGACAAGATTACCTCAATGCAAATGAGGAAGTCCTGTAATGCGTTCTGCACTTTCCCCTCTTTGGGCAGGAGTCCAGTTTGGCAAATGATTGCAATGCCAACTCCTTGCCACCAAGTGGCAAATACAATGGCCTTAAAGCTTATGAACTTGGCTAGTGGCCTTATTGCCTGTAGTTTTTCATGTGTTGCATTGTAAAATTTTACAAGACAATACAATGCCCATGTCTGGCTGAAATTTATGACAACAGTAATATAAGGATATCTGCATATAAAAGCATGACATGTTAGGAAACAACATAATAGTGAAACATAAATTATTTGCACACAGAATAGGAAAATACTGAAGAGTTTGTTTTTGTTTAGTAGAAGATAGAAAGAAGTTTATGAACCTGATGCAATAAAAGCTCAATTTGGGTCTCCTCAAGCTCAGATCTTTTGCTAATTTCGATAACCAAAAAAGGTTAAAAAAGACAATTACCCGTAATTCCACTTGAATTCACCGTCTCCGTAGGCTCCAAAAGGCTCCAAGATCAATGCCAACAAAGCACATAGTGTCTTTAGAATCATCTGCAATGTTGTCAAACAAAGCCATGCCATGTCATTATCTGCCAGTGTCAGGTGAGGGAACATATTCTCATTATAAAATAGCTCACATATTGCACAAGTCCGAATTTTATAATCGTGTACAAGTTCTCTCCCAGAGCATTAGGGTCACAAAAGAAACTGTACACTCTGCTTCGGTTATGAGCTAGTGTCTTGTCTTGACTCTCTAGCAACTGCTCGCTCAGCTCGTCCCTTCTTCTCTTCTCAAGCAAATGGAACACTTGTCGTTCCCCGCCTGAAGTGTAATGTAACAACAAATGAGTACAACTGATAATTAAGAGAGCTGACAGAGTGGCAGCATAAATATGTAGCTGATCATCACAAGATCACAATGATTCCTCTAACATATAGATGCAGATAGCTATGCAGTTTTACCAAGGCAAGCGACCAGGTATCGTCCAAAGGCATACAGAGCAAAGGCTTCGTAACAATTCCGCAATATATCACAAGCCAGAGAGAGCTTTGAATTCCACAGCGAAATTATCTGAAAAGAATCGGAAACTGGAATGGGATATCAATTCATGTCAGTACCTTTGCATTATAAGGGAAAAATTAAAGGAAATCCCTAAATCAAAGCATCCCAAATAGTATGAAAGGGCTAATCTTGACAACCACACGCCCAATCATCCACACCAGTACTTGCAGCCAAGTTAGTGAAACACCACTCGGCCATTCACATTTTCTTAAGATAGTTCTCTATTGATGCGAAATGATGGCTACTTCTAGTAACAGAATTTCTCTGCCTCGACTGGGCATCAGAACAAGCAGAGCTAGTGCTTACAGATTCAGAGGCATAAACAGGCACCATGAAGAGCACAGCTATGATCCACTTCTGCTCCTGCAAGATTTCAGCAGCACAGGAGAGTACAAATGTTCATAACAACAAACAAGACATAAATATAATGTGATGTAATGTGGAATGTAATGTAATGTGGCGTAAAACTAAAAAGCATCAGGTGCTTACGGCTGGATCGTTGTAGGATCTGAGGTGCTGCAGGATGAGCCAGAGCGAGATGAGGAGGGCCACAAGCGCAAACGCGGCGCCAGTGAGCACCGCGGGGCCGTGGATGTTGCCGTACAACTCCCGGAAGGTCGAGGAGGATCCATCGGATGCCACCGCTTCATTCCACATCCGATCCAAGGCTCTCTGCAGCAACTCTCTTGGCCACAGCACAGGTACAGGGGAAGGGAATGGAGGACCTGAGTGACACTCGCGGAAGATGTTGGATTGGAAAAGAAAAACAATCAGCTGCAGACCAAGTACTTCGCCGCCGTGCGGCAAATGAACTGAACCCGCGACGAGCTGGACGGATTGGAGCGACTGCCCGTACCCTAAAAAAAAACAGTATAAAAAAGGGGGAAAATGGATTTGAGTGGCGGCGCGCGGCAGGGAAAATGATTCTGTCGAAGGACTGAATGAGACGAAGTGACGAAGGAAAGACAAAAGAGGAACCCAATCGGAGCTCGGAGGTAGGGCGGGGAGTTCTCCGGTGCGCCCCTTACTGCAGTAGTGGGCAGGGATGGAAGGAGGACACGACGGCGGCGAGAAGGAAGGAGTGAAGGACGGCTGGCTCGGGATGGACGCGTGGAGCACTCCGCGCGCTGTTCAGAGTGGCCACGCCGGAAAAGAAAAACGGTCGGATCGGGATCGGCTACGTGGAGAGCTGACCATTCCGCATCGTAACCGTAAGTCCGTAACTTGCTCCTGGAATTTGTTCTATTTTTTATCCGAATAAACACTTCACGTGATATTTGACCTGACACTCTAAAACTTTTGAATCAGCATTTAGCTCTTGTTTAGTTCCCAAATTTTTGAGGCCCTGAATTTTTTATAGCGTATTGTAGTATTTTGTTTGTATTTAATAATAATTATTGCTAATTAGGCTTAAAAGATTTGTTTTTTAAAGTTAAAGCAAACTGTGCAATTAATTTTTACTTTATCTATATCTAGTACTTCATGTATGTACCGCAAGTCTAATGTAACGGAGAATCTTCTTTTTGCATAGTGTATTTTTCAAAAATTTGGAAGAAACTAAATAAGGTCTTACCGTAACTTGCTATATTGTATTGTTATATATCCTTCTCACCATGTCCTTTTCTTCACCAGACAATTTTAGCTTACGGCTTGACTCCTGCTCAAAAACTCCACAGACGGCTTAGACTGTCATCGCAGTTATTAAATTAAGAAGAAAATGCCTTCGTATTTGGCGAATAAAAGCCTTCAACCTCGTCCTTTTCCATACACAGTGGCCTTTACCACTTAAGTGAAAATTGAGTTCGACTCTCCTAATCTTTGGTACGAGAACAGGCATGGAAATTTTTTTTTAACTCAGCTTGAGATTATAGCTTCCAATAAGATTGAAACTCAACATCTAGGAGGTGCTGCTGAAGTGCCTCGACCAGCTGATCTAGCATCCTTTGGTCTTGTGTACCGCTCTCTTCTTTCAAAACCAGTACACCTTACATGGTAACGCCAACATATAGGTGCACCGACAAGATGATTTGTGAGGCCAAGGAGAGTGGATGGAAGTGATACATAACACCAATGACGGATCTAGAATCGGCGCTAGGGGGAGAGGGAAGGCTAAATACACATAGAGATGAGTTGTCTGAAATTTGTCCTGTATTTCTGGGCCACGAGAGTTTTTAGGAATATTTGAAAACGATTTGGGCTGAAATCTCTCTTGTATTTCATAGAGCTTTTGGGCTGATTTGATGAGTTGAGGTAAAATCTGTTGTACTTCTAGGCCACGGGAGGGGGGCTGCAGCCCACCCAGCCGCTTGGATCCGCCAATGCATAACACTGCTGTGAAGCACTCAAATGCCCTGCTCGATTATTGGTGCCTTAAAACTGAAGATGATGGTCGTATGTCCATCATGGCAAAGGCATGGATAATTGGGATTAGCAACATGAACTTGATTACGTTCAATGTGGCATCGCTGCTTGCCAGCAACAGATCGAGAGAGTGTACACTACAATTTCTGAGCATATAGCAAGCAATGCAATGTTATAGCTTTCGCGCCATTCTGTCGATCGCGCCATGCTGTCGATCAACATGCTCCATGCATATATAGCTAACTTCGTGGAAAGCCCGGGGCAGCATGGACTTTTTCAGATGTCTAGCCCTAAGCTGCCCCTTTGGATCTCCACCGTAAAAATCATCAAAATACTTTCGATCCCAAGCCACTCCTGTCCACATTATGCTTTACATCTTGCCATCATAGACACCTAAGCTCGTCGAGTCGTTATTTCCTTGGTTCCTCACCGAAAAGTTTTTGCAGCACTACCGACATTGATAAAGGAAAAACATCCAAATAGACGCGCATCGATTCCAACAGTCATGACTCAAATTCAATGGCTTTCATATAACTAAGGAAAATGCACACTCCTAGCAGCTGAGATTATGGTAAAAATCATGAAAGCCTGTCGACTTTTGATATCTTACATAAAATTTGTCCATCGATTGTTCAGTGCGCATGTGTGGCAAGGTCACGCGAGCAATGGAATGGATAGTGTTTATAGCTTCTCATTTTTTCTCTTGCGAATAATTCCTTCTCATCAGACTGTACTAAAGAAATAATGAATTGATCTGATCCCAATCCTGTGAAGGTCGTACGCAGAGAGGAGAGCAATGGAGCCGCGTTGTCTCCTGAGCCCCGGCATGGGCTAGTGGCCACGTGCTCAAGTAGCTCGTCTACGTGGCCAAAGTTGTGATGCTCCTGCAGTATCAGGTAGGAGTATATCTGACCTTAAAAATAGTATTGTCATATAATCTTCTGTCCTCCTACGTGGAAATGTTCTCCATGACTTGAAAAGTAGGGTCAATTCTGACCAAATCGAAGTTGCCAAATTCCAATGCGGACTAGCTAGTTGACAGTGTACCTTCCGGTTCTGATAGTAGTATATGAGATGATAAGGAATAGAACGAAAGGTTGCCATTAGTCCAGCAAGTTCCATTGATTGCTCATCATTAAGATTAAGCACTCCCAGTCACAGCGCACGCAAAGGCTCTTAATCAAATGTACACTCAAGTACAAGTAACCCCCGGCAATATTGTACCAACTGGCGATGCAAATTGATAATTCTACCAGATGTCTGGGCTCCAAATTATTCTAAGGACAAAGTTTGGTTCTTGTTCTTCTGCTATGGAGGGCAGTGTTGATTGTAAAACAACTCCCTGCCCTAATGCACCTGGACTTGGCACGCCGTTGTAACTTTAATTTTTTATGTATCTTAATATAAAGATGTGCAAGTTTTTTGCATATTCGAGAAAAAATAAAAAATACATGCATTTCTGTATATTTGTATTTCATACCCTTAGCGCATCACACACCAACAATGACATGTACTCACACAATTCATTTTCATTTTAATTAACACTTCATGACAAACTATTACTTAGACAAATATACGAATTGACAGAAACATCACAACATATTAAAAATAACAATAATGCACACATAATTCTTTGGTAGAGATTAAACGCCGAGAGCATCACAACAACTATTTATGTCATTGTAATAACTAGGATCAGTGATTGGCGGTTTTGGGGTTTGATCTTGGTGTCATTGTTAGTAACTATTTATGTCGAGAGATCGACAAATTTTGCAGATTCCACATATGTGACATTTCTTTTTTTATTTTTTCAGATAACATGCATTTGCACGTGCTTCATCAAATGAGGTTGGAAGGTTCAATACATTCTGGTTGTCCCTAGGACAAGCGGACAACACACAACAAAATGCGTCGGCTTGAGCGGCGGGCAATAGAGGGTGTACTACTAACTAAGCAGATTTTGCTACCGTAGAAATTGGACTCTTTTACCTAGTTCTCGTAGAGGAGCGTGATCGCATTGAAGCCCGCCGCGACCCACGCCTCACCTTCCTCCTGGAGTTTGGCGAACACGACCGCCGTTGTTGGGGATGCGCCCCAGGACCGGAGGGGCTTATTACCTCCGACTTATGTCTGACTGACAGTTTCAACTGTATCAACTTGGCTCATGCCTGCAGGTCTTAGAGAGGAGCCGCCAGAGGCCGGATCTCCGAGCAGAGGCCTTCGGGGAAGACATGGAATCAGTTGATAGCGGAGATCCGGTGGCGACGACTATTGCTCAGGCGGAGGCTGTTTCTTGCCCCCCCGGAGGCTGGGTCTCCGCAAGGAAGCCTCCGCGGAGGTCTTGAAGCCAATCGATAGCGGGGGCTGGGCGATGTCGACCGTTGCCCTGGCGGAGGTTACATGACGGAGCCTTGCTGCCCCCGGAGGCCCTGTGTGGAAGAGGTGGCGACCCAAGACTGCCTTCACCTGACGGCGCGCCGAGCCTAGCTGGGGAGCATGAGGACAATTAGTGGGCTTAGTGGGCCTCTCGCAGGCGATGATGGGCCACGGCCTGCGGCTGCAGTCAGAGAATGGTGGACCAGCCAACCCCTAAGGGGCCCACATGTAACAGGGTCAGTGTCTAGGATTTCGGAGCTCCCGTTGGGGGGGCACGCATGTACTTTCAATCTTGAGCAGGGGAGCCACTATAAAAGGTCATGCCCCTGTGTAATGAAGGAGGATGGTCCTCTGATAGCTGTAGCACCACCTACTATCGGGCCCACATTGTAATTCTCTCATTTAATATTCAAGGAGAGACAGTCTAATCTGGTTGTTTCCACTCTCACTCTAAACCTGCCGGGACTCGGTCCCAACAGTTGGCGTCCACCGTTTGTGTCGGGCCAGAGATAACACCCACAGATGCCACCCAGAAGAAAGGCCCCCGTTAGGAGACGTACCGCCGCCGAGGCGGAGGTACCACAACCCTCCGCTCATAGGAGGCCAAGAAGAAATATTCGAAGCACCTATGCCTCCGCACCAGAGGACGAAGGTGATGAAGAGAACAACAACGCTGCACAAAGGGGGACCCGACTGAGCAGTATCTGCCTGCCCAGAACCAAGAAGATGAACTGGCTAGGCTAAGAGATGAGATGCGCTCCATGGAAGCCGAAAGAGACAGGGTAAGGGCACAGCAAGCCGCCACTCAAAGAACAATACAGTCATCGCGTCAAGCGGACGAGATAAGGCAGCAAATGGCCATTCTGCAAGCAGAAATACAGAGCATGCAACCTCCGCCAGCAAGTCCAGCAGAGATCACTCGACCAATCATGGCAAGTCGTCCCCCAGCTATGAACGCGCAGGCTATGCACACCATAGTTCCAAGCCTACCCACACCATCAAGAGTCTTTGACCCAAAATCACCACTGTCCGAAGGCCTGCAAAGCTCACCATGGCCTCCAAGTTATGAACCTGTGTCGCTGCCGAGGTTCAATGGCAATTCAGATTTGAGACAGTTTATAATAAGTTTCGAAGCTACAGTAGCCTCCGCCGGAGGCAACGATCATGTAATGGCTAAATCATTTGTGATTGCAGCAGAAGGAGACGCACAAGCATAGTATTTAATGTTGAAACCAAGCACTGTATACTCATGGGAAAACCTACGAGACCAGATACTGGCAAACTTCAAAGCTATACCTCAAGGGCGAACCCCTCAGAGACTACTACCAGAGATTTCTACACCTCCGGGCTAAAGCGCCAGACATCCCTGATGGGGTAGCCATAGAAGTAGCAATCAAAGGACTTAGAATCGACCCATTTGCTAGTCACTTAGCAAGAAAAAAGCCAGCCACAATGGCCTAGCTGCATGAGGAGTTTGAAAAATATTGCAGGTCCGACAATGACCTCCACAAAAGATTAGAAGAGGCGGACGGTCAAAGTAAACAGTCTTCAAGCAATGGAAATAAAAGAGAAAACAGGAACCAGGAAAGACAATAATACCAGAACCAGCAGAAACAAGTTTTCAATTTGCAGGCTAGCCAGCCTCCGAATACTCAGGACAAAAGAGAAAATTACGACCAGAGAAATCAAGAAGGGCAAGGTTACAGCAAAAGCAACAAGTCCAGGAACTGGAGCAAAAACCAGAAACCAAGGAAGCCATATTGTCTCTTCCACAGAGAGGACAAAGGGCACATCACACGGGATTGCCTGGAGGCCCAAGAGACACTTGATAGGATAAAAAGCAAACAGTCACAGCTACAGCCCCAGCAAAAAGGTAGCAGAGAGGTTAATCACACTCATAGTTCACAATTCCATCAGCAATACAACCCAAGTTTCCCAGGATACGTTCCAGAGCCGCTACCGCAATATAACTTGGCTCAACAGTACTATCCGACATCATTACTGGCCTGGAGACCAATCTATCAGCAAACATCGCAGCACCAGGGCTACACCCAGAACAGAGCAGAGAATGGTCTAACTTACATCAATCAAAGACCTCCGCACATAACGCTCATCGAATCAACACAGATGCAGACACCTCCGATGGCACAACAAAGGCAGTATGAAGCATTACCAGCACCTCCGCAGTACACTTTAGCCCAATCAGCAACCGCGAAGGCAGAGCCTCCGATGAAAAACCAGTTAAATCCACATTCGGCACTACCAACCATTGGCATGATATTACCTATAGCCGGAGGTTCTGCACTAGAGTTTGAAACCAAAAAGCAAAAGAAGGACCACCTCCAGCTGGTAAACAATGTGGCAATCTAGGGCGCTTACAAAACAACAGAATGGTCTAAGATGCCAATACAATTTACAAAGCAGGACCTCCAAGTTGAAAGCTATTCGCACGCAGATGCTATGGTCATAAAGGCAAACATAGCAGCCTGGGAAGTAAGTAGGATACTCATTGATTCTAGGAGTTCAGCGGACATCATTTTCGCCAACGTATTCGATCAAATGAAACTCAGCAGGAGCCAGCTGTAGCCACCGGACACCCCACTGATTGGATTCGGTGGGAAGAAGATCAACGCCCTAGGCAAGATATCACTACCAGTATCCCAGGACAGAGTAATCACCTTTGATGTGGTCGACATCTACTACCAGTACAATGCGATACTGGGAAGAGGATTCACAAACAAGTTCAATGTGGCAATACACATGGGCTACCTCTGCATGAAGATGCCGGCGTTACATGGAATCATTATGGTGCGGGGCAGTCAAAAAGAAGCAAGGAATATAGAAAAAGCAATCTACAAAGCACACAGAAACATCAACACCATAGAAGCAGAGGAGCCTCCGGACATGCCTGCAGGAAAAACCAACATGGCAGACCAAGAGAACACAATAACATTACCATTGGAAGAAGCAGTCCCTAACAGGAAAGTGACCATAGGTGCCAATCTATCGGATGTAGAAAGAGAAGACTTGTTAGAGCTGCTAGCAAAAAACAAGGACGTGTTTGCATGGTCAGCGTCAGATCTGCAAGGAATCAGTGGGATGTGATTGAACACACCCTCGACCTCAACCCAAATGTCAGACCTAAGAAGCAAAAATAGAGGAAGATGTCCAATGAACGCATAATTGCAGCGAAGGCGGAGGTGCAAAGGTTATTAGATGCCAAGGTCATCAGAGAAGTCATGTACTCAGATTGGCTAGAAAATGTTGTCTTAGTGCCAAAAAGAACGGCAAAATGAGAATGTGCATAGACTTCACAGATCTCAATAAGGCCTGCAAAAAAAGACCCTTTCCCATTACCCAGGATAGATGCATTAGTTGACAAGGCAGCAGGATGCAAGCGCTTCTCTCTGTTAGATTGTTTCTTAGCATACCACCAGATATGGCTAAGAAAGAAAGACGAAGAGAAATAAGCTTCACGACCCCCTTCGGCACCTACTGTTTTGTTAGAATGCCAGAAGGTCTTAAAAATGCAGGATCAACGTCCTCAAGAATGATTCAAACTGTATTGCAAGCTCAACTCTAGAGAAACATCATAGCCTATGTTGATGATCTAGCAGTAGTTAGCAAGAAGACCAGAGATCATTTGGACGACCTCCAGGAAACTTTCGCTCGTCTCAGAGAAGCAGGGTTAAAACTGAACCCAGAAAAGTGTATCTTCAGAGTAAACAGGGGAATGATGCTCGGTTACATTGTTGGTCCAGAAGGGCTAAGAGAAAACCCAGACAAAACAAAAGCAGTATTAACAATGAGAGAACTAGAAAATAAGAAGTATAGCGACTAACAAGCAGAATAGCAGCACTCAGCAGATTCATCTCAAAATCAGCAGAATGAAGTCTACCATTCTTCAGAACACTCAAGGCCTCGGACAAATTTGAATGGGGCAAAGAGCAATCGGAGGCATTCCAGCAGCTCAAAAACTACGTGACAAAGGACCTTATGGTCATAGCGCCAGAAGCGGAGACACCCTTGCTACTATATATTACAGCCTCCGCAGGAGCGATCGGCGCAGTGCTAGTTCAAGAAAAGAAAGTTGACAACAAAAGTGTACAACACCCAGTATACTATGTATCAGAAGTGCTGCAGGGAGCAAAACTGAACTATTCAGAGGTCGAAAAAATAGCATACGCAGTAGTCACAACATCAAGAAAGCTCAAACACTATTTTCAAGAACATGAAATCCTGGTACCAATAGCACAACCGCTAGCCAATACCCTAGGCAACAAAGAAGCTTCAGGGAGAATCGGTAAATGGGCAATAGAAATATCTCAGTTCAACATCAAATTCATCTCAAGAACAACAGTTAAGTCACAAGCACTTGCAGACTTTTTGGCGGAATGGACATCTCCGCAGCACGCAGAGAACAAAAAGGAGGCCTCAATGTGGATACTGTAAACAGATGGCGCATGGGGCATCCAAGGTGCGGGAGCCTCCGCAGTACTAATATCACCATCGGGCATCAAAATGAGATACGTAGCAAGACTGTGCTTCAAAGCAACCAACAACGTAGCCGAGTACGAAGCAGTGATCCTGGGGCTCAGCAAGGCCAAGGCACTTGGTGCGAAATACATCATGGTCAGAACCGATTTGAAGATAGTAACAGGACAAGTCGAGAAAGACTATGTCGCAAGGAACCCAGAATTGGCTGCATACCTAGAAGTAATCAGGGGTCTGGAAAAAAGATTCCAAGGCTTTACCCTAAAGCACATCCCAAGGGGGGATAACATGGAGGCAGACGAGTTAGCCAAAGCAGCGGCAAATCAAACGGAGGTACTCGAAGGAACCTTCTACCAAGAATTGACATTACCAACTACCGCAAAAACATCAAAGGCATTTGCGGAGGTGCTCCTAGTAAACACAAAGAATTGGAGGAAAGCAATAATTGATTATATTAATGGAGTCCATGTGACATCAGATGAAATAGTTGCAGCAAGGCTGGCCGTACGGGGAAGGAATTACACGATAATAGACGGAGTTCTATACAAGAAAGGAATAGTCCAACCATTGCTTAAGTGCATCATAGAATCAGAAGGCAGAGACCTCTTACAGGATATCCACTCAGGAACATGTGGATCGCACATTGGCCCCAGAGCATTGTCAGCGAAGGCAATCAGGCAAGGATTCTACTGGCCAACTCATATCAAGGACACATTGCATATAGTAAGAACTTGCAAAGCATGCCAGAGTTTTGCACCACACCAAGCATCTCGGGGAGCACAAACATAGCTAATACCTCCGATCTGGCCGCTTCAGCGATGGGGGATGGATCTCGTAGGCCCATTACCTCTGGCTCAGGGCAGAAGTAAATATGCAGTGGTAGCAGTAGAATACTTCACAAGATGGATAGAAGCCAAACCGCTCGCGACAATCACCTCCGAAACAGTCAAAAATTCTTCTGGCAAAACATAATTTGCAGATTTGGGGTTCCAAGAACACTCATAGTCGACAACAGAAAGCAATTCAATTCAGACAAGTTTAAAGAATTCTGCAATAGCATCAGCACACAAGTAGCCTTCGCTTCAGTCTACCACCCAGAGAGTAACGGAGCAGTGGAAAGGTCAAATAGAATCATATTCTCAGCAATCTCCAAGACATTGCTAGATCTAAAAAGGGCAAATGGGTAGAAGAGCTGCCGAAGGTTGTATGGTCTCACAACACAAATGTATCAAGAGCCACCGGGTTCACTCCATTCAAGCTACTATACGGAGAAGAAGCAATGATGCCAGAGGAGATCAAATACCAGATCCTCCACACAATAAAACAAAACCTCACAAAAGATGAAGAATACACCAAAGAGATGACTGAAGCATACAGGCTAGAGGCAATCGACAACATCGAGAAATACCAAGGCCAAACCAGGAAATAGAGGGATGGAAAAGTGGTCACTAAAAACATTGAAGATGGCAACTGGGTAATGAGGCGGAGGCCAAACGCTCAAAGCATAGAAAAGCTACAGCAAAAATGGGAAGGACCATTCATAGCCAAGCAAGGAGGAAGCAGAGGGTCATTCTATCTGCAAGACACAGAAGGAAGAATGTCAACTCACTCCTGGAACATTGATAGCCTTAGGAAATACTACACATAGAATGTAAGGACTCCGTAGAATTATAAGCGAAGGTCCCTAGATTTAAATTCCTGCAATTTTATTTTTCTGCAAAAATGGCTTGCACTCTTTTTCTCACAAAAGGGCTCCAAATCAGAGGTGAGGTTTTTAATGAGGCAAGACCGTATGTAATTAACCTCTAAATGTATAAAGAGGACCCCGAAAAGTGATACCTAGGATAGTCGAAAGCAGCCAGCACCGCGGCTACAATATTCAATAACTATTCATGACTTAAAAGGTCACTTCATGCCACCATTAAGAAAAATGAGAAGGCATGAAGCAACCTCCGCTAAAAGCCAAAAGCCCTCAAAAAAGCCCTGTCGTATCAGGCATCGAGGCAGAAAATAGCAATCACAGGTTGCGAACGAATGGAAAGGCATGAAACAGCCTCTGCTGAAAGCCACAAGCCCTCGAAAAAGCCCTATCCTATCAGGCATCGAGGCAGGCAATAACAACCACAGGTTGCGAAAGAATGCGAAGGCATAAAGCAGCCTCCGCTAAATGCCAAAAGACCTCAAAAAAACCTGTCATATCAGGCATCGAGGCAGGCAATCACAACAAGTTGCGAAGCAAACTAGGGGAAGACCTGTAAACCAACCCAGGCACCAGTACCACAAAAAGAAAGAAACATCACACTAACCAGCAGTGACCTCCGAAATAAGGTATTAAAGCAAGCAGAGGTAACATCTATGAGCTCACGGTCATGTAACCTCCGCATAACACACCTTCCAAAGAAGAGGCAATATAAACACAAAAAATTAAGGAATCAATAAGATCATTCCAGAGCGAAGACAATAAGTAAAGCAGGATCATTTATTATTCAACCATATGCTTAAATCGAGCCTTGCTCATAACAGGAACAATGTGGAAAGCGCATAAAATCAACATCTAGACCAAAATGCACAACCTTCGGATCAAGATATCTAACCACTCCACCTAGTTAACCTGCTACCGCAAGACATGGAAGTGCTCCGGAGGTTGCCAGCACTTTAACCTTCGTTACTGGCAATGACAGAGACAAGTCCAATAGACCCTCGGTATGAAGAGGAGGAGGTGAACCTCCAACGCCAGCTTGTACATGACAAATCCCACAATCATCTGTCAGCACACCACTTTGCACCTTCCATCGGCAAGCAACCACCGCATCCAAAATCCTTACATCAACCACGCTAAGTAACATCACAGCCGGCTGCCATCTCCGAGGATACAAAGGCAATGCAAGTAGAGTATTGTTGACAAGCAGAAGCATCACCATCTTTAACCATGGGCAACAGGTTCACCGATGTGGCTATTCCATTACGAGTCCTCACACAGTACCAACGCAAAGACAGCTACTAGGAAGCACCATTAGTATAATGTACACAACGAAGCAGCCTAAGTAATCAAGGGGGGATAGATCTTTTTATAAGAACCTCCCAACGATCACTAAACCAGCTACAACTACCTATCTTAAAAGCACCTGCGTCCCTTCGCCTCAACAAGCAATGGATGAAATCAAAAAATAAATAGCAAAGATGCGCAAAGTACATAGGGAGTACTATAAAAGGGATAGAGCTCAAAGCCCGCGCGCCTAAGCATTAGAAAAGGGCCAACCACAAGCAACTCCCCGTAACCAAAATCCGCTCAAAGGAGATGGAGGCGGGTGTGCACATACGGGCAAACAAAAATAATAAGATACCGCGCAAGAATTCGTAAGGGCGTTGGCAAAAGAAATATCTCGGAGATGATGAGGGCCTCCAGAATAAGACCAAACAAGTTAGCCGACAGCGCAAGCCACTCAGGATCATCGCTTGAGTGGAGACAAGGGGGGATACCGCATAAGAACTCGTAATGTCCCCCCATCTCCGCTAAGATCAACCACAGCGCACCTTCGTAGAACAAGCATCATGACGCGCGGAGGCATAGCAGAAGACCACAAAGATAAATACAGCAAAATTGACACCACCAATGGTCGAAGAGAAACAACGGTTGTAACACCCACCGTATGACAAAAATAAAGTTATTAATGCATAAATGCGTTTCAAAGTGCTTACAACCTCCAGGGAGGAAAACAGAAATCACTTTCGGAGGTCACACCTGCAACCTGGCACGAAGGCCTCCGACTAATTCAAACAGACCTGCGCAGCATAGCGAAGGTTGAAATAAACAAGTTCACAAACCACAGTTCAATAACAACACTCAACCACCATGCAAACAAAGATAATTACAAAGGCCCAGATGGAATATGCCATGCAAGAGAACGAGTAAAGCTTGAGCGCTCATCGTCTAAATCGCTAAGTACAAAATCGAACATGTCATCCACCGTGCGCCTAGGAAATGCCAACTTCCAGTAATCCCACAGCTCACCGCTAACGTAAACATCATCGCGCATAAAGGTAATAGGCTTGACCTCCTGCACAGGCCCCAAACTGTAGACCTGCGCAGGACGATTCGGCCATTAATAATTCATAAAACCAAGAGCAAATCAAATTATTCTTTACACGTGCGCACCAGCACCAAGTCAGCAAAAGATAAAATTTACACAACCACAAATTAAGATAAATTTTTACACCTCCTGCGCAGCAGTCAAGTCCTGAGGCCCCATTCGAGCTCCCGTAGATGCTACCGCTTGCTCCACCACGGCATCAATCCCAGCACTTGCAGGAGGAACTTGAGTAGTGGAGGCGCCAGCATCAGCAGATCCTTGGGTGCGTGTAGATGTGCTGCCAGAAGTCGTCGGGCCGTGACCGCTACGCTTGCCATACTTCAATTGCTGAAAAAGGCATAAAATAAGAGAAGAGGATCACAAACACAACTCTTACAATAAAACAAGTCAAGAAAAGTTAACCATACACACCGTTTCACGAGTAACATTAGCCATGGCAACGGTCTCCGACCGGCTAAACTTGGACCAGAACTTCTCCATGAAGCTACGCACGGTGGTCTTAACAAACTGATCCGTTCTGCCAAGTTCAGCAGGATCTTCCAGCTCAGGACAATCAAACTTTCTAATTTGAACAATGCCCTTGAACACAAAAAGCTTGCACAAATAGGTGGCGGAGGTCTTCGCACTGAAATCAGAGACTCCGGTCATAAATTCACTAAGCTTGTTGAGGTTCGCCTTGATCCAGGAAAACACACCAGAGGTAGAAGCCTCAGGATTAACCGGAGTCACCGCACCGCCGAATGCACGGACGGAGGAGACATAAGATTCAGCCACTTCTAGCCCGATCAACCTGGTGGCGGTCAGCTCCTTCTCAAGGTCTTCAACCTTAGCCTTAAGAGCCACCACCAACCACCGTTCAACATCTACTTCTTGGCACAGGAGATTAGAAATCTCAGCGGCTTTGTCCGCCCGCTGGTTGGCGATAGCCTCCGCTTCTTTGGCAGTGGCCTCCGCTTCTTTGGTAGCAGCCTCTGCATTTTTGGCAGCAGTAACAGACTTTCTTAACTCATCATATTGAACCTCAAGAGCTGATACCTGCTTCTCCAAGCTAGAGGCCTGCTGAGCCACACGCTCCCTTTCTTGAGTCTGGGACTCGATCTCTGCCTTCAGAACCTTAATAGCGTCATCCTTTTTGACCAGTTCAATACAGCTATTGGTCTCAACAGCCACGGATAAGGCGGCGCTCTGGAGGTAGTAATAAAGCAATGCCAAAATCAAATACAGGACAAAGAGTAAATGGCTAAGAGCAAAAAAAATGAAACTAAACTTACAATAACATGAAGATTAATATTGGCATTCATCAGGGTCTGAAACGACAGCCCAGCCAGATGTTGGTACAAATCTTCGCCCTTAACATCAGTCAACTGGTTAATACCTTGAGCCCAGCCAAGGAGAGCACTCATGCCATCATCGGGACAGCTGCCGGACGGGAAAGACCCAGAGCCAACCATGCCCACCGAAGTTTGCGGAGCCATAGGCACCGCCTCAGTTACGGTCCCTCCGGGAAGTGGTGCATCAGTCGCCGGAGGCAGGAGAGGCGTAGTCCGAGTGGCCTCAGTAGCAAGGATATCTGAAAGAAGACACAAAAGACACAAGTCAAACAAGAAAACATAAAATTTCAAAAAATGTCATACACATGCTCACCGAGCAAGGAAACTTCCCCGTCAGAGGCATAACCACAAGAAACCTTCAAAGTCAGGAAATCCACATAGGTCATACTCTGAGTAAGAATGTTACCTTGACTTAAAGTGTAGGCATCCTTGGGGACCTCAGTATCCTCCGCTTCATGTTGGGGAGTCTCCGCGGGCTTCTCACCATGATGAGCTATAACACCAGTTTGTTCCATCTCATCCTCATCAGAACTGGCGTCGAGGTATGCACTAGCAAAAGGCTTCACGGGAAGTGAAGGAGACGTCATTTTAGCATGCTGAGACATAGGCTCAGCAGGCGGCAAGATAGGCCAAACCGTTGGCAAACTGGAGGCCTCAGCTACGAAAGCACGGGATGCCTCTGGGGAAACAGCAGGCGACGGAGACTGCCGAGATGGACCCTTGGAACCAAGCAGCGCCAAAACACCAACCTTCAGCAAAGTCTCAGTCACCACCTCCGGGTTAGCAGACATATTCCCTTCATCATAAAAATCTTCAAAAAAGTCCTCCATCTTCACAGATTCAGTGAAGGCCCCTTTTTGTTTCTTTGGGCCTCCGCGTGTCAGAGCGCCGGATTTTCTTTTCCTTCCCTCGGCGGCCTTCGTAGCAGCGCTAGCAACGGTCAAATCCTTCTTCTCGTTCTTCTTCTTTAGCTTCTCAGGGAGCTCACGCTCGGTGTAGTGAATGTCGAGCTCCTCAAAGACCCTATTGAGGCAAGGCATGGTACTAGCCTCAGACCTCCAGGAAAGAAATTCCTTCTCAGAAACTTCTCCAAGGATTTTCATAGCCTTCTGCTCCGTGGCATGGACGAAGTCCTCTTTGCTCTGACCCTCAGGAAGCTACAGCCCAAAGTGCGGATACGGGATCCCACCAGCCACACCAAAAATAGGAAGATCTAGTTTTTGTATAGCAAATTTCTTCCTATCCTTGCCACCAAGCAGAGGCTAGAAATCGGAGGCAATCATCTCCTCCACAAGATCCCGCCCTCTGGAGTAGCGACAGGCATCAGCAAATGCTTGGGTACAGGACTTCCTTTTCTCGAAGACTGTCACCTCCGGCTTGATACTGGTGTGCGGATCCATCCGAGTCATAATGGAGGCGAAGGGAAAGGTAATGATCCTCCGGCCATCCTCTCTGACTTCAGAAGCACCAAAAGTCTTCACATAAAACCAGAAGTCCATCCAGTCAGCGGGCTCCCACTTCCCCCGCTGGCACCAAGAAATAGCAATCTTTTCCTTTCCCTTGCCGGGGTTCCTCTTGGCCATGAAGCTACGCGATGCGAACTGAGCAAGCCTTGTTTCAATGTACTTCGGCTGTTTTTGCAATTCATTAAATTCTATGAAAGTGTTTATACTAATTCCTCCACCGTACGATTCGACAACCCAAAGAAACTTACACATATTTAGAAATGCATGAGGGGTCATATGATGAAGTTGTACGTTGAACCACTCAAGCACGTACCGAATGAAATTGCAGCAGGGGAAGCGAAGGCTACAGGTAAAGAAATCCCTAAACACAATGGCTTCATCTCTCTCAGGTAGCGAAACAGTCTCTTCACCTGGGGCTCACCCACGGCTAACAGGAATATAGTCCTCCTCGAGGGCATCTATCATCGCCTGGGTCATCCGGCTACGACCAAAGTCGTAGCTGACCTCTGAGTCAGACAAAGAAATCTTCGGAGGCATTAGATCGCTAGGGGAAGCCTCGATGTCAGAAAGTGACTCCTCGAGATCCCTGGCCTCCGCAGCAGCCAGCATGCACCGCTCAAAAAGGCAAAGGAAGCCTTCGACTCCGACGCCCTGGAGCTGGGAATAGGGGCCAGAGAATGGATGATGACGTGCACAGCAGGGGCGTTTAGGTGCCATGGCGACAGGATGCCGGGGCAAAGGCAAATGCGGAGGCAGCAAGGAAGGAAGGAAACCTACGTGATGGAAGCGAAGGCAGTAAGTAACAAGAGCATGCTACACGGAGGCGAGTGAAGGGGAGTACGGGTCATTTTCAGCACTTACCCCCCTTTATATAGGCAGCGATGCGGCGCCTCAACTTCTCAGCCCAACGGTCATGACGATCCACGAATCGAACGATAGTAGATGAAATGACTCAAATCAACGCACAAGATTAAAAACCAGACAACCGTAAAAAGCGAAGCCTCTGGTCCAACGTTCAACGGGCCAGGGGAAGGTCAGAGGTAAGCACAGCCTCCACTGCCAGGGGCGTGTTGATGGCTAGACCCGCCTTCGCTGGACCTAACCCTCAAGGGGGAATGTTGGGGATGCGTCCCATGAATGGAGGGGCTTATTACCTCCGACTTATATCTGACTGATAGTTCCAACTGTATCAACCTGGCTCATGCCTGCAGGTCTTGAAGAGGAGCCGCCGGAGGCCGGATCCCGGGCGGAGGCCTCCGGGGAAGACATAGAACCGGTTGATAGCGGAGATCCAGTGGCGAGGACTGTTGCTTAGGCGGAGGCTGTTTCTTACCCCCCGGAGGCTGGGTCTCCGCAAGGAAACCTCCGCGGAGGCCTTGAAGCCAATCGATAGCGGAGGCTGGGCGATGTCGACCGTCGCCCTGGCGGAGGTTACATGACGGAGCCTCGCTGCCCCCAAAGGCCCTGCGCGGAAGAGGTGGCGACCCAAGACTGCCTTCACCTGACAGCGCGCCGAGCCCAGCTGGGGAGCATGAGGACAATTAGTAGGCTTAGTGGGCCTCTCGCAGGCAATGATGGGCCACGGCCTGCGGCTGCAGTCAGAGAATGGTGGACCAGCCTACCCCTAAGGGGCCCACATGTAACAGGGTCAGTGTCTAGGATTTCGGAGCTCCCGTTGGGGGACACGCATGTACTTTCAATCTTGAGCGGGGGAGCCACTATAAAAGCCCATGCACCTGTGTAATGAAGGAGGATGGTCCTCTGATAGCTGTAGCACCACCTACTGTCGGGCCCACATTGTAATTCCCCCATTTAATATTCAAGGAGAGACGGTCTAATCTGGTTGTTTCCACTCTCACTCTAAACCTGCTGGGACTCGTCCCAACAGTTTGAGGTCGGAGGTAAGCGCAACCTCCACGGCCAGGGGCGTGTTGATGGCTAGACCCACCTCCGCTGGACCTAACCCTCAAGGGGGGAATGTTGGGGATGAGCCCCAGGACCGGAGGGGCTTATTACCTCCGACTTATGCCTGACTGATAGTTCTGACTGTATCAACCTGGCTCATGCCTGCAGGTATTGGAGAGGAGCCGCCGGAGGCAGGATCTCCGGGCGGAGGCCTCCAGGGAAGACATGGAACCGGTTGATAGTGGAGATCCAGTGGCGACGACTGTTGCTCAGGCGGAGGCTGTTTCTTCCCCCCCCCTCCCGGAGGCTGGGTCTCCGCAAGGAAGCCTCCGCGGAGGCCTTGAAGCCAATCAATAGCGGAGGCTGGGCGATATCGACCGTCGCCCTGGCGGAGGTTACATGACGGAGCCTCACTGCCCCCGGAGCCCTACGCGGAAGATGTGGCGACCCAAGACTGCCTTCACCTGACGGCGCGCCAAGCCTAGCTGGGGAGCATGAGGACAATTAGTGGGCTTAGTGGGCCTCTCGCAGGCGATGATGGGCCACGACCTGCGGCTGCAGTCAGAGAATGGTGGACCAGCCTACCCCTAAGGGGCCCACGTGTAACAGGGTCGGTTTCTAGGATTTCGGAGCTCCCGTTGGAGGGCACGCATCTACTTTCAATCTTGAGCAGGGGAGTCACTATAAAAGGCCATGCTCCCTGTGTAATGAAGAAGGATGGTCCTCTGATAGCTGTAGCACCACCTATTGTCGGGCCCACATTGTAATTCCCTCATTGAATATTCAAGGGGAGACAGTCTAGTCTGGTTGTTTCCACTCTCACTCTAAACCTGCTGGGACTCGGTCCCAACAGCCGTCAAGCTCGAGATACCATCGAAAGTATGTCTGTTGCATTTCTTCCAAATAATCCACGACATAAGGAGGACGAGGGAGTCGAAGCCACGCCGAGCATTGCCGGGGACGTAGGTACGCGTGTGGATAACCACCAGTCCGCCAGGTTATCATCCGCCGTAGGGCAGGAGGTTAGGAGAACCGGCCCGCATCAACAGGTGTGAGGAGGCTGTGCGTGACATTCCCGAACACGCATCGTCCGTCATATGTGAGGAGGCGGTGCCGCATCAACAGGCGTGACATTCCCGAGCACGCATCATTCGAGAGGCGAGCCGCGACCTTGTCCACCGAGGTCTGGTCCGTCATATGTGACATTTGCAAGAGGCAGCATCGTCCGTTAGTTACACAAGAATTTCCAAAGGATATGTTGAGCAACCTGGTGCAAAAACTAGCATGCTGCCGTCTGTGTTTTTGGGGTAAATTATAATACCCCCGCGCTGCAGGCTTCAATTTGGCAGATCGATCGAGGGGCTTCAGAATGTCTAGGATTTGATCGACATGCCCCTAAATAAATTAACAATGGTGTGGGTGGCTGTGGGTGCTGCGTGTTTTGGTGAAAAGGGCTGTGCGTGCGTGCATATTGCATCAGCGCATGCGTCAAATAGCGCACCGGGGGCCATCACTAGTGTCTCTTCATGTCGCCGAATCTTGACGCAACATGCCTCTTCTAGGCTACCTCATCGTCATCGATACATATCAATCGTAAACTAGTCACTCGACCGCGCTTATCACAGCTAGCTATAGGAAAAAGCGCTGATCTGGAAGCTGTTAGAATGATCCACCTCTCACATTGCACATTGTCGCTCCTATATATGTGTCACAAATCGGGAAAGGCGACGATACGGAAGCTTGACGTACTTTACAGCCGCACACAGAAAAGGAGTTTTACTCTAACGTTAACACACCCCTATCTGGTTGGGTTCCGGTTCTCATCACTCCTGCCCCATAATAACTTAATACCCCCTCCGTCTCAAATTATGAATCATTTCGAAAATCTTAGAAATTCAAAGCATTTTAAGTTTGACCAAATTTTTATACGATAACATATTAACATTTATGAGGTTAACTAAGTATAAATAGATTGTTTATTAACTATATTTTTATAGTACATAATTCTTTATAATTTTCTCTATAATTTTGGTCAAACTTGAGATACTTTGACCCTTCAAGATTCTTGAAATAACTTACAATTTGGAACAGAAGGAGTATATAATTGCACATCTAGAGTTTAAGATTTGATGTTGGAGTAACACTAAGGGAAACAGGGGCTTTGCCGAGTGCGCCCGGCTTTACCGACTACCAACTGCCAAAGCTGGGACACTCGACAAAGAAGCCCTTTGCCGACTGCCAAAGACATCTTTGCCGAGTACCTGGCTCTCGGCTAATCTGGGCACTCGGCAAAGACACCCTTTGCCGAATGCCGAGCACTCGCCAAAGTAGTGTACTCGGCAAAGTCCACCGCGTGCTAACGACGTCTTTCGCCGTTATCTTTGCCGACTGCCCTAAAGTCAGGCACTCGGCAAAGATATTGTCTTTGCTGAATGCCACGCCACGCACTCGGCAAAGAGCCACCATGGGCCCAGGCCGGCCCTCTTTGCCGACTGCCACCATGGGCACTCGGCAAAGATTCTTTGCCGAGTGCCACGTCGGCGGCACTCCGCAAAGATCCACTTTCCCAAGTGTCAAACATGGCACTCAGCAAAGATTTGATTTTTTTTTGGTTTTGAGATCAAACTTTTTCTGTAGCCCACAAATATTCTATTCAAGGACATGTTCGAATTTGGGACCTTTTTATAATATTTTTCTATATTTTATTAATTTATTTCATTTATTTGAATTTTTCACGATAATCCAAGTTTGAACTGCAGGTGCATGAAATAATGAAACATAGTCATTCCAAAAATGATATTCATGTTAGAGAGTGTATTTTGAGGCCGTGTCCATAAACTCAACCAAAAGTTTGAACGCCTTGTCCATGAAACATGACCATCCAGGTGCGGTAGAAGTGTTTTTTTAATTATACAAAATCCAAACGAAGTCCAAAAATCATGAAACTTGTCGAGGTGTCATGTTATCGCATATCGAGGCTATAAAAAAAATTTGAAAATATTCAAAGCAAGTTGTGACGCCAGGGCAGCCTGCCGCGCCCAAGCCCGCAGTCGACGCCCTAGGAAGGAAGAAGGAGGAGGAAGGGGAAGAAGGAGAAGGAGGAGGAAGGGGAAGAAGGAGGAGGAAGGATAAGAGAAGGGGGAGAAGGAGAATGAGGAGAAAGGGGAAGAAGGAGGAGGAAGAAGAGAAGGAAAGGAAGAAGGGGAAGGAGGAAGCAGACAAGGCGAGGAAGGAGAGGTGAAGGAGGCCGAGGAGGAGAAGGGTTGCAGGGGAGGTGCTGTCTCCGCAGCAACGTCCCGTCCTGTTTTGAGTTTCTTCTTCTCCGCATGCACGCCCCGCCACCACCGAAGGTATACGGATCGTTGTGAATGTCGACCTTCGTGCCGTTTGCGAATTTCGGCCTTCGTGTTGTTATGGTTGTTGACCTTGGTGCTGTTGTAAATGTTTGCCTTGGTGCCTATGTTTTCTACAGGTTTTGGGAACCTCCCCGTCCAGGTGAGGTGCTGTCGAAATTATCAATTGATACTAATCTATTGCCCTTTTTTACAGGACCCGTGGGAGGGACTTGGCCACCCTAATCGTCGCCTCGCCATTGCCCTGCTAGCCTCTCCCCACCACCACCCTAGGTATAAATCACCTCTCTTCCTTACCCGTTGTCGTACTTAGGTCACGTGACCCAGTTAGACGTCTCCCGTCCGAAAGAGATACGGTTGGAGGTATGCAGGTTTTTGCATATCGGCGACCGTATCTGTTTCAGATTGTCCACGGTTTTTGGACAGCCCGCGAATGCGTAGATGGGTTAGCTTCCATGTTCTGGTCTCGTCTGAGTCAGAGTTTCAATAGCACCTCCTCGTTGTTCTCAGGATACACACTCTCCCTGTGGGGACGTGTATCGGGAGAACAGCGGAGAGGTGCTGTTGAAATTCTGACTCATACGGGAGCAGAGCATGGAAGCTAACCCATCTACGCATCCACGGGTGGGATTAGGACCTATCCTTCACCTATTAGATGGGAGAAATGCCGTGTAGATGCAATTGCTAGTTTATTACTCGCTTACGCATCTGTATGATAGAGGATGGATAACCGTGAGTAGATGTACACGGGCTTCACAGCTAAGAGGAAGAGCAATGAATGAGTTAGGGGGAACAATAATTTCCTGGAGCAAGCATTTGGCCCGGCTGCTAAAAGGTCAATTTGGATGCCGTGTCCCTGCAGCCAGTGTAAGAACTCAAAAAGAAAAATAAAGAAAAATGTCATCAGAGATCTTTTCAAGAACAGATTTATGGCAAACTATAAGAGGTGGATCTTTCATGGTGAAGGGGGCTGTATTAGAGAGAAGGAGGTGAGAGCACGCCTCGAGGAGTATGGTGGAGATGTCGGGTTGGCCGATATGGTGGTAGACTATAATGAGGCACGTGGCAATGAAGGATTGGTGGAGGAAGATCCAGAGAAAACCGCAAAGGCATTCTACGAAATGATGTCTTCGGCACAGAAGGCCCTTCACGAGAAGACAACAATGTCGTAACTGGATGCCATTGGACACCTAATAGCGTTGAAGTCAAAGTTGAGCTTGAGTCGAGACGACTTCGATTACATGTTGGCTGTTTTTGGCACAATGCTTTCGAAGGGTCATATGCTGCCGAATAACACATACGAGTCACAGAAGCTCCTTCGTGCACTTAAGATGCCATATGAGTTGATCCATGCTTGTCTTAACGAGTGCGCCTATTTAGGGGAGACCTTGAGGAAGCAACGCACTGTCCAAAGTGCAAAATGCACATGGACTACTGGGAGGCCATTGTGGATGAGTGGAGAAAGTCGGAGTCATACGAGCGGCGCAGAGCCAAACGGGGGTACCATTTGGCGATGACAGGGCCGGCACACCACCAAGGGAGCCGCCCCCTCTCAGGGTTCATGGACACATGGGTACGCTTCTGCTGATTTATTTATTTATTTATTCTCATTATGTGTAATCATCCTTGTGTTTTCCTTGTAGTCCCAGTCGCATGGTGGGCAGGTGATCAACGAGTTCATGGGCTACGCCCTTTCTCACAAGGGCAAAGCGACAGATCCAGACAACGTCTACAACCCGATGGAGGGGGTCAACACGTACACCAACCCAAACGCCTACGAGAGGATGGTCCAGTACACTGAGGCGGCTCGCAAGTGCCATGGTGAGACCCTTGATCCTGCCACCGTGCCCCTGGATACAGACATCCTGATAAGGACGGGAGGAGGGAAGTAGCATGGCCGGTACTTTATTGCCAACAGCGCAATCGACCCAGCCACCGTTCCAACCCTTCATCAGGTTCATCGATTAGACAACACGTCCTCCTCTGACGTCCCCATATGACCTCGACAGCCGAGCTCCACGCAGATGTTGGCGGTGGTTCAAGTAACTTTAGTTTTATTCACCGTTCATTGGTTTTACATATGTAATTTTCCTTTTGCATTGTTTAAACATCGCGAGTGTAATATTGCAGTCCGAGCTGGCCGAGTTGCGGGAGACGATGGAGGCCCAACAGGAGGCCCATCGGCAGGAGATGGCGCGCCAGATGGAGGTTGTCCGGCATGCACAGCATCAGATGCGGGACTTTGCCGACTTCTTTCAGAGCCTTCACATCCCTGGTGTTGTCTTGCCTCCGTTGCCTGCCTCGATGTTCGCTCCACTCCCTCCTCCTGGCCCTATGGGGACTCCGGTGAGTATATATATTTGTCTAATATTTTAGCTTGTGCGGCCATCCCGCTGGTACTAATGAGATCGCTTCTCCTATGTGCATGTACAGTCGGCGGGTTCGAACCCGACTCCTCCACATGACGCTTCTCTAGGCCATGACTGGCAGGTTGGTATGGCAGAACCTCCTAAATCATATGGCCCACATGCATGATTATTGTCTAAATAGACTCCAAATAACCATGATTATGTTTCATACGACTTAAAAAGTCTGTCGGGTAAATCCCGAATCATCCACGATTCTCCGAGCAGGATCAATCGTTGTAGAGAGACATTACAGTATTACAACAGTTTAATATAAATAAAATACCACGGAGTAAAACAGCGGAAGACTTACAATAACATAAGTTTACAAACCTTTGAGTTTCAAATATTTACAACAATAAGTTTAGATTATACAAACCATAATAGTAGTAGATTAGCAGTAGATAACTTTATTACAATACCAAACAAAAAGCTCTGCCCAAGAGCTAAACACCTTACTCGTCGTCGCTTTCCTCGACGATTATCATGCAGCAGGATGCGAAACACTCCTGCCCATGAGGCTCACCTATAACAAGGGTTCAACAAACCCTGAGTACAAAAGTACTCAACAAGATTGACCCGACGAAAAAGAGGGGTGGAGACTCAAGAAATGCAGGCTAGAGGGACAAGGTAAGGTCTGTAGTAGATGAGAAATTCTACGAAAAAGCTTAACAGAAAGAAAAGGTTGCTTGGACTAGCTCCAATTACCAACCAACTTCATTATTAAACCTTAATCTTTATTCAAGTTGTTACTACGATGATGAACACCGATCGAGTCTTCTTCTTCGAGAAGCAACGGCGATTCGAATCCATTTTCATACCCAGCTAGGACCTAGGTCACTGGAATACCGGAGACTTTAACTCCGATGCACCCTAGATGAACCAATATACCGAGATAACAACCGCAGCCATATATCACCACATGGCACCCATGAGCTCTACGGCCCAGCGTACCGAGATACGTGGGAACTTAAACCCCACAATAAAACACACTATGACACAGATGGGATCTCTGGCCCCACGCTAGGTCACTCTATGATATACACGGCTCCAACCATCCGTATACCACTTCATGCATGTGGATTTCTAAATTCTCGATATCACCAGTTCACTAACGGACGGGACCTAGGGCATCAACAGACGGAAACACTATAGAGGGACTCCATTCCCAGTGCAAGTTAGCCGTCCGGACTCGATTTATTACTATTATCAAGATTCCAACAAGAAAACCAATCTCATCTTTTTCATTCTTTTGCCTTTGAACAAAAATATATATATAAATAAGCAGGGCTAAGCATTACTACTTATCTTCCCAAACAGGTAACAAGGAATAAGGAAATAAGACAGGTAATGCAATTAGGTGGGTTTTCACTCAACTCCTATTACCTAATGCAACATATCATAGCTGAAGCGATAAAACTTTTATAAATAGAATAGGGTTTGAATGCATCTGGGGCTTGCCTTGGTATTCGGGGTAGATGGTCTCAAACTCTGGATCAACTCCCGATTCCTGAATCTGCTCTTCCTTCGGATCTGGGCGACAACGTTAACTCTCCGTTAACGAAAACTATTCGATAATTAATATGCTTTAACATGATGGAATAGTAAACATGATGCTTGATGGATGCATGATCAGATTACGGGATCGAGTACAACTTTTCTTCACGATAAGTTTCAAGCTAACAAAACTTCGCTTATAAAATTCATTAGGGTTAACTACGCCATTTAAGAAGTTAATTAAACACATAAAATAATGTTAATTAAGCCCTAATGATATGATTAAGGTAAGCTCAAACAATTAATTAAAGTGTCAAAGGTCATTAGAGTTAATGACCCAAGGTCATCAATCAATCCCAAAGTCAAACAAATCCTATAATGATTAAACTTAACTAAAGGGGTTAATTAATTATTTAAAGGCATTAAATAAAGGCATAAAAATTAAAGTTATCAAATTAAGCCCAAAATTTTATTTTAGAAAGCTCTTAGCCTAATTAGATGGCAAAACAAATTTCAGAATTAAAAGCCAATTATTTTATTTATTAAAAATCATTGAATGTCCATTTTTCAATTAAAAGGGCTAATTTTGACATATGCAAAAAGTACTCCAATTTGGCATTTCATATTTTTCCTAGGTAGATGACATCATAAAGAACACTCACAAAAATTTTTAGAATTTTTGGAGCTATATATGAATTACTATGATTTTTTAAAGAAAATAGCATTTAAATTATTTTCTGAAAATAGAAAAAGAAAATCGGCACAGTACTCCCGCGCTGACCGACGATCCGCCGGAGGTTGACCGGCGATTACTCGCCGACGGCGAGGTCTCCGGCGACCGGACTTGGATCACTGGACTCTGCTTGGCACGGGGAGTCGATCAAGGTAGCTAACGGCGAGGCGGAGCGGCGGCGGCACCCACGCCGGCGGCCATGGCAGCGCGGCGGAGCTAGGGCACGGCGGCGAGGCTCACCGGAGCGGTTTTCGGTGACGGCAAGGTCATGAGCATGCACAGGGTACTCAAACAGACCCATTTGGCAACAAGATGAGGTCGCTTCCTGTCCCTAGCCAAAGCGGCAACGCGCGCGGCGGAGCGGCATGGCCGTGCCGGCGGCGAGCCACGGTGGCCGGCGGCTACGACACGGCAAAGACGAAATTGATGGCACAGATAGATGCAAGAGCTCACCACAGCGCTGGTGCGCACGTTAATGGAGGCTCGGAGCGGCTGGGTCGAGCTGCGGACGTCGGCGGTGATGGCGGCGGCGGCGCTCCGATGGCAAGGTCGGCGTCACCGACGTTCCTATGGAGCATTAAGTTGGCCAAGGTGCGCATAAGATGCAGGACAACATGGAGAGCACGGTAGCAAGGTTAAAGGTAATATATATTCACCCTGTGCGGCGGTCGGCGGTGAAAACGCTCGTGGCGGCGCGGTGACCGGCCGCGAAGAAGATGACGGCGTGCGGGCAGCTCGGGCGAGGAGAGCAAACACGAACTGGCTCAAAATGATCGTAAAGAAGTTGCGGAGCTATTGGCAAGAGCAATTGAACAGCGGTGAAGCGTCGGCGGCGAATTTGAGCGGCGGAGCGAGGTCGTCGGCGACGGCGGCAGGAGGAAGAAGGAAATACGGCAGCGACCGACCGGTATTTATAGGCCTTCGGCGACGCATGGATGGGCGACACGACGGCGGCGAAGGTTCAAGCGTTTGGAGCGAGCTGGCGACTGAGATATTCGCGGCGGTGGACGGCAGCGCGCGTTGAGAAGCCGGCGATGGCGGCCGACGATAGGTTTCGGTACTGTTCGCAGAAATTACAGAAATGCTATCCGTTTCAAAATACAAATTACTCCAAAATTTATATAAGAACTTGAAAATCTCCAAAAATATCATTTGCATAACTTTTCAAGAACTACACTTTTCCTTTAACTGGCATCCTCAAATTCTGTCTGGATTTTGAAATTTGAATTCAAATTCAAAAAGGGGATAAAACCCTAGAAATAAACATTTGAAATTACTTTTGATTTTTCAATAAAAATTGAAAATCTTCAAAACTATGAAATGTTCAACTCTCCAAACCAAACCTTTTTCATATACAAAATTTTTCAAAATTTTTGAATTATGGTTTTAAAATCAAAAGGGGTCAAATGCTGGAAAACTGTAATTTCAAATTCATTTGAAATTTCTTTTGGAAACCTAAAAAACTTTATATACCAACTTTGTAGCTCTTGTCAAGATTTACAAACTATCTTTTTAGAGTATCTCCAAATTCTTTATAGATTTTGAATTAGAGAAAAGGGGGTAAAACTAGGTTTTGAAATAAAGGGTTTTTAAAATAGAATTTAAACTCAAATTTGGTTTCTAACTAATTGGTTAGTCATTAGTGATCACAAACATCATCCAAGGATATTTTTAGGTCATTGACTCAATGACACCCTTGGTTGACCAAGTTGACTTTTGAAAAACCTTTTATAGCATTTCTAATTTGAATTTAAATCTGAATTGCCAGACTTGGAAGTAAGCTTTGGAATCCAAATTCAACTTCAAATATGGAAATTATTTTTAGGGTTGAACTTAGACTTATACACTATGCTTGACACTAGTGTAAACACAGTTTACACCTCAAGTACATAAAGTACAAGCTAAGCATTTGCGATGACATTCGAAAGTAGGGTTTTATTATTTCATGTGACCAAACATTCTAAAAACACAACCAACCTATGAAATATAAACTTGTTTTAGTTAATGCACATTAAGGTTGACTTAAACATGAATGCTTTGCAGTGCATATGATGACATGGCATGTTTTAGTTAATATAACACCAGAGGTGTTACAGCTGGCCTGAGTGCACACCATGGTGGCCAGGTGACGCTCCTCCTCCGCCTCCACAGCACAGGTGGGATCCGTGGTCAGGTGCCCCAACTCCTCAGCCTTAGCAGCACGGGTGCTCAGGTGGCGCTCCTGAGCCTCGGCAGGATGTCGGGGCCTGGACGTACTCCTCGACGTCGCAGGGGCGACCGGGGTGGCAAGGTGGGGCTCTTCATACTCTCGGGGCCATCGGGACGATGGATCATCGTAGGTGCCTTTCGTTTAGCTTGTGATGGACTCTGTGATGGATGTTGGACATGATGAACTTGTTATGTATGTTGGACTTGGATGTGGATGAATTTGTTATGGCATGGAGACTCTCGGATTTGTTATGGCATGTGATATATATATGTAGATTTGTGCTTTATATGTGAATTTATGTTATATATATATGTTTGCATGTGATATATACGTAAAAACAAAAAAGGGAAAAAATTCCCAGCTTTGTCGAGTGCCATGGCACTCAGCAAAGCTGGGTACAGAGTGGCAACAGCACCAGCCTTGCCAAGTGCCGGCACAGGCACTCGGCAAAGATTATTGTAAAAAAAAGGAAAAACTCTTTACCGAGCGCCATCCTCGACACTCGCCAAAGACTTTCTGAATAAAAAAAAATATCTTTGCCGAGTGCCATGTCAGCACTCGGCAAAGAAGCCGCCAGATGACAGTGGCCACTTCCTTTGCCGAGTGTTGGTTTGGCACTCGGCAAAGTCTTCGCCGAGTGCCTTGGCTTGGCAGTCGGCAAAGAGGTAAAGCCTTCGCCGACTACTTTGCCGGCCTTTACCGAGTGCTTTCGATAATCGGTAAAGATGACGAATCCGGTAGTATAATTTTGTCGGGGATTGAATAGGGAGTAGCGAGAAGCAATTTTGTTTAGCTTCCAACTCCTGATATAAATGGAAAAGTGGTTCTTGTGTCTACTCTCTACCAGAATAAGTAATTCTTGTCTACGTACTCCCCACCGGAATGCACTTTTTTTTTGTTTGGCTGAGGAGTAATTCTCACGACGAAGAAGGTACTCTACAGAGCACTGTCAAATGGCCTCATAATTAAAGATAAAGATAAAGAGTGAAAATACTATAATAAGTTGTACACTCTAGACATCCTCAACGAACAAGCGCGGCGTGCTATAAAGCGCCTTGTACAGTGCTACTGTGATCACATCTTTGGCTTTCTAGTTTTTGATATAACATGCAGCTCTCATATTGGTTCATTTTTTTTAAAAAAGTATTCTAGAATGTTTTCTTGTGAATGGAAGAGTGTTATAGGATGGAGGGAGTAGTTCAAAGTACATGTGGATCTCCAAAAATTTAAGGCTTTGATCGAGGTTCCGAGAGCCATAGCACTAAAAGTTCAAAGAATGAGAGTATGCCTTTGGGAAAGCCAATAAGCATCTTTATTTAACTAAATATCAGTACGTAAGTAATATATGAAAAAAAACAATAATTCAATTATATTAAGAATGCAATGTCACTTACTAAGCTACATAATCTAACCAAAGCTAACTAATTTTGGACATTTTACAACACTACTAAATTATACAATCATCTAAGTAAACCGTTAATGGCTAGACCAAGTTGTGTAATAGCTCTAGTTTTCTTTGTTTCCTTTTTTGTATGCCATCTATGGCTCTGCTCCCCCCTCTGTTTCTTTTGTTTTGGACTTGGCTGTTTTTATTGGTCGTTTGTTTTTCAATAAAATTTCAGTAGGGGCTCTTCTATCCCTCCTATTCGCTCAAAAAAATTTAGGTAAACCTTATTATGAAAAAGTACACACACAAAAGGAGACATTATTTTTTAACCCAACTTAAATTGGAGTTAGGTTTTGATCTAAGCGACCTCCATACAACTATATCTTGAAAGATGTAATGTGCCAAATGGGATCCCAATTTGAGCTCTAGCTTATTCAAGATTTTTGCCACAGTGGGAAAATCATATTCTTATAAAACCTAATGCAACTTAGCCACTAAATCTAAATACATATGGAGTGTGGAGGATGTTCTTACCACCTCTAGTTGGGAGGATTCCCCTAAATTAATTTTGCATCCTCCAAGGGAGGTTGTTTCATAAGCATTGGTGCGAGAGAAGACAAAAACTCCTCCTGTTTGTGATGGGCGGATGGGTAATCTCTAAAACCATTATTGATACCTGGGTACACTGAGGAAGAAAAAACACCCAATAATGTTATTGCAGGTTCTACTCACAGGGATGTAAATGTAAATATAAATATATATACCTAATAATCACCAATTATCACTAATAAATAAACACCCACGCATTATCACCCATTATTGTTTTTTACACTATAGCCATTGATTGCAGATAACAACATGAACAACTAATTATCACTAATAATTAAGGACAAACTATTTGAATGCCAATGCAACATACGTATGTTGTATGATAATGTCTTCACACCTTTGGGCATGGATCAGTTGCTTATTTTTTCCATTGAGAAAATTTGAATCCTCTATTTGCATTATATTGATGTGTCAACAATATGTCAGGTTGGTTTGATAGCAATTGATAATACAAATAGGAGAAATTAAAGACCTTTGCTATTAGCAAAACGGTCTCTCCATTCTAGACGTTTTGGCTTTCTTGATATGTTGCTATTGTCATGTATCTAAGTGCATAGTAAAATCCATCGAAAACCCAAGACGTCTCTTATAATTTAGAATGAAGGTAAGGCGCCGAGTAAGGCATCTAGACATATATAGTGTATATCTAAGCGTATAGCAAACTATTTTGGGCTTAAGGTAAGGCGCCGGGTTCGGCTTTAGCATATTAGGCTTGTTTTTTTAAGGCCAGCGGCACATGAACATGTCTGAAAAAAAGCATGGAATCACTACCCTATGCTCTCCTGTAATCACAACCAGATACACACTTTGGTCCCAATATTATATCACCAAAGTACACCCATGACAAAATATGATAGTTGGCAGCATGTGCTTTCTTAAACTCCAAGCAAATCTGTCTGTTCCATTTGGCACTAGAATTTAGTGTTAGGTATGCTGTTGCAAGTACCAGCATCCACACTAATTGCCAATTTTATACATCAAGAATGACTAGCGATGCCATGCTAATCTCAAGCTATTTAAGCTTAATCCTCGCCTAGATAGGCAGGGGACCAAACTACCTCACTCTCTCACTCACTCATAGCTCTCACTAGCTCCCCTGATTGGCCTGGTGAGAACATACTCAAAATTAAGGGCCTCTCTCTGGGACCAACCAGAGAACCCCCTGAATCTAAGTCCTATATATCGTCATAGGCCAGTGGCTTCCCGCTCAACTGCATTCCTTTGCAACAGGTCGTAGGAGGTGAATCTAAGCTCACAGATTCTTGGAACGAGACAACGATGGGGGTAAGCAAATAAACTTCACTTGCATTATTCTTATAGGGAAACTGAACAAACGAACGAGAAATCCTTACAGTTGTGTATTTTTCTTGGTTGTTGCATGGTTGCAGATCATCAACTGGATGCAGAGCAAATTCCATAGGAAGACGGAGAACAGAATCTTTGACGGCACAACAACTGCCACCAGCTCATATAGAGGTAGCTTAACTCTCTCATTGCAGTGCACTTGCACAGTTGCACTTGCAGCTTGTGTGATCAGCAGTTCAGCACTGAACTGGAGTGTCATTGCGGTGCTAAACGTGCGTACATTTCCTCCACTTGATCCAGGTGCTGGAGCCAAAGAGACGGCCATTCAGGAATCAGAGAAGCATCTCGACGGCGAGCCATGGCCTCAGGCCGGCCTCCTCTCCATCGGAACGCTCGGCAATGAGGAGCCTCCACTGGCGGCAGCGCTGGAGCAGGGGCAGGACCTGCCGGAGTTCACCGTGGAGGAGGTCAAGAAGCTCCAGGACGCGCTGGCCATGCTCCTGCGGCGCGCCAAGTCCAAGTCCAGCGCCCGCGGCTCAGCAGCTGGCGAGGACAGGCCGCCGCTTGACAGGTTCCTCAACTGCCCGTCCTGCCTGGAAGTGGACAGGAGGGTCCAGACGACGACGGCGAGGAAGCACGGCGAGTGCGGCGGCCAGGAAGGAGAAGGAAACCTCTCGCCGGACACCAAGATCATACTGACTAGGGCCAGGGACCTGCTCAACAGCGGCGGCGGCATCAAGCAGAGGTCGTTCAAGTTCCTCCTCAAGAAGATGTTCGCCTGCAATGGCGGCTTCTCGGTGCCGCCTCGGAGCTTGAAGGACCCAGTAGAGTCAAGAATGAAGAAGGTGTGCATACGTGTGGGAGTGATCGGCAGACACGACACATGAAGCTAGCAGCTGCTTCATTCAAACCATGTCTAGTCTAACTAGTGTGTCACTGATCAGGGCCCTCTTGTGGTGGACTATCTTTACAGTTCTTTCGAACGGTGATCGGGAAGAAGATGAATGCCAGGTCGGGCAACGGGTCGGCAGCGTCGCGGAAGTACTTCTTGGAGCTTGGAAACAACAAGGGGAAGAGGAGAGGTGGCCATCATTGCGGTTGCCAAGAGGACGAGGAGAGGGAAGAGAGCTGCAGATGGGACAGAACAGATTCTGAATGTAAGTTCATTATATGCTAGAACGTAGTACTAGTCATCAATCACGGGCAATGTCGTTACAATAATATTCAGTTTCTGAAGATGAAATTCTGTCCTTTTTTTCTTCCTTGTGCAGTCATTGTTTTGGAGATATGAAAGTGACAATATCATGGTGAATTGGTGATGAGGCGACTAGAATCAAGAAAATGTCAATGGTCAAAGTTAATCAGGGGTCCTTAGTAGGGTCAAGATGGAGAAACCAAAAGGGCCCCAGCAAGCCAAGATATTGAGATGCTTGCACTGTAGAAATTGTCCAATATTTTTTCCTCTTCTTTTTTTGGATGAGAAAGAATATAAATTTTCCCCCTAATGTGGAATGTAATATATTTTGTGCCACGTATAGTTGGGCTAGATAAAATTTCAATTATATCTTTATACAGTTCGGTTTTTATGTGTTCATGATTGGTAACCCAACAAAAAACAGCATGTGTACGAGTTCACTGCTTAAGGGTGTGTTTGGTTAGGCTTTTGGCTGTGGCTTTTGGTCCCAAAAACCAAAAGTCCAACCAAAGGGCCCTAAAGCTACAACTGCTTTTATCCAAAACCAGCTTTCACCATAGTGTAAACTCAAAACATCTCTACCCCTGCTTTCACTGGCTTTTGGGTGAAAAATAACCCACTACCCTTGGTTATGAGACCCAAATTAACGTTTTGCTAGCTTCTATTCCCCCTCCCCATCCTCCCATCGCCCACGCGTGCCCAACTCGCGGACATGGCCGCGACGCCCGTCTAGGGTTCCTCCGCCGCCAGGCCCGCTGCCCCCAGCCCGACGTTGGCCAGCTGGACCACCGGAGTCGCCCGACGCCGGCCGCCCCTCCGCTTGACGCCGGCCGCCCCTCCGCTTGACGCGGCGCCGGAGCCCCTCCACCCGAAGCACTTTCGCCTGAAGCCGCTAGCCCGTCGCACCTCCGCCTGAAGCAGGGCAGTAGCGCCTCCCCAGCCTGGCCGCTAGCCCCGGACAAGGGCGAACCAGGTTCCCCTGCTCCTCCACGGCCTCTTCCCCATCTAGCGACGAACCTACAAGATATGTCCCATCTCTTCTGCCCTTGTTGAAATTTGATGGATGCATGAGTGTTCTACGTAATATATGTACAATTAATAGTGATTGACTGGTTATGTGACGTTGGAGGACCACAATCATTTTCACAAGCTAAAAATCATTTCACACGGTCACTTTGGACGGTTCACACCAAGTTTCATGAAGTGTTTGCACAAGTTAGCTAAGGACAATGTTGTGCCGAGAGATCCTACTTTTTCTATGGAGCATGAAAGAGTGAGAGAGAACCGTTTCTGGCCATACTTCAAAGGAGCAATTGGAGCAATAGATGGAACACATGCTAAAGTGGTAGTGCCACTGGATGACGTGGTTAGCCAGACAAACTGTCATGCATATACTTCTCAGAATGTGCTAGCTATTTGTGACTTTGACATGAGGTTTATATTTGATGTTTCTGGTTGGCCAGGTGCTACACATGACTCGCGCATCCTCAGTCATGCATTGGTAAATTTTCCTTCATTTTCTACGCCTTCTAAAGATAATAATGGTTTCCTATAGTATTTTATCAATTGTTTATTTTTATATACCTTAATAATTTTATTTTGTAGGAAAATATTATCTTGTGGACTCGGGTTATCCGAATCGAACTGGGTATCTTGCACCTTTCAAAGGAAACACATACTTAGTTATGTTGAGAGATGACATTGTTGTGTAAGTTCTTTTGATGGATATTGTTCTATTTACATGGACTATGGAGAACTAAGGCCCTGTTTGGTTCAGCTTCTGGCTGTAGTTTTTGTCACCAAAAGCTGAGAAGCCAACCAAAGGGCTGCTAAGAGGTTACCAGCTTCATCAAAAACTAGCTTTTGCGTAGTACAAAGTTCACAGCAGGGGGAGACCTGCTTTCACCGGCTGTGAGAGCAAAAAATTACCCGCACTGCCATCCGTTACAAAGAAAACGGTTCGATCCTCTCGTTAGCTTGGCGGTGGGGAGGGATGTGGATGACTAGTGGGGTCTATTAAACAGTATTCTCAAAAGCCACAGCTGCTCAACCAAACAGGCTTTTAGCTTCCTCACAGCTCACATTTCACAGCTGCTTTTCAGAAAGCCACAGCTCACAGCTGATTCTTCAAAAGCTACAGCCCAACCAAACAGGGCCTAAGAAAAGCGATTGAAAATTATTTTACCTTGCTTAAATAGTTATTTTTCACGTCAATTAATGAACAAATTAGTTTATTACAAGCATTTTTCATATAAACATATCCCAGACATTCAGGGGTATTACATGTATTTTGTAGACAATCTACAGTTTGACAACACCTCTAACCAAACGGCCTTCTGCTTTTCTCACAGCTGCTTTCTCAGAGCTGCTTTTCCACAGCTCACAGCTCACAGCAGTTTTTTCAAAAGTCACAGCCCAACCAAACACACCCTAATTCACAACCATCTCTATGCCTCAGGGGTGGAGCTGTACCTCCCGGCAACCCCAGAGAGTTGGTCGACCATATTGTCCAAGTGTAAAGGAATTTTGTTTGAGGAACACTATATATTGTAAGTAAATCTTTTTGCATATATGGAATTCCAAGTTTCCAGCAGTGATAATGCAAATTGATGGGCTCCTGAACTTTCTGGCTCCGCCACAGTATTCTCTCAAGTCATTTTCTAGATCACGTTCATATGTTCATTGAGGTTTAGCTTATAGTTTTGTACGGACAAGACTGTCTTAAAATGTATTCTCATGTGATACTCCATCCATTTCTTCGTGTGCGGGTGTGGGGGTGGGGGCGTTTAGCTAGAGAAAATAAACCTGACTACAGGCGGATTCTTTTAAAAAAATTTAATCCGTATTTAATCAATATTTTTAAAATAACCGCACTTAAAAAATATTTACATCTCATATCTTTTTTGGTCGCGCCAAGTACTTTGGCGCGACCAAACCATATTGCCGCACCACATGCATTGGCACGGCAAGATACGACTTTCTGGTCGCCGTTTCCAACGTGAAAAGGTCTTGTCGCGCCAAGTTATTTGGCGCGACAAGACTGAATTTTTAAAAAATCCTAACTCCTCAATACTACGTCGGATGTAGATGATTTTTATATGAAAATTGTACCTCTCGACGAGATTAACAACCCTCTAGTTTTGAGTTTTTTTATTTGAAGAAGCTAAAAGGTTCAAAAAAATTATGTAAAATTTCAATACCAAAATGATCATGTATTAGCGCTTGTCACATCATAAAAATAATATCTTTTTTATATGAATTCAAATGAAAATACTTTTTATACCAAGATGTTAGCTCTAAATGAGATATACAATTTTTTAGTTTTGAGGTTTTAGATTTGAAATCATTAAAATGCTTGAAAAAAATAATATAACATTTCAGCACGAATTTTGCTCCTAAAGCATCATATGTGCATTGAGGTTTTGCTTACAATTTGTACGGACAAGACTGTCTTAAAATGTATTCTCATGTGGTACTCCATCCATTTCTTCATGTGCGGGTGTGGGAGTGAGGGGCGTTTGGCTAGAGGAAATAAACCTGCCTGCAGGCGTGAATTTCATCCTCCTATAACTCCATGCCAAGTGTCACAAACAGGAACCATGCATATTTCCATCTTGTAGAATTTTCTATTTACTCCCTCAGTTCGAATTATAACTCGTTATGTTTTTTCAAGATACATAACTTTTATTATGTATGTATAAGGATATAAAATGTATATTTAGATGCATAATAAAATCTGGGAAAAAAACCAAAACAAACTTACAATTTGGGAATGACGGGAGTACTAGCTAAATAAATATTGGGAAACAATGGTTTCGAAAAAGATAATTGTATAAGCTACCAGTACAAATTTATATAGTACTTTTCAGTTTCCAAAAGGAGCAGAGAAGCCAAACAATTGTAGTACGGCGGCATCGATACTAGAGCAATTGGTGTTGCCAGAAGAGGAAATCTGATTCCAAACCTGCTTTGGCAAATGGGATCGGAAGCAAGTTCCCGGCACTTCAGGTTTCAGGTTACCAAAAAGGAGGGCAAACAAGTGCATCCCAAGCAACGTTTTGTATACTTTATGGAATAAAAAACATTTAAGCTCTCACACATCGTGGCTACATCTCAACCAACACATGGCTACATGCAAGTATAATAACCTAAAATTCTAGTCAACGAAAACTCGAGAAGAGCTTATGTTTGTCTATGATCAAGTGGCTGTCCTGAGGCCACATTGTACCATTAACTCAGTCACTCTGATTATATATACTTGCTCCTTGTCTAAGAAACAGAACTGTTCCTCATGATCCCGAAGCTTTAATGCAGCTTGAATCAGCTTCAACTTATGAACTTTTTAGATTTTAGGAATACATGTGGCAAATTCTGTGGAACTGTTACTGAATGTTCTTTTAATAAGGCCCATCCAAACCAGAACAGCCAAAGCCATGGGGTACAAAGCAGCCTCTGACAGAGATGTTCTTGGTTAAGTGGAGAAGGGCTCAAATTTGAGAAAGCACACACAAAAAGGCCCAAATTGATCTAAAGCTAGGCCTAATATGCTTCTAAAGTACTGGTTGTTTGAGCCTCTGACAAGATCTACTTGGGCCCTCCAAGGCTGCTCCGGCCCAAACATGACACATGGGCATGGCCTGCCTAGAGCGCTCGGCCCATGTGTTAGGAGTGCGTGCGTGCCGTGCAGCGTGTGCCCTTCCGAATCCAGCGCGAGCGCCGGCGGCGGCTAGTGCTACTGCTAGGGGAGAGGAAGCGGAGAGGGCGGCGGCGCGGCCAGGGAGTGGAGGAGATCCAACGCAGCCTCGGACTCGCGATGGGGCGGCGGATCCTCAACGACGCCCTGCGCACGATGGTCAACGCAGACCGGCGGGGGAATGCGAAGGCGGTTCTTCAGCCCATCTCCGGCGTCATGGTCTCCTTCCTCAACATCATGAAGCACCGAGGTAGTATTTTCCGCCTCTTACTAGGTAGCAGCCACAACCCTCCTTCCTTACCAGCTAGCATACTGCCGCCTCCCCCTTTCCCAATCTCGTTGTGGTCCGATTTACCCAAGGGGAGCAAACCAGGGTTTGATGCCGCTTCAAGTCTTTAACAGAGCAATCAATCCATTTCTTGGAGAATCACATGTAATGGTGACTTGCGAGCGACGTGTTGCTTGGGGTTATGGCTTCCCTTCATGTTGACATCGAAGTCTGCTTCTTCAGTACTGTGTGCTCCTCATACGTCGATAATTTACTGACTTTCGAGATAGTGTTTTGCCTTCATTCGTTAGCAGAGCTCAATGAGCACAAATTGGCATCGAGAAGTTGGATGCTTTCCCCCACTTTTAATGGCTTATGCGTGCTGCATGCAAGTCGATTTTCTAAAATTTTGCATCTAGACAGTATTCTTTGAGCTGTACGGTTTGTTGTTCTAAACAAGTGTGCTTATGAATTTTGTTGATACTTCACAGGGTATATCAAAAACTTCGAGGTCATTGATCCGCACAGAGTTGGAAAAATTAATGTGGAGCTTCATGGACGTATTAAAGATTGCAAAGCTCTTACTTACAGGCAAGACATCAGAGCTAAGGAAATAGAACAATACAGAGTTCGGATGCTCCCAACGCGGCAGGTTTTTTGTTTACTCATTTCTGTGGACATTACATGTCCTGTTAGTTCCTGTATTTTTGTATTATTGGCTTCCTCAAAAAAAGTGCTACAATCTCAGTTTCAGTTTTGACTTGGAAGTTGGCCAAAAACACATAATCTGATAATGTCATGTCAGCCAACTAACTGATGTGGCTGCCTATTGTGCATACTGTTTTTGATACTCCATGCAGTGTGCTATCCAGTATGCTAGGTTTGCATATAATCCTGTCATGTCCCTTGGATGATTATATCCTCCCAGTTTAGTTTCAGAACTAGAGCATACTCCATTCCGATTTCCTCACCTGTTCCATACTATTTGCTATACTATGTGCTGTACAGTTGGGAGGTGTATATATAAACCTATACTTATCCTTGGACCTTTATGTCTGCTCAGTTTAGCTGTAGATCTGGAGCACACATTTGACATGTAATCAGCATGGTGTCACTAACACGTATCCTGTTTATTTGGTTTGATTTTCTTTGCAGTGGGGCTATGTTGTGATTACTACTCCAAATGGTGTTTTGGATCACGAGGAAGCAATCAGGCAGAACGTGGGTGGGCAGGTCCTTGGTTATTTCCATTGATTGACAAGGAGCACCGATCTCTAGTCATGGATGAGGCAACGGGTTGTGCCCATCTGGCATCATTAGACTGTTGTTATTACTGTACCCATTCTGTTTTCATTTTGGGAGCTGTTTTGCTTTCGTTCATTGCCATGCAAGAAATGAAATAACTTGTCAAAAGTACGGCTCACAACACTAGGAAAATTGTTAAACAGAAACACTGTAAGTTTGTTTTGCACCTCATATTCAGAGATACAAGGGTGTTGCTAAATTTAATTGAGATGATCCTGCTATGAAAGGATAACTCAGTTCTTGTCAAGTTGTCATGATAGCTTTTCTGAGACCTTTCCTGCAGGGAGGGTAGAGCACGCATTGGTAGTTTGATCAGTGTTTGAGCTGGGTTTCAGATCTTATTTGCAGCACTGCTTAGCCTCTTTTTGTTTAGGCAAATAATGTTGACGGGTCTGTTTGATGAATGGCGAATGTGACAGGATCTGAAAGAAACTATTGTCACTGGTTTTGTAGAGTAGCTGCAAATCTGTTCAATATGTTGGCTGGGATGCCATGCCTGGACTCTGGATATGAACTTGTCAATGGTGTGAGGCTTTGCACTGTATGCTGTCACCAGATAGATATTATGGTGTTGGATTGATGCTGTCACCAGATATATGTTACGGCATGTCCCTCTCCTGGATGATCAACTCGCACCTACAAAAGTTACCCAGGTTGAATACTGGTGTCCTTTCTGGCTAAAATTTTTACCTAGAGTTGAGTTGGTGCAACGAGGCACGTCATCGTTATCTCAGTGCTACACGCGGGCACAGAATCGGCTGTTGGTGTGTCTTCCATGTGCTAAAACCTAAGGCCTCGTTTAGTTGTCCAATTTGGGGCACCGATTTGGCGTTTACTACAGTATATGGTACCGTAGAATTTTATTTTTATTTGCTAATAATTATTTAAATATTAATTAATTAGACTTAAAATATTTGTTTCGTAAAGTATAACAAAACTGTATAATTAGTTTTTGATTTTATCTTAAAATATTCGTCTCGTAAAGTATAACAAAACTGTATAATTAGTTTTTAATTTTATCTATATTTAGTACTCCATACATTTACCGGTATTTTGATGTGATGAAAAATAAAAATTCTACATAATAAAATTTAAAGGTAAATTTAGAAAACTAAACAAGGCCTAAAATACCTTAGCGCCACGAAGTCGGTGTCGTCGAGGTCGCGGCGAACTTCTGTTCTTCGGGTTTTGGGAGGTTCTGGGCGCTGTCAAAGTTAGCTGTCGGGCCGTTCCCCGCTGACGCCGAACACGTTCTTCTAGCGTTTTCACTACAACACCTCTTAATCGAAGACGTTTTGTTAAAAACAAAAACATTTTTTATTAAATTCCTCTGATTTTCTTTTACCTAAAGGAATTTTAGGAAAATTCCTTAAAAACTTGTAGAGACTAATATAAAAAGTTCCTTTAATTATCTGTAGCATTGGAGGCGTTTTTTTTATTTAAAAAACACCTTTGTAGTAGTCCCCTGTTTCAAAAACCACCAATTTGAAGAGATTGACAAGAAAAAAAAGAGGGGGTTGCTAAGCACATATGTCATGTGCCAACGCCTTAAGGGCGACGTCTGCTGATGACAGACGATTTTGATCCTCAATGGGTTTTGGTTTGCAACATGCACCTACCGTACATGGTTCCAACAACACAAGTTATATATGTGTTTGTATATGTGTCTTCATTGGACGCACGCTTATTGGGCCCGCACGCCTTATAGATAGGTATACATCTAGCTACCTCCACGATACGGTACTAAATAAAAGGCTGCGCTTGTGATATTCAGTCCAGGTTGGATTTGTGGTCAGTTGCTTGCGGAAACGGATAAACAAATGACCAGCCATCTGAATCCGCAAGGGTTCACTGGCCTTGTTGTATAAATAAATTATATAATAATCTACATTTTAGTCAATGGAAACTTAAAAACAACTTATTAGACTATGATCAAGATGCTGCTCCGAGATCAGATTATACCAACTCGTCATTACATTCTTTGGCCAGGCTTCTTTGGCTCCAGCTTCATGCTAATGTACCGATCGGGCTCCTAGTTCATTTTATGATAGAGAGAAAACACTCTTATGAGCTACAAAAAGTTTGCCAAATATACCCTTACACTTGATCCTTGTCATTGCGAAGATTTATGTAACGTCTCACCTTCTCGAGGCCGGGCCCGCTTACATCTGACCGCTTATCTAGGACATAGACTGCCCTCACAGACCAACACTAGTCTTTTCTGTGCACTTTGTCCTCACTCGTGCGCACCCGGGAAGACTTCCCGGCTGGTCACCCATCCCTAAATTTCTCCAGGCCAAGCACGCTTAACCTCGGAGTTCTTTAGTGATGAGCTTCCGGAAAAGAAGTTATAACTTGTTGGTACGAGTATCCTATTAATCCTATTAAGCCCTGAGCCGAGGTGTTACAATTTACTAGGATAAGTTTGTTTCAAAACCCTGTGTATAAAACTCTAATGTCTGTAACTGCTTATTACAAATCTTTTGTGCTGTTGAGCAATTTTTGTTTAAAAGATCAAACCAATGGGCACCAGGCAGCAGTGCAGGCGTGGAGCACATGCTGCTCACAAGTATACTGGTAAGAACTGTCAAGCAAACCAAATTATACATGGGTTGTACACTTCTTATGCACGTAGTGCCAAATTATTACCAAAAAAAGGCAAATAAAGATTTCCAAACTAAGTTCCCGAGTTAACATCGGCTCTGCAGGTTTCCTCCACTTAACTTTGGTTCCTTCACGATCCAGTTTTCTGCAACAAAATAAGCTCATCAGTATTCCAGCTGAAGTCCAAAAGAACTAGATTCAGATGGCATATCAGTGATGGTTCTTGCCGTAAATTCACAGAAGTAGCAAAGGATCTGTAAGTCATCTTAATAAACTCCACAGATCCTTTGCTGCCAATCAGTAAATTCACAGATCCGTTTTCTTATTTTATGAAATCAGCAACAAAAAAACTAAGGCAGCATACAGAACTGAATAAGAGATTGGATACGGTAGATTCAGATGGAATATCAGTGATGATTCTTGTTGTAAATTCACAAACTAGAACAAAGGATATGTAAACTTAATAAACTCCGCAGATACTATCTTATTTTTATGAAATCAGTAACAAAGAAACTAAGTCAGCATACAGAACTGAATAAGAGATTGGATATGCGTAGCTCCAGAACCAAGCAGTACTGCTACGAACTATTTAAGCCACTGATGATTGGCAAGATTGATGACTCAACTGGACAACACAAACACAAATACATAATCCACTAGCACATACAAGTTCTTTAAGAACAGTCCATTGGAGCACATTATTTATTCCAAGGGAAAACGTTCATGATGTGCATACAGCATAGCGAAGTACTTTGAGAAAAAAAAAAAAGCAAAACAACTGTAAGATCTTAACTGTGGTACCAATCAGCTTTCTTCAAAGGTTGGCTATCAGCATGTCTATTGGCCACTTCGGCCAAACTAAACATCCACCAAAAAGAAAACGGGAGGATGTGGTTTCAGATCCCAGGTCCTAGAACTCATATACCAACGGGTATTAATGCTGCTTGAATCAGCTTCAACTTATGGACTTCAAGGTTAGAAATACATGTGGGAGATTATGTGGAACAGTCACTGAATGTTTAAGGCCCATTCAAACCAGAACAGAGAAAACAAAGATTCAAGCCAAAGACATGGGGCTCCTGGACCTTGGAAACAGAAGCTAACGTACAAAGAAGCCTCTCACAAATACGTTCTTGGTGGTGTAGTAGGGTTCAAATTTGAGAAAACACACAAAAAAGCCCAAACTGAATCTAAAGACAAATATGCTCCTGAACTACTGGTTGTGTGAGCTTATTCAGTTGGCAGCCATATAAAATTGTCAGGAAACAACACAATTCATACTAAACTACTGTTCTGTGTCTGAATAACAATATTGACTGTCATAAAAGGCTAAAATATAATGAAACAGGGTGCCTCATTCTAGACACAAACAATGTCCAAGACAACTTACAGATTTTATTGAAGGCTACAATGTCACAGCTTTGGATGTACTCATTGGCAGGTTCAGTGCAGAGGTGATCCTCTATCAGACTGTCGACAGAAACAAGATCATCCACAATTGTCATCAGAATTTGCATCTTCTTGATGCCATATCCAACTGGAACAAGTTTTGCTGCAAAGGATGGGCTCTCAAGTTTAGAAAAGAAACAAACCAAAATTAACAAGACATGAGAAGTTTTGTTAGCACTTAGCACTTGTTTGAAAAAGTAGAATATTATGGAAGAAAAGAGTGGCCCAGATGCACCCCAGAGCAGTCCCTCCGTCTTCACACTCCTAACAGCTTCCTCTAGCTTTTGCATGTCAGTTTCATCGTCCCATGGCTTCACATCCAGAAGAACTGACGACTTCCCAGCTAAAATAAGAAAACGTCACAGTTAACAATAGAATTTCTCAGATCATATAACCTAATTTCTCAGATCATATAACCTAACTTCAACAATTTGCTTAATGGCTAAATGAGCATATATGCAACTGAATGCAATAAAAGCATTCATTAAATGATATGAGGATGCAAATTTGGCTACAAAGTTTGCTAATTTTTGCATCCCACTGCATGAAGTTTTAGAGATCAGACATACACTCTTTCTTCTTGCCGGAAGCCTTAACAGCTACTGCACGTGCTTCAGCTGCTGCATGCTCTTCTTCGGTCTCCTCACCAAATAGGTCAACATCACCATCTTCATCAACCACCGGTACCTGAAATTACAGCCTGCTTCAGAGAGGGGAGATAGAAATAGCAATTTTTCATATACATGCTAAATTGTTACATAGTAACCATATCAAATTGCTCATTGTCCGTATCACAAAATTGTCTCTCAATTCAGTACAGAGCCTTAAAACAAACAGTTAATTTGACCACTAAAACAGTAGCTATATATAGCCGTTTTGTAACCTTCCGTTCAGCAACTCCAGGAACTGAAGACACAGAACAAGTTGCCTCAACCTTGATACCGTACCCTCACCCTCTGCTATGATTCCACTGTGTATCAAATAAGTGTACCTTAGGACAGAAGAAATGAAACTGTGTGTGGATATCGACGGTAACAACTCAAGTACACACCTGGACCTTAGGAGAGCCGCTGATGTGATCGTACCCCCTCGTAACATTGACATAGCTTGACGGGGGAGCAGATGTAAGCGCAGCGAAGACAACCATGTCATCCTTTGACGGGGGAGCAGATCGTACCCCCTCGTAACATTGCAATCTTTTGCTGTTTAGTATTTTGCGAAACCTTTGTTCCGTTAATTAGGGTTGTGAAATGGAACTTTTGGTTAAGGGCCGTAATTGGGGTGATGGATGGGCCTTGATATCTCGGCTCATTCATTTAGCTAGTCTTCTTTTTACGTCTCTCATCTGAATATAGCTGTAGTATTTGTTTATGCACGAACACACACGTCCACACTACACACGCACCACGCGTGCACAATGAGACCTACAACTACACACAAATTATAAAACCGCGCCCTTTTTAGATCACCGGGTCCATCATAGCTCCGTAGACGACGAACACGTCGTAATTCCTTTGTAGCACCATACGAGAGAGAGAGAGGCTCTAGAAAATAGGAATAAATCTCAAAATGGGAATAAATCCGGATGAGCACTAAAGTCAGAATTCTGGTGGGCTGACTGCACACTGTAAGCCATTGCCGTCCAAGCTGAAGCTCGGTCTCATTCATCTAGCTAGTCTGTCCACGTGGTGGGTGATGGGCTGATGGCTCTCTCTAATAAAATGTCATATTTTGGTTCTCTTCCTTTCGTAAATAAAATTTATAAATACGAACCGATCACCAAATGTCATATTCTTGTGGTAGAATCTATTCACCCGAGTTCTAAGTCCTCAACTTAGCATGGGTTCTCATATTTCTTTTAGATTTATTCTAAAATTCTCTAGTGTTATGTTTTACTAAATGATAAGCGTTTGAGTAACATTCTCCTTGACAATGAAACACCAGTGGACCAGAACCAGCGGTTACTTTAGGAGTTCGTCGAGAAGAGTATGAGTATATGCTATAAACGAGACGAATAAAGATAAGCTATCTGTTCCGCAATCGTCAGGTGGCAGGGCAGGGTAGTGCAGTGGAGGGAGATCAATTGGCCCCATATATATATATATATATATATATATATATAGGTAATTCGCTGCTTTACAAAAAGGGAATACAACAGGATAAGATGGGCTCACTCGTTGTTATAACTAATCAATCAGCAGACGCCTGGACTGTCTTTCTTACACTATCCATCTGTGTCAACAAGAAAAAAAGGGGCTTATCGCCTCGGCATAAAATTAAGCATATGCTCTTGCAGTGCCTCTTGTCTTCGTTGGCGACTAGCTTGACCATGCTTTTGCGTTTAGCATAGACACACCTCGCCTTGTCATTTGGTGAAGCTAATAGTGAGAGGAGATCGATCTCTAAAGCGCTTCTCTGTTTTGGTGAGAACGAACGTGCTTGCTAGTTGCAGATACACTACATATTGCTGAAAGGTGACTAATTGTGTGACCATGCATGGCACACAGCACAAAGATCTGCAGGATATTGTTTTCAGTTCTAGTCGGATTTCAGATTGTTAAATAAATACGTTTCCGAGGATCATAGCATCCGGATTATATATATGTATTGTTAGAATTATAATCCACAATCTTTTTTTTATTGAATGCCCCGCTCCCTTCTTTTTAATTAAACGAAAGAATGAGCGTAAATTAAATACAAGAGGATTTTACAAGGCCTTTAGGCCCAAAACAGAAAAGAGCAAAGATCAAATGAAGCTATCTCTCCTACTACTAATTAGGTGTCTCCTAACCGGCGGGGGGACACTGATTATGTGAGCGGGTCGAGTGTCGAGGGCCGAGTCTCGCCTGCCAGCTTCGTCTGCCCGACTCGCGAGGCGACGACGGCGAACGCCCGTCCGCCGCTCTGAGGCGGCACGGCAAGGCCCGAGCAGAGGAGTACCTGCACTGCTTGTGGCGATGGGAGCCCCCGCTCCCGACCTCGCGCACGACCCCGACCATGGCG
>CM041628.1:72265420-72299006 GCA_023333625.1 Bothriochloa decipiens
GAGAAGAAGACTCGATCACTGATCATCATCGTAGTAACAACTTGAATAATAATTAAGGTTCAATAATGAAATTGGTTGATAATGGGAGATAGTCCCAGCAACTTCTCTTTCTGTAAAGCTTTTCTGCAAAATTTCTTATCTCTTACAAGCCTTACCTTGTCCCTCTAGCCTGCATCTCTTGAGTCTCTACCCCTCTCTTTCGTCGGGTCAGTCTTGTTGAGTACTGTTGTACTCAGGGTTTGTTGAACCCCTGTTGCAGGTGAGCTTCATGGGCAGGAGTGTTATGCATCCTGCTGCATGACAGTCGTCGAGGAAAGCGACGATGAATAAAGATGTTTAGCTCATGGGCAGAGCTTTTGTTTAATATTGTAATCTACTGCTACTTCACTACTATTATGGCTTGTATAATTCAAACTTGTAGTTGTAAATATTTGAAACTCAGAAGTTTGTAAACTTATGTTATTGTAAGTCTTCCGCTGTTTTACTCCGTGGTATTTTAATTATATGAAACTGTTGTAATACTGCAATGTCTCTCTACAATGATTGATCCTGCTCGGAGAATCGTGGATGATTCGGGATTTACCCGACAGACTTATTTAAGTCGTATGGAACACAGTCATGGTTATTTGGAGTCTGTTTAGACAATAATCATGCGTGTGGGCCATATGATTTAGGAGGTTCTGCCATAAAAGGAGGCCTGGGTATCCTTGATCTGGAACGCTTTGCAAGGGCTCTAAGATTACGTTGGCTCTGGTTTCAGTGGAAACAACTGCAACGCGCGTGGAGACAGTTGGAAGTGCCATGTGATTCTACTGATCGTGACTTGTTCAATGCATCCACAATTATGACGGTGGGTAATGGGAAGAAAGCTGCCTTTTGGACCTCGAGCTGGCTAGACGGGCTAACAGCCAAAGGAATAGCACCTACACTATACTGTAAGTCCAAAAGAAAGCGATTCACAGTACATCAAGGCTTATCAAACCGGAAATGGATTGACTATATTTACCCACTAACATCCCCACAAGAGGTACGAGAGTTTGTCTCCCTCTGGACAGCGATTGAGGCAGCACAGACCGATGAGGCAGTGGAAGATGAGATCAAGTGGAAGTGGACCGAAGATGGAAATTACTCGACCAAGAGCGCTTACTTAGCCCAATTCCATGGCAGATTCTCCAAAATTAAAATTACCCCCATTTGGAAGGCCAACGCCGAAGCAAAATGTCGTTTCTTTGCATGGACTCTTTTACAGAAAAAGATCTTGACAGCGAGTAACTTGCTGAAGCGAGGATGGACGGATCAAACAGACTGCCGATTATGCGGAGATAGCTTCGAAACAACAACGCATTTAGGCAAGGATTGCCCTTACACCAAGGAAGTGTGGACGATTCTGAGACAGTGGCTGCAGCTCTCATCGCTATAATCGGTTCCTGACACAGGCTCGGTATACAAGTACTAGAAGAGATGCCGGGGTACGGTACAGCAGAGGGAACGAAGAAGGATCGACGGAATATTTATTTATTTCTGGTGGAACATTTGGAAGGAGAGGAATAGGAGAGTTTTTCAACAAACATCACTCGACCTCACACAGGTAGCGAGCCTTTGCAAGGAGGACATTTCCCAATATAGAATGGCTAAAACCCCACAAGGAATAAGCTCAGGCACCTAGTTTCAACTCTTGACCTGTGTCTTTTCTTTTCTCTGCTCCTTTGGATCAGTTGTTGTACATAGACAGTTGCCAATAGAGTTGTAGTCCGAAGAGTCTCTTTTTTCTTCCTTTGTAGTCGTTTAGTTGGTTAGTGGTCGTGTCGTATTCATACTTTTGTACAGCTGTTTTTTTCCTCTTTTTCGTCTAATAAAATCAACGGCAAAGCTTTTGCCGTCCCTTCTAAAAAAAAGGTGTCTCCTAACCGGCTTGGCTTTAACACAAACCAGGCCTAGCTCTTGCTTGAAATGCTGCTTCTAGATCTCCACACTATGATTACCGTTGTCAAATATAACCTTGTTGCGTGTGCACCGGATGCTCCAACACCCTATGATCATAATCTCTCTGAAGATTGGACTATCGAATGCTTCCCTTGCTCTTAGCAGCATATCAACTGTATTGAGGCTAAGATTCCAGTGAATTGGAATGGTGGCCCAGCAATCTCTGCTAAAGTTACAACCAAAGAAGAGGTGGAGGCAGTTGTCCTCTACATTTATCTCCACACAACACACAAGTGTAATCTAGTAAGTGCATGTTTTTTCTCATTAACATACCTCTTGTATTGAGTGATTGAGTCTGTCTCTGACTAACAGCCAGAAGAAGAATCTTTGGTTTCCTAGGTTGCTTGTAGCCCACAGCCTTTTGAAGAGAGGAGAACTCAGGTTGTCTTCTGTCATGGCTTTGTATGCTTTCTTACTACTGAACTTGTTTGATCCCCAAGTGTAGCTCTAGTGATCAGCTTCATCCTCATCCCAATTACTAGTTTCTATGAGTTGCTGCAGTTCTATCAGCTGTGAAGAGGCCAATGTAGATAATGTTGGGGTGAAGATTCTGGACATCTGTTGGGTGAGTAGAAACCTAATTGAGCATTAGGGTTTCCTTGCATATGAGAACAGATGTGGAAACCTGTCTTTCAATGGTTGGTTAACCTAAATGTCATACCATAGAAGAACTGAATCCCCTTACCTGGATGGCATCTTGCCATGCTCTAAAACTTGGGAAAGAGTTTCATTATCTCTTTCCACCAGAAGGAGCCAACTAGTGATCTACCCTGTGGTGGAGTATTCATGTTGGAGTAGAGTTTAGACCAGGTGAGGGTGACCCATGGTATATCAGCATTGCTATAGAATTTGTCTAGATGTTTGAGTAACAAAGCATCATTTTGTCTTTCAATATCAATGATTCCCATGCCACCTTTTTCTTTGGATTTGCAGGCCTCTTCCCATGCCACCAGTGCCTTGCCTCTACAGTTCAGTTCTCCTTTGTTCCATAAGCAGGCCTTCCTTGCTTTGTCAATCTGGCTTACACTGTTGGTGGAAGTTTCAGACAGCACATGTAAAAGGTGGAGAGGGATGAGAACACTGAATTTACTAGAATTAATCTCTCATTGTAGCTTAACAATTTGCTGATGCCACATAGCCTTCTCTCAATTCTACAAATTAGTGGTGAGAAGTCATTGATAGTGGGCTTGGTAGTCCCCAATGGCAGTCCTAGGTAGGTGAATGGCATACTGCCAACCTGACAGTCAAAAGTATTGGCTAAGTGAAGAGCTATTTCATTGGTCATATTGATGGGTACTAAAAAGGATTTACTAAAGTTGACATGCAGTCCACAGGATTAGAAGAGTATCATTTGCATATTTGCACAATGGGGAAGTCTCCCTGAAAGTTGTCACATATTGGATGTTTCAGAATCCCATTCTGCCAAGCCAAGTTTACTATGCTCTGAAGGAAGTCTGCAACTAGAACAAATAGGAGGAGTGATAGGGAATCTCCTTGCCTCACTCCCCTTTGACATTTGAATGGTTTGCCAGAACAGCTATTAAGGGATAACAGAAGAGGTGGCATTGCCCAAAGATGTTCTGTACCCCTTGAATCCATCTGTCAGGGAAATCCTTGTGTTTCAGGATCTCAAGTATGAAATGGTGTTCAAATTTGTCAAAGGCCTTCTCAAAGTTCAATTTAAGGATCATAATTTCTTTTTTTGGACTGCTGGCACGGATAGAGAAACTTGAAGGACTAGGAAAATCAGTCTTCGATGGTTCTACCCTTAATGAACCCATACTAATCCACAATCTCCATCTTATTTCTAATGGGCTACTTAGTCTCCTAGCGTATTGAGGCTGAGAGGCATCATACAAGCTAGTAAGGACGTACATCAGCAACTGGAAGGCGATGAAGATGTTGCCGGCCAAGTTCGTTCAATTCCTCTCTTGCTGACGACCGACAACAGGCTCTGTCTGCATCTGTTTGTTTACGCCACCGAGCAAGCAGTCCTTTTCTAGGACTACTGTACTGTGGCATTCAAACTCACATGCCGCTCTGCCTGCCTTTTTCCACAGCGCGTGATCGCGATCTTAACATAACACCTCGCCTTTCATTTGGTCAAGCAAATAGTGAAACGAGATCTCTAAACCGCTTCTCTGTTTTGGTGAGAACGTGCTTACTAGTTGCAGATAGACTACATATTGCTGAAGGTGACTAACTGTGTGACCATGTATGACACAATCACAAAGATCTGCAAGATATTATTTTCAGTTCAAGCAGGATTTTTTTAGATGTTAAATATGTTTTCAAGGATCATATCATCTCCATTACATATGTATTGTTAGAATTATAATCTTCAATCTTCATCTTATTTCTACAAGAATTGAGGCTGAGAGGCATCATACATTCATACAAGCTATATCAGGAACTGGAAGGCCATGGAGATGTTGCCGGGTTCGTTCCTCTCTTGTTACGACCGACAACAGGCTCTGTCTGCATTTCTTTGTTTACGCCACCAAGCAACCAGTCCTTTTCTAGGAGTACTGTACTGTAGCATTCATTCAAACTCACATGCTGCTCTGCCTGCCTTTCTCCACAGCGCGTGACCGTGATCTAGTCTAGCTTATGCCTATTATTATTATTAGAGCAGCAACCATGCCCATCGCTCCCGCCATCTCACCGTCTCCCACGTCTGTTGTTAGGCACCTTTCTGAAAGAATATTCTTAACATCTTCCATACGAGAAAGCCAGGAAAACGAAAGGAAGGAACTGCAACTGCTGAAATGTACACGCTTGACGACGACTCTCCTCTGGATCTGGCATCGTCTATCTTATCTTCAGACAAATTAAACGCCACCACCCTGGTTTGATGTTTGTTGAGAGTTCACCAGCCGCCAGCATGCATTGCATTTCTTCTTGTTCAAACAGCCCACCACGTACGGTATATTCTGTGGATAGAGCGGATCCTGCTCTGCCTTCCTGTGCTTACATAAAACGATCGTTTGGATAGAGTATATATATTATTGTCATCAGGCATTAGTTACAGGAACGGTGAGAAGTTGACTTATCGGAAATAGTGTGACCACTTGCACTTCGACGGTGGTGCCGTCGTTCAAAGGTTCTTGTTTGGTGTTGTTTCGTCACCACTCGATGCCTGTCGGCTGTCGTCGTCCTCCCTGCACTTGCAGTTGCACACTGCCCACCTTTTGACTCGCCAGGAGCCCAAGTTGAACGCTCTCTTGTTTCCAAAAACGCCGCGCTAGATCTATCGGTTTTCGATCGAAAAAAAAAAACAAAGATCTATCGGTTTTCTTGCACATACATGCTAGCACCACCGGAGTGTTGATTTTAGACAGGTACCTGAATCCTCTAGAAATGGGGAGGCGCGCTCATAGAAAATATATAATACCCGTCGTCTCTCTTAACCATTAATAAAAGACGGACGTGTTAATCAATAAGAGATGGTGTGTTGTAGTGTGCTCTAGTTTATGTTGATATTCCACATTTATTATTGACATATATAAATGTTAGTCGTGTTAAAACGTCCGTCCGCCTCATATAACAAATTGCTAACAGATGGCCGGCGTAAACAGACCGCTTCTAATAGCCGCACTTGGAGAACGACCGTCAACTTTGTTTAATTTTGTTTTACTCTAACAACCTTAACTTTTTTTTTTTTTACTCTTACAGCCTTAGGATTCTCCTCCATGCTCCCCCTAGCTAGGCTCAAGTTGACCTTCATATCTGGTTGTAGTTTTGCTATTAGCTCTTTCTTGAGCCTAAATTTTTTGCTATTGCTTTCATTTTGCCAACACCAGAAATCCATGAGATGTGTTGCTCAAGTCATGTCAAGGTAATAATATATTTTTTCTGACAAAGCTGCAGTCTTTGTTGCCTCAAGGACGGACACAAACACACAAGCTTCATTACTCGCAAACTGCTGCACTGCGTGAAAGTAACCAAATCAATCAATAGTATATTTGAACTAGGGCCTGTTTAGATCGTGAGAAAAAATAAACCCGATGAATAGTACCACTTTCGTCTTATTTGATAAATATTATCTGATTGTGGACCAACTAGGCTTAAAAGATTCATCTCGTGATTTTCAACTAAACTGTGTAATTAGTTATTTTTTTATCTACATTTAATGCTTCATGCAAGCAGCTAAATATTAATGTGACAGAGAGAGAGTGAAAAAATTGTAACTTTTGGAGGGATGGCCTAGCTAGCGCAGAACAGCTGTGAACAGCCGAGATGACGTTAGGAGACTGGTAATGTTAGAAAATTGAAACATTCAGAGAGGATTTGATCACGGAGCGTCTTTGATCTGCCAGCAGCTTGGTCTAGCTTCTTGTTACAGTCGTATAAGTAGTACAGTACATTATTTGATCACGGAGCGTCCTTGATTTTGCCGGTAAAATTACAGTGCAAGAAAAAAGCCTATTGATCTACCAGCTTCTTGTTACAGTATAAGTAGTACATTATTTACTCTTACTAGTCCTAGTAGTATACTAGTTATTACTGAGTATTAGGTAAATAGAAGACCCTCATCAAATGGATTAAACAGCGAGGGGGGGGGGGGGGGGGGTTGGGCGGCGACACTGCAGACTGAAAATTACACATGAGCCGCAAAGCACTGCCACTGCGGCATAAATTTCGATCGTGACAGAAAAGAGAGGAATTGAAGCGGTAGCCTGCAATTAATTTAATTTAATTTAATTTACACCACATCTCAATAAGTAATATTATTAGCGTGGTGCGTTCTTGTATATTGCATACTGCAGTGCCATGGATGGACATGGACCATGGTCCATGGTGGTGACCATGGCGAGGACCGACCGACAGGTACTCAGGTAGGTGATGAGCAGGTAGCAAGCAACAAGCAGTCGTCAGTCACTGCGTGGGGATGAGGGGCGACGCCGTCGTCGTCGGCGTGTTACTGACGGACTGGACGAGCCAGTCCGACTCCGGCAGCGGCTGCATGGGCGGCAGCGAGAAGTGCCCGACGGTGGAGCTCCCGCTGCGCACCTCCTGCATGGTGAGCAGCGCGGCGACGGTGTTGCGGAAGATGCTCTGCTCGGCGACGGCGACCGCCTGCCTCCGCCGCTCGACGTCGCCGCTCATGGCGGGCGGGAAGACGGCCTCCATCATGGCCTCGCAGTCCCTGACGAGGTCGGAGATGAGGTCGGTGTTGGCGAAGAAGGGCTGGCGGAGCACGCCCGCGATGACGGGGAGGCGGAGCGGCACGCCGCCCGTGCAGCGCTTGTCGAACTTCTTGAGGATCTTGGCGAGCCCCGTGTAGTTGACGCTGCTGTAGTTGAGCAGCAGCACCATCTCGCCGTGGAAGTCCACCACCTCGCGCTGGATGCCTGCGAGCTCGGAGGCCGCCGAGGCCGAGGCCGGTGCACGGTGGATGCGGTCGTGGAGCTCCCTCCGCCGGATGACGAACTCCTCCTCGCGCTCCAGGAAGAAGGCGTTGAACTTGTCGATCTCGGCGTCCAGCAGCGTCAGGAAGTCGGCCTCCGCCGCAGCCGCCGGCGGGGCTGGGGAGGAGGAGGAGACGGCGTTGACGCGGCGCTTGAGCTCCTTGTAGTTGAGGAAGTGGCTCCGCCACTCCGGCAGGCTCTCCTCAATCTGCTTCTTGAGCCGCTTGCCGAACTTCATCGGTCGGCCGGTCTTGCGAGAACTTATCTAATCTGTTCGATGGAGGTCGCAGTAGATCAATTTGATCTCTGATCTCTGTGTGTGTAATCTAATGAGAATGAGAGGAGGGTGAATCAACGGCGACGGTGAGCTTAATATAGGGAGGGGAGGTGGGTGTTGGTTGGAGCAGCCAGCAGAGGAAGAGCACAGGAGGGAAGTCGAGAAGCGAATATGTGGGAGCATATGCGATCGATAAGGTGCGTTGCGTGTAATAAGGGGAGGGAGGATCACATCACACAGTATGCTTGTGCTCTGCTCGTCTGCTGGGGACACCAACGCAAATAAAGATGTGTATCATATCTCTGTGCTCCGATGGAAGGGGCACAACTTAATTTTCCTATACAATATTATACACACGAACAAAGCCTAATGAACTTTGTCACCGCACCAACTCAGGAAGTCAGGATATTGCATACAACTAACGTACTGTTAATCTCCACAATTACACAAACATCCAGAAAAGTGCACACCAATATTTTCAATCCTCTCTATCGATTTCACCGGTGCTTTATTTGCCCTATTAGTAGTACCATGCAGCATGCTCTCTGTTTCATTTTCTTCTCCTTTTTCTAAGGAAGCGTTTGCATCCAAATGGAACCGTTGTTGTTTAGGGCCTCTTTTGGAACGCAAGGCACCTAAAACACAAGAATAGGGAAAAACATAGGATTGAAGTTACGTGTGACTTGTAATCGTTCAGAAATTTTAAATGTAGAGAAATCTACAGTGGAGCATTTGAAAACAACACACGAGAGATGTAGGAAGGAACTAAGAGAGAGAGAGAGAGAGAGAGAGAGAGAGAGATGAAATTTTTCAATAGCTCGTAGCTCTGTTAAATTTTCTATAAAATTCATATGGATTGAGTTTCGTAGGATTTCAACATGGTCAATCTTTTGCTGCAAAACGGCGCATAGGAAATCTTTTCTATATAGGTTTACAATCCTAGAAAATTCCTTCATAAATCATATGTTCCAAAGGGGGCTTAGATGCCGTTAAGAAAATTACCACTTCTATCTGTTTGCCTTGCCTATTCTTTTTTCTACATAAAAAATCTAAAAAAATGGTGCCCATACGTTGTAACAAAAATTTACTTCTCATGGAATCTATTTCAAAACATTTTGGAATCGGAGTCTATACCGTAGTTGGACGTGTGTTATTCTAACTTGTATGAGCATTTATCCTGAGTCCATCTCATCCACGAGACAAGGCCCCTTTGGATCTCCGAAATTCTCGCAATTAAATTAATATATAAACTATAGTTGTAGAAGAAGAATTTGAGACTCCATAACTTTACCAAGTTCACGTATAAGCCTATTTTAAATCTATTGGGTGGGAGATGAGAAGTAGATTCCATAGATTTTTTCCATCTCCGCAACTCAAGGTAAACTTTATTTAATGGACTTTATGAAATCTTTTCTCACAACTATAGTTTATACTACGAATTCAATTACAGACATTCCGGACATCCAAACAGGCCCTAATATGTAATTCATCATGTACTACTCCTCCTAGTAAAACCAGCTATAGAATTTTTTTACGCTTCAAAAAGAGAGACGGAGCGCGATGGACCAAAATAGGTCCACCAGTGGAGTTTACCAGAACAGCAAGTAGGTTGGCGTAGCTATTTGAGAGTGTGCTGAGTTGAAAAACGCAGAGGGCGCTCCAATGTCCAATGTGCGAGCGCGAATGATCCCGTGCAGCTCCCAACCATGATCCCGTGCTTGAATCTGTACCAAGTGGAAGGTGTCTGCTTCCTTTGCCGACCTTTGTGTTTTTTACGGTTGCGTTTATGTCGAAAACGATAGAAAAAGCTAGTTTTTATTCCAAGGGATCTCCTTGGATTCATACGTGTAAGAAGCTTTCTTATGTAAGCAAAGGAGGCATGCATGTTTGAGGTTCCATTGCTCTGTCACTTCGTCCTCATCGGGAAAAATGGAAACAGATCGATTATGACGAAATATTCGAATTCGTTTGCCATGGTAATTTACTCCATCCGTTCACTATATTCCTCATTTCTGGATTCAACTTTTTTTTTCTCGAACACATAGAAGAGCTGCGTATCTTTATATTAAAAAAAAAGGATTCAACTTTTTCTTATTCTACTTGTCATTCTCAGGTTCCAAAGAATCATTAATAACTTGCTAAACTACAATACTACAAAAATATTTTTTTAGTAGCGAGGATCATTTTTTAGATTACATAGTACAGCACAGACACTTACAACGTGTGCACATTTTGCCCTCATCAACACACGTACATAAATCCTATTATATATGCATCTTCAAACAATGGGCCTGATAGAGTTTCAAAATTGACGAAGTCAACATAGACTGTCTACGGAGACATCACCTACCACTGAAAGCATAATGTTGTTCTTTATTTTGATAAATGACTGAAATTACAAAAGAACTTTCATAGTGTTTCAATGAGGAATACACCTGGTGCACTTTACTGATCTTCTAGAGTTCTTGAAGACAAAGTCTTGGTTTGGCTCTTATTCCCCTCTTATAATATTCTCAACCATGTAAAGGTAGCCATTGAAACATCAGGCGGCTATTGTGAACTCTGGTTTGCAGAGATCATTCCTAGGCATATCCGCTAAGACCACATTTCTGTGTTTCATCGTCACAAGCTCCCCCCTAACTTTTGGATTATATATAATCTTGCAAAAGCACTAACAAGAGGGAAAAAATATTCCATACTCGTCTTAGTTTTTTATTTAATCTTGTTCTATCAGTTAGATGCATGTCCATTTGCGGGGCTAATTTTTTAAGATTTTCTCCCTCGGTCTTCACACTTGTCATCTTCATATTGGCACTATCATTCAAATTCAACTCCATAGACATTTTAATTTCTTTAACAGAGCCGTCGGGGGTCTCATATAATTTATTGAACACAACATGTACTTGGCAGTTTATTCCTAGGCATATGCGGAAAATTGGTTGAGCTATTTTGTAACCTAATAGTATACGTTTTACTGTCAGTATTATATTTTATTACCATGGAATGAAGCTAAGCAAAGATGATGTTCCCCTGGAAGCCGATTGGTTTCAAGGCCTCCTAACACAATGGCCGCGCGCCACACGTCTCCGCTCCATCAGAAGCTCCGAAGGATCTTTCATGATGATAGCCTAGTCGCCATTAAAATGCTTCACTTCTATAGCAATAATTTGGTTACCAATGAAGCTCTAACAACTTAGGGAAGGTTACTGCACATATTGGAGGTAATCAATTTGTTAAATTGTAGCGAGAACTGAGAAGAAAACTCCAGCGTGAGTATCTTTCTTTCGGGCCTTTGGAATCTCCTCCAGGCCAGGCCATCGATTGGTATCCTTCGCTAATGGAAGGCTTTGTTTCGAACACAGCAGAGGGCTTCATGTCGGTTTATTGCAGCATTTGTCACCTTGTAGTGCACAGGTTGAGAAAATGAAAAACGCTACTACCATAAATAATACACCATCCGTTCAAATTACTTGGGTGGAGCTGAGGACAGCTCAGATATATGGGGCACTTGGGGTGGAGTTGAGGACAACTCGTCCCCACTTTGCTTAAAAAAAAAGACAGTTGATGGAAGGTCCGCCGATCCAGTCAGACACTACATCAAATCTCTGACCTTAACCAAATGATTCGGAGAAAGGGGCCATTGGGCATTAAGGCCACTCTTCATGTCCTAGAGAGATGGATAACCAATTATAGAGAGATTAGAGATGTTAGTTGGCATCTTTATAGGAGCACTTCCTCAAGTTGACCACTGTACGACCATGGTGGATTCTGGGTTGACCTTAGTTAACTTGAGAGAGTCGATGAGATTGAGCGAGTTTGGAATCTCATTCTAGTAGAGAGCACTAGGAGTCCTTTAAAGAGAATGATCGGATTATTCTTGAGGGATTTTGAGAGATTGTGAAGGTGATCAAGGAGGTTCTAAAAAGGTTTTAGTTGGAACAACTTTGGGTCATGATAGTTGCGGGCCTTTGAAACGTCCACAAGAAACAAGATAGGCCAACAAGCTTCATCAAGCAAGCAAAACATTGCTCTCACATGTGGTGAGTACAAGAAGATGAACAAGGGAAAGAATATTGAATCAATCTCAAGATCAAGTGAACGAAGGAGAAGATGATCAAGAGTAAGCTACCACCTCTTCCTCATGTCACGAAGAAGTAATGCAATTCATATTCAAAGCCTAAGGGTGCGCCCATAGGCCATAACCATTAAAGATACCATGTTCACCAACCAAAGAAGAAGACAAAGAAAGAGACGATGGTTTGGTTGTGGTGATGATGGAATTTTGTGGAGGATTGTACAAACAAGCCCAAGCCAAACCCAAAGAAGGGAAAGGAAATAAGAAGAAGGTCAAGTGCTCACAACCATTAAGTCTTGGGATGACACCTCAAGCGAAGAAGAGGGGACAGCCACAAATCACCATCAAGCTCTTCGCACATATGCCTTATAGCAAGAGGGTAATATTGAAAGCCAAGTTAACGTAAGTGATCATAGCTCTAGATTATAAAACGTTTTGGATTTTGTAGGTACATAACCTATGCTATGCATTTAGATATACATTTACAGTAAAAGCTATGTAATTAAAAAGCCAAAACGTCTTACAATTTAGAACAGAAAGAATAGTATATAATTCCTTCATCTTAAATTATAAGTCATTCTAAAAATCTTGTAGAGTCTAAACATATCAAGTTTAACCAAAATTTATATGATAGGATAATAGATGTCACCTAGGCATCATTAGATTCTTTATTAATTATATTTTCATAATATATTTAGTTGATGTCATAGATCTTTATAATTCTCTCTATAACTTTGGTCAAATTCAGATGTTTTGACTTTCTAAGATTTTTAGAATAACTTATAATTTGAACGAAGGGAGTACTTCACAATGAAAAAACAACTTATATTTATGAACATGAGTAGCAGTTCAAAAACATTCACCTAATTATTTGGTGACATTATTACACTGTTTGATTTAGATGCTTCATGTTACTAACGGAGAACCACTTGCATATTAAGACAACTTGACCTGCCACCTCAACTCCAACCAAAACCACCGTATGGCTTGTTGTCACACCACAGTCCATCCATGTAAAAGCTAAACCGTGCAACTCAGGGAAAACAACTCTATGCCCTGCTGCAAACACCTCCCTCGCACACATATGCAGCCTCCGGCAGTTGCTCTTGCTCCATGCCCGCCTTGCCTTCCTCCTCCTCCTTCCCGAGCGCGCACTTGGGGTGAAGATCGAAGTCGCACCGGTCGCACCTGTAGCACCACAAGCTGCCCAACCCTTCGCACTCGTCGCAGACATAGGCGACATCACCGTCACGCCGCGTGAGGACAAGCTCGTGCAGCTCGTGCATCTCGTGCCTCACCTTCCCGGGCCACGCCCTGGCCTCCTCGTCCAGCTTCCTCCCCAGCTCCTCGAGCACCTCGCCGGTGAAGGGGAACGCGTCGGCGCCGTGCGCCACGACGTGGCCCGTGGTGTCCGTCGCACCGCCGGAAGGGCCGATGGCGACGAACGAAGGGAGCGAGCGGATTCTGAACTTTTTCATCAGCGACTGCTTCCGTTCGTCTTTGAAGGGAAGAGCCAGCCATGGCATGCCGGAGAAGTACTCGTCGTAGGCGCTCCGGTCCTTGTCGAAGGAGACGAAGATGATCTCGAAGTCTCTTGTTTTCTCCCTGATCTTGCCGTACTCCTGCACCAGTGTCGGCAGGAAAGCTCGGCATGCCGCGCACCATTTCGCTGAGAAGTAGAGCATGACAGTCTTGCCGACAAGATCTGCCACAGGAACCTGACACGTAATACAGAATACAAGCACAAGTACCATCTTAATTCTAGTCTCTATCTCATCATGGAAAAAATATCACAGATCGAAATTAGATAAGCTAAACCCATCAAATAGAAGTGCATTAACCAGAAACAAATAAATACCTTTGCTCCATCTTTCCCGAGAACATAGTCCAAATCACCACTGACCAGAAACGACTCCAAGGTCTGCGACGCTGCTCTGGCCTTGGCCCTACTGCTCAAAACCTCCATCTTCTCATCATCATCGAACGGGAATGCTTCCCACGCGTCCACTCCATGCTCTTCAACCACATCCGCGATGTTCTCGTTCAGCGTTTTGCCGTCAGGTCCAACCAGGACAAGCGTGGGAAGGGTCTTGAGGTCAAAATACCGAACCAGCTTCTCGCACATGCTGTCGCCATGAGGAATCGCGAGCCACGGCATGCTCGCGAAGCTCTCCTGGAACACCGACTCGTCGCATCTGAAGAACACAGCCACGACCTCGAATTTCTCCCCTGTTTCTTGCCTCAGTTTCTCGTACATCTCAGCGAGCGCCGCGGTGAACTCGGTCATGGGCCTCATCATGAAGAACATGGCAACATGCTTCCCCTCGAGCTCAGAAATAGGCACTCTGTCGCCACTGCTCGAGACCAGGTAATCACGAGTGGGCGTGCCAAGAATGCTGTGGATGGTCTGGTTCTCCTTGTCTGCCTTCTCCTGTTCCTTCAGTTCACCGATCCTCTCCGGCGTGAACGGGGAGCCCCCTGCGCCGTACTCGCTGATGAACTTGACGCCCTCTTTCGTGTAGATTTCGCCTGTTTCTGCGCTGAGGATGACAAGGTTTGGAATGCCGTTCACCTTGAACTGGGTCATGAGACGCTGGACGTGTTCGGAGTCGGAGAACGGGACCGCCAGCCATGGCATCTTGGCCAAGTATGTGTTGAATGACTCCTCGTCCCTGTCACGCGGAACAAAGACGACCTCGAGAGTCTTCTTGCCCTGCTGCTGCTGCAGCTCCAGCTCTTGGTATGTTTCAATGAGCTTGGGTGTGAAGAGCCTGCACGGTGGGCACCATGAGGCAGAGAAGTAGAGGGCCACGGTGTATGCCTCGATGCTGCAAATCTTCACCTGCAGGGCAGGATGATCAAAAAGGAATAAGCTGCGTAGGTTATTATATCACCTATCATGCCATTATATTCTGGTTGAGGAAAACAATTCCATTTCATGAACACGGAATTTACATAAAGGGATATATTTGACTCCCTGCACTTCTCTCAGCTTATCTTTTCATCAGTGACCCCAAAAAAAGGTTCAGAACTAGATTTATTATCGAACTTTTTGCTACTGAACCGTGGAAAATGGATTGCTGGTGCATTGTATTGTGGCACAGAGATCCCAGTTCCTAGATAAGATCAATGAAGAACACTATAATCATTTGAAGAAAAGGATTTTTGTATCCTGGATTGAATAGTCAAGAGAAATTTATTGGGGGAGATGTCAAGACTGCCTGTGTTCAGAATCTTTAGTTACTCAAGGTCCTCTAATTAGTTTATCCTGAGAAATAAATTAATAAAAACTCAACATAGATGAAAGCAAAATCAAATAAATATGATACCAAGTTACAAACTAATAGAAAATCCGAGTAATTTTGGGCATGCTGCAGCAGTTTCTACTATTGAATAACAATGCCTGATTGTGTTTGTTCAGGAACAATGTTTTTTTTTTTTTGACTTTCAGGAACAATGTATTGAAAATACCCATAACCGCCTGTCCTGACTTAATTTCACATTTGAGTTACACAATCTCTACCTCTACACCAAAATATACTCCGACGTCATAATCTTCCAGTGAACTAAATTTTGATCGCTGCTCACTCGTCAGCATCTGATACAAATCATCCTCCACTTAGAGCTCACGTGTCCGAATCTACATGGGTGCATCCGATACAAATCATTCTTCTACACGCTCGATGCTCATTTGAAAAAAAATTATAAACCCAGTGCAGCACACAAACACATATCAGCTAGTATATAATAAAGATAGGTTGAGAGAGGAGGTTTACTATGATACTCCAATTACATGCCCGTATAAGTCCTAGCACAAGTGGAACCTATTGTGCTAGGCCCCTAAAAGTTTAGGGCCCAACGAATCCGACTACTTATGTCTAGAGTTCATCTTTAATTTAATGGACTCGTAGATAGAAGATAAAATGGCAGAACACAACTACACAAACCGACGAGTGAAGAAGAACCATACCCTTCAATAGGTTTGGCTGACCGATACATCATTGGTCTACAAGTAGTCGAGTTTGATTCTAGACAACTACACAAATCGACGAGTGAAGAAGAACCATACCCTTCAATAGGTCTGGCCAACCGATACATCGTTGGTTAGGGAGTTGGTCGTCACCAGTGATACGCTATCGTTTTCATTGTGTCAGCTGTCAGTGGTCCGGCCAAAAGCATCATTACAAGGGCAGAGCTAGTATGCAAGGAGCAGGGGCACGTGCCCCCCTCAAATCATAGGTTTCCAAAAACTATTGTTTGACCACCACTCAAATTTTGTGCTAGTTCATGACAATGTAGTAGGTTGCAGTTAAGAAAAATATGAGTTGGTCATAGTCAGTAGTTTTGGTATACTTAGAAGTTTCATCTTTTAATGAAAGAAATGCTAGATGTATGATTTTTGTACGCCAAAATAATAATCATTAAATCATGAAGCTTTTTGTGTCAGTTTATCATGTAAATACCTGCCTTCACACAGAGCAGAGCATGTAGAGGCAATTTGGTTTGCACTTACACTAAACCTAATTATTATTTCAATATTTTGTTTTTGTTGTGTTTCTAATTTTTGAACACGGAGGTCTATTTACTTTGTAAAATCTTCTATTCTAGTAGATTTAGAAAATATGTTTTCAATCATGGAAAACGCAAACTCGGAAAGGTAGTCTTGATAGACATGTAAAACAATGTCAAACTTCTATGGAGAATCAAACTCTTGAGTCTTGAGGCAGACATCGATTTCAATCATGGTGATGATGATGACACAAACAATGTTGAGGTTCACACTTTTGAGATTGATGAAGCTAGGGACAACGACAATCATGTGGCAGTTGCATCTGCAGGGCGAAACTTTTCGAAATTGAAGTTGTTGAAGTCCTATGCTGCATGCATACCACTACGACACAAGAAAAGACTCAATGGATTGACGACAATTACACTTAGAAATGATGTTTCAGAGAAAACGAAGTATGAAGATATATAATTAAAGATTTTATTTCAAAGAATACTAGAAGAATGATGTGTTTCACTATAAGTTGATAAAATCACCTATTACTCCTTTAGCATGACTGTCTATTGTCTCTAATCTTCTACAAATAAAAAGATCAAAGCGTGAATAATTTTTGGTGCGACAATCTGATACTTACGTCTACCCGCGCTGGCAGATGGGACCCATGATGCGATCAGCGGCCACAAGGAAAGAGAAATTCATATCCTGCACGCGATCCGTGGTTAGAAAGGAAAGCCTCAATCACTGCATGCCATTCGCGGCTGTAAATATTCGGAAGCTAAAAAAAGGAAAGAAAGCCCTAATCACGCATGTGATCCAAGTAAAAAAATCACGCATTACTCCCTACCATTCAATGTTACTTTCTGGCACCGCACTCTGGCTATGTGTCCCGGAGCTCAGCAGCCATGGCGTCTCCCGAATTTATTTTTCGAAAACACCCTCTGGTTTCACCGAAATCGCGTATTTGTCCGACCAGGTCCCCAGTATACAGTAACAGTGGTAGCTGTTGTTCCATTTTCACCTCCATAAAAGTAAAATCGTTCGCCCGAAGAAGAGAAAATTCAAAAAAGCTTCGCTTTTTACAGTTACCCGCCCGCATGCCATTTTTGCAGATAACCCCCGCCATCATCCTCCATATAAATTCACCCTCCCCTTTAGCAAGAAAAAAAAAGAAACCACCCGGCCACTCCTCTCCTTTCCTCCCAACCTTTCTCGTTGCCTCCTCCGCCTCCCCCAGATGCGGCGCGGGGTAGGCGCGGGCGGACAGCCGGCGCTGCAGGCCGGCGAGGGCGGCGCAGCCGGTGCGAGCTGGCGGCGCGGGCGGCGCGGCGCCGGCGAGGCTGGGCCCCTTCCATTCCTCCATCTCCGTCTTCACGTCAGCCCCCTCCCCGAGCAGGTCCCTCGCTGGTGACGTCCACCGCCGCGTCCTTCGATTCGGGTGAGTTCCTGTGCTACAGGAAACCCTAGGTGACTTACACGCCGGCCTGCTGCTCTTCGGCGTCGCGGGCGGCCGTCGCGCCCACCACGGGTGGGCTCGGTCGGCGGCGGTGCTGCGGCGGCACGGCGCCGACGAGGCTGGCCCCCTCCCCTTCCTCTATCTCCGTCCGCTCTGCTCGGAATCCAAACGGTGCCGCCATGGTTGCAGCGGCACTTCCTTTCCTCGATGTTGCCGCTCCCATGGCGCCGTTGCTGTTAGTGCTCGTCCGTGCATCTCCCTTGTACTCCTACCTACCTGATCTGATGACGCACACATCCTTGTTACCTGGAGCAGTAGGCTTGCATTGGTTTTTTGTGGCACCATCGATTTGTATTTCATTTTGAGTTTAGTGCCTTCTTGCAGCTGCCCTTGTTGGGATTAAGTATACCTTATTGAAGTACTGAGGTTTTGGGGTTGTGTAATGATGAACCTTTTGCAAACTGAGACAATGGAATTAACCCCTTTCATTCTATGTTGCTCTCTAACGCCCCGTGCTGGCCATAGGTCCATTCTCAATGATGTCTTTGCTTCACATGATGTGTTGGTTGTTTTGTTACTGAGCAGACCCCATTGCCAATGATGTTTTTGTTCCCTATCCATCTGTCTCCACTTGCATAGGTCTCAAAGATGCCTGGGTTAATTTGTGTTTGCCTATTTTTAGATATAATTGAGTACAGGTTTATGTCCAAAATCTGGGTACCTTCATTTGTACTTTCAGTAGCTGTATGGTGGTGCCTGTTCGAGGTTTGCCTCTCGCCTTCTTTGTTTTGGCAAAATTATCGGCTATATGGAGGCCTTCTTTTTTGGAGGTCCCACGTCCAGCCTCGTTTCTATATGGTAAGATCTGTGCTCTTTCATATGCATCTGCTTATTTTTGTATGGTAAGCCGTAATTTAGAGATGATGTCTACACTGCGGAATTGCAGGCAGTGACAGATATATAGTACTTCCACATGGGTGCTGCCCAGAAAGACATACACAAATAAGATAATTTCCATTCCTACCTTTTTTTTAGGTTTCTGAGTCCTACAGAAAGGACATTGATACTCATGGTTCATGGGCAGTGTGAAAAAGAAACGTTACACCACTTCTCAAACGTCAGGACCTGACTTTTTCCACAAAACTAAAAAAACATGGTGCTTCTTTTGTATTTTAGTCTATATGTAAGATAATGCTCTTACATTATACATTTATACCTGTCTTGTGACAGAGACAGGGCTTTCTAATAGTTTGACAGCTTCATAGGTCATAGCTATGAAATAGTCCTTAATTTCCTTATGTCGTGGCTGTGAAATAGTCCTTAATATATAGATTGAACTGAAATCTCTTTCTTGCACATCTGCAACCATTCTTGTCCTTATGGAGACCAATTTACTCATCTCATATTTTTTTATTAACCTACATGTGTAAACTCAGCTAAAATATTTCTCATGTCTGAACTAAGGTACAATACTGTTCTTACAGGCAATTTACATGTATGAACTGAGCTGCTGCTGAACTGCTTTTCATTTTTGTAGATATGGGTAGTGGGTAGTCAGACTAACTACTTCACCCCTATTTATAGGTTACAGATTTTTTTTTAAAAAAAATACAAACCTTACTTCTATTTCATCATGTATCTATGTTAGTTCAGTTTATACTTACAGGTTTTATTTAAAAAAAATACAAACCTTACTTCTATTTCAGCATGTATCTATGTTAGTTCAGTTTATATTGTCGGTACTGAAATGAACTTATTTTCCTGCTAGATTTATTTGAGGGGATAGGGTACTGCTGGATCAAATGTTCTTACCATTTGGCATTTGCTTTTTCTCCTCCTTGAGCCTATGATGACAATAGCAAGTGCATTGATTAATGATAAGATCTGATGCTCATTGGCTTGTGAGGTACTGGGCATGGGTGTCACCTATTACCGTCTACTAATTAGAGTTCTCCTATTTAAATGGGCTTTGTTATCTCCAAGGTGCCTTTTCTGGACATATATAAGGGTGCGCACATTGTATTTTGATTTATTTTGTCAGTGGATTAAGCATCTTTAGACATGGTTTGGGTTCACCAACAGACTGCTACTTGAATGCTCTTTGATGGATTGCCAGTTAAAGAATCACCGTGCTAATCGTGGTAGCCTTTCTGCATGTTAGCTAACGAGGTCTATCCAACAATGCCGGTTAGCCTTACAGCCCTCATGTGGTCTTCTAAACTTTCCAATATGTGAACCTAATTTTACTTATTTAGTCCATGCGTTTGGTTTGTTTTCCTCGAGCTCTGTGCCAGATGACAGCCAGTGTGAGTTTTTTTTTCCTATGATTAGCTCTACAAAGATTCTAAGAATCGAAGGTGTTTTTAAACAGGTCCACACATTCTCTTCCTCTGTGATTTTGCTAATGCACTTTCCATATTAGCTGTAACTGTTCACTAAGCCAATATCCTTGGAGGTGTCTAGCAATCCATGTAATATTTTGTGCCTATATATTCAAAAACATATTTCCAGGTTATGCTCAACATTGTATAAAGAGGAGCAAGGAACTCTTCTTCTGTTAAATTGATTATCCACTGCTGCTTCAAGGTTATAGATTCTACGTTTCAGGTTAGTCCTGTCCTATTAATCATTCTATGTCCAAAAGCATGCCTACAAAATTTATCCTTCTATCTGCTTCGTAACTCATCTTACACCGATGTCTCGGTCTTGATTGTTAACCAGCAAAAAAAGATGGTTAGTCTACTCCCATGTGTCAGTTTAAATTGCTGGCCAGCAAAATCGATGTTCCATCTATTTTTGGTGTTTTCTGACAAATACTACATGGAGACTATAATATTATCTGAGCTCAGCCACTCCTGCACAGTTGTTTCTGAGATTGTTATTCTGGCCACATGACACTATAGAGTAAATATCTTCTCGACCCATGTACCTATTTCAATAGGTTTCCTTCTGAACATTCTTTCCATTTCATTTCCTCTTTAATGTGACATATACTATTCTTCGTTACCATCGGGGAAAACACACTGGTCGGTACCTACTTTGCAGTTCAACATAGCAGCAGATCCTTTTTATTCATAGCTTTCAAAATTCACTATAGTGTGCCCCTTATTATGTTGGAACCAACTTTGGAAAATTTATGCAGCATGGACATTTTCTTAAAATAGAGATGGTTGTCTTCAGTACTCACCTTATAAAGTAAAAAAAAAGAAAAATCGAAGATCTCGTTCCATCTTTTGTTTTGACATATGTTCCATCTTTTGTTTTGACATATGGTTATCTTGCACTTTATTATATGGATTTAAAATGCTATTTGTTATGGGAAAATTGTTTTTGATTGTCTGCTCCCTGTTCTCTATTCTGCTGCAGATTCATGGGAGATGTTCGTTTAATTCCAGCAACTGAGTTATGAACCAGTTTGAGCTTCAGCTCGGGTAACTATTTGTGCCAATCAATATATATACCTTACTCCTATTTCTGTTGTGCTAAACAGCATGCTATTCTCAGTTGGTGTTCATGCTACATACTTAATAATCAAACAATTTTAGAATCAACTTTTAGTTGTACAAGCAACATGAATTGTTTCGGATGATTCGATTTCTCACTGCATGCTGTTGTGCCTACCTATGAAAGATCAAATGATGTCGCTTCTTGTTTAGAGATTTTTTTTTTGAAAAAAAAGAGCTTTTGGAGTTTCTTGGGATTCAGGTTTTCCATTTACAGATTTTTCAGGATTCTAGATTTTGCTGTCTTTAGGTCAGGGTTTCTAGAACTTGCAGATTCATGGATAACCCCTTATCACCGCTGTAATTAATCTACTGCGTCGTCAACATCGAGGACATGGCCATTTCTATAAATGAACAAAGCTACATTCATGCGGTTCAAGTCCTACTTTCAAAGAGCTCAAGCATGATACGTTTCAGATAACTGTTTAATATTGTGATCTCCCATTGCTTTGGGTATGCCATAAATCACAAAGTGATCAGTGTGATATCATGCAGTACATCAAATTAGTTCCTTTTTCATTGTGTGGACAATGGTATTGCAATGTGATTAGCGTGACATCTTGTGCTACATCCTTTAAGTGATTTCTGATAACACTAAAGCAGATATTTAGCAGCCACAATGGTGCTGCAGTATTATTTCTCATCAATTGAACTTCACTTCCTGTTGTATCTGTTGCTTACACATAGTTTCTCTGTTAACGGCCACTACATTCCTGCAATATTATTTTTCTTGAACTGTGCTTCCTTTTTCTGATGGATCACTTGCTTGTTCATAGTTTTTGGGTGTATTTGCAGGTTTATTACATGACATCTAAGCACCACCGAAATCATCGGCTGCTACCAAGGTATAGATTCAGTTAACCTATATGAATTTATTATTTTTCCTATTTCCATCTGTTTCTTGGTTATGATGGCTACTATTATTTCTAACATGGCATCTCAAAAAAAAAAAAAAGCGCCTTCCAACTCTTTCTGTATCTTTCTCTAACAGTGCGATATTTTTGGTTTCGAATGCAGGTGCACTCCACACTTCATAAGATAAACTGGGGATATTATGGCTGACCTGCTCGCCGGAGTTGCTGACGAGAAAGTCCCGATCACTGGTGCCGAGGATGTCCCCGATGCCACCGCGCCTGGTGATCGCCCGCTCCGCCATGCGCCGCGCGTATAGCTCTCTCTCGATCAGTGCAACTCGTGTGCGCTGCTAGGGACTCAGCTGGCTAGCTGGGGTTGGGAGTTGAGTTGGGAGAGGGCCAATCGGCGGCGACAGCAAGAGTTTGTATTTGTATACGGCCAGCGTGTGCCGTGGTGATCTCCGCCCAGTGACTTGCATGGCGGGTAGCTAGCTGACAATTGCCGGCCAATCCAAAGACTAGCTAGCATCCAGAGAGAGACGCACAAAAAGATGAAGCCGACCACACGAACGATTCCTCCAAGGACGACGACCAAATTATTATTGGTGTAGTAGGTTCCGGCCATCAGTCTTGTCGTGGAATGCAGCTTGGAAACATGGAGATTGGGCCATCAGATCGCCGCATGCGGCAACATGATCACACGGCTGCGACCGGCCACCTCGCGGACCGACTGCTTGTTTCCAATTGACAAGCTTTAGCATCGGTGTCTGTAGCCAAGGCGGTTCCTGGATTGTAGTTGCGTCTGTGTGGGCTGCAAGTCTGCAACGCACACATGTTTGACGTTACAGACCCAGTCTGGGCCTCTTTGCTCCTGGGCCTAGGGCGAGTACTCCTCCTGGGCTTAGAAGAACTTTTTCTCTTAAGAGTAGTGACCAACATGCCACCAACCCATATCTTACGGTGATAGACATAGTTTTGTTGGAAACCCGAAGCTGAATACGTATAGAGATGTTGCCCTTGTTTAGTTTCCGGAATCGGTGCACGGATTCGGCAAAAGCTACAGTACATAGCACGGTAGTTTTTTGTTTTTATTTGCTTTGATTAATTAGGTTTAAAACGTTCGTCTCGTAGAGTATAACAAAACTGTATAATTAGTTTTTGATTTCATCTATATTTAGTACTTTATGTATTTGCTAGTATTTTGATGTGACGGGGAATAGTAATTCTACGTAGTGGAATTTGAGGGTGAATTTGAAGAACTAAATAAGGCCGTTGTTTCAGCTATGGGCGCGGCTGGGGTTTTGTCTCCAGAGACAGCGACAGAGATGTTGTTTCAGCAGGAAGAGACAGTTCGGCTGGTTGAATTTGGGCTGATTTCAGCTCAAGCTGCTGAATGTGGACACTGTTTAAGTTCAGACAATATACGCAAGGAGGGCTGCTGGTTCTTGGTGCATGTAAATTTCAACTGTTTCCAATGCGTCTTTGTGCCTAGCGAATTTAATAAGGTGGCCTACGAAATAGCAGCTAGCGGGGCCTTGTTTAGATCGTGGGAAAAAATAAACCCGATAAATAGTACCACTTTTGTCTTATTTGATAAATATTGTCCGATCGTAGACCAACTAGGCTCAAAAGATTCATCTCGTGATTTTCAACTAAACTGTGTAATTAGTTATTTTTTACCTATATTTAATGCTCTATACAAGCAGCTAAATATTGATGTGATGGAGAGAGCGAAAAAATTATAACTTTTAAAAGGATCTAAACATGGCCTGGGTATGAGTGTGAAGTAGAGCATGAGCGAATTCTAAACTCTCTACTAGAGCGTATCAATGAAATTGTCGCTGTACCCAGTTTCAAAAAAAAAAAAAAAAAAAAGACAGGCATAGTTTTTGCAGGATCTAGTCAGGAGCAGCAACTAGTCTCAGATCACAATACAAGTGCAGTTTTTTATATCCCTTCCATGCCCCAGAACCAAACAAAACCGCAAGTTGTTCCCTCCAAATTTTCACATTGACACAATGGCTCACACCTTCGACAAACAACCGACCATGCATGCACGTTGCCCAGATATGCAATTTGAAATATGAACACCACGTCACCACCAAACTACTCACCTCATCCTTGACCATGCTTCAAAAAAAAAAAAACACATGTGGATCCAAAACCAAACAGTGACTATCATGCAACATTGCAGAAATATAAGGGGGAAAAAGGCACCAGGATCACATATTTAAGACCAGAGATACCATGCAGCAAAACCATTACTTTGATATGACACAAACAATACTCACATAGTTTTGCATACATAACATTTATAGTCCTAAGAGTTCAGGGCGCAACTACTATTTATTATTAGCACACAAACATCAACAGCCCAAAAGCCTGATCTCCAAGCACAACCATCTCACGATTATTGCCACCCCTCACAACATTCAGATAGCACCGGAAACTGGCAAAGGCAAACTCAGTAGAACCAACAACTCTAGGCCTTCCTGCACACGCCTCCCTCGCACACATACCCAGCTGGGGCTTCCTCAGTGGACTTGCCTTCCTCTTCGCCCTTCTTTTCCTCCCCCAGCGCGCACTTGGGGTGCAGATCGAAGTCACACTCATCGCACCTGTAGGACCAAGTGCTGCCCATCTCTTCACACCCATCGCAGCTGTATGTACCACGGCGCAGCAGGACAAGTTCGTGCTCCTCATGCAGCTCATGCTTCAGCTTCTGAGGCCACCCCTTTGCCATCTCATCCAGCTTCTTCTGCAGCTCCTCGATTCTCTCCTCGGTGAATGGGAAAGCATCAGCACCGTGGATCATCAGCTGCGCCTTTGCGTCCTTGCTGACTGTCTGCCCAGTAGGACCGATGGCCACAAGTGAGGGGATCCCACGGATTCTGAAGGTCTTCTTCAGGGATGCCTTCCTTTCATCTTCCAAGGGTAGAGCAAGCCATGGCATTTCAGAGAAAAAATCATCGAAAGAGCTCTGATCCCTGTCGCTGGAGATGAAGACGATCTCAAAATCACTGTTCTTCTCTTTGATCTTGTTGTATTCCTTGACAAGTGTGGGCAGGAAGGCACGGCATGGTCCACACCATTTTGCCGAGAAGTAAAGAAGGACAGTCTTCCCAACAAGTTCAGATACAGGAACCTGAGATATATGTTAAGTACACTTTAATCAGACTAAAAAATTAAAGCCTTCAAAAGTGCATCAAATCTGTGTGTTATACAATCTTTAGTAAAGGAGACAGTAAAATAAAGAGGACAGTGTTAAACAACATATCCTTTAGCAATCGGCAGAACTCTGTTTACTTAATAAATACCTCTATATCCTCTTATCACTTCCTAAGGTTAGCATAAGGACCATTATTCAAGGTCATGGTGATTAATTTCAAACCAGGATATTGCTTAAACAAAAGAGTTCTTAACACCACAGCCATCTTAAAATAAAATTACTAGTTTTTTTTAGATAAAGGAAAACAAGCTTGCTACTTAATAGAGTGATTAACTTGTTTTTTGCAATGACAGAAAAGGACTTTCACATAAAAGTAGTCGAGCAACAGTAGTGCATACCTTTGCACCATCTTTCCCAATGACAAAGTCCAAATCACCACTGATTAGAAGGGACTCCAAGGTCTGTGATGCAGCTTTAGCCTTTGCCTTCTCAGCAAGAATTTCCAGCTTCTCAGCACTGTAGGGGAAGCCCTCCCATGCCTCAAAACCATGCTCATCAATTATGTCCGCAACATTGCTGTTCAGTGTCTTCCCATCAGGGCCAATCAGAACTAGTGTAGGAAGGGACCTAAGCTCAAAGTAACGAACCAGCTTCTCATACTTCTGGTCACCCTGAGGAATTGCAAGCCAAGGCATCTTTGCAAAACTCTCATTAAATGCTGACTCTTCACTGTCCAAGGATACAGCTACAACTTCAAATTTCTCCCCCGCTTCTTTGAGCTTCTCATAGATCTTAGCAAGCAAACCAGTGAATTCAACAACTGGTCCATAGCCATCCACCACAAAGCACAGACCAACATACTTCCCCTCAAGCTCAGAGATGGGTACCTGGGTATAGATAATAACAACAATAAAAACAAGTAAGCATTTGCAAGACAATGAGTCAATCGAAGGTCATGAGAAGTTGCATCAACCAATTACCTTGTCTCCCTTGTTTGAAATGAGATAGTCTCGAGTAGATGTGCCAAGCACGCTCAGAATAGTTTGATTCTCCTTTTCTGCCTTTTCCTGTTCCTTCAGTTCACTGATCCTATCTGGTGTGAAAGGGTAAGCCTCCACACCATACTCACTCACAAATTCCACACCATCTTCAGTGTAAACTTCACCGGTTTTTGGATCAAGGATGACAAGGTGTGGGATACCAGAGACCTTGAACCGGTCATCAAGGGCCTTGCGGCCTTCGGTGTCAGAAAAAGGGACAGCCAACCATGGCATCTTTGCAAAGTATTCCTTGAACGCTTCTTCGTTCTGATCAGCCGAAGCGAAGACGACCTCGAAGCTCTTGCCCTGTGAGGCCAGTTCTTTGTACACTTCAATAAGCTTGGGTGTGAACCTCCTGCATGGCGGGCACCATGAGGCCGAGAAGTAGATGGCCACAGGGCTCGCCTCGATGCTGCTGATCTTCACCTGCGGGATAACAAATAAAGAAGGCACAGAGATGTTGAGCACCCAAATTCTGGTTGGGAAAAAGCAAAATGGATGCAATCATTCACCGTCACCAAATGTAAATTTGCTTTTATTATGTTTATAAGGAAAAGGTTCACACTTAAGCTTTCTTATAAAGCTGGGCCTGGGCCTTTGATCTAAAAAAAATTGGCTAAAGGTAACTTTTTCTGTCAGTTAAACCTGTATATGTGGCTATAGAATCAAACTAGGCAACTATGCTTTCAGAATTAGTAATGATCCAAATTACCAATCAATACCCCCCCCCCCCCCCCTCCTCCCTCCCTCTTTTCCCACCACCCCACAAATATTGCAGTACAGAGATGGTGGTAACGCAATAAGGGCTATTCCAGAATTCAAGTATCCCACCTCTACAGTAGACACAGTAATAACATGTTCATCAAAAAAGAAAACACAAGGATCCTATATAAGACAAGTAGCGGTTACATAAACTAGTTTTGCACCCTTGATGAGAATTTCAAAACTGTAGTAGCAGAAAGAATTTTTTTTTTTTTTTTGGCGAGTAAGTAGCAGAAAGATTTGAAGTTGAAGTAAATTTAGTGGATGAACGTTGAGGGTACTGCGGCTGTTTCAACTTTATATATATCTGGATCACGGCTCGCCGCCCCACGTGCAAGGCGATTAAAAACTGATAATCGCGCTCACCGCGACCCTGCCAATTGGCACCCACTACCCAAAGATGTCAGATACTCCCTCCCTCCATCCCAAAAGTAGTATTTACACAATAGTAAAGTCGAACAAGCATAGTAAACCCCCTCCTTTGCTCATCATCTACCACAGTACCACACCACCTAGTAGTTGATAACTGCATCCTACCCACAAAGCCCCCATCCATATCCCGATATCGGCGTATTTCATATGTAATCGTATCGTCTATCTCTGATCAAAAGCAACACGACAAGATCGAAAAGACGCAATCGGGCCAGCATCGCATCGCATCGCATCGAATCTGCTCATCTACGGCGCGCGCGCGGAAGTGGTGAAAAGAAGGAACCTCGAGACAGATTAAAGAAGAGTGCGGCGGAGGCTGAGGACTGACCTGCTCGCCGGAGTTGCGGACGAGGAAGTCCCGTTCCGCGGTGGCGAGGATGTCCCCGATGCCGCCGCCGGCTGCGGGCGCCGCCATCCGCTGGAGGAGCGTGGGAGAGGAAGCAAGCAGAGCAGGAAAGAGTGGAGTGGTGGGTGGTGGTGACGTTTGATGGACGGCAACGGGACCGGCTCTGGGTTCTTCTGGGCTCTGGCTGCCTTCCTCCGCAGGCCCCGCCCCGCCGGTTTATATAGGCGCGCGGGGGATGCGGGGCCTGGTCGGTCTCTCAGGGAGGCTTTGGCGTTTGGCCGGCTGCTTCTGCTTGCTTTGCTTCTTCCTTCGCTTGCAAGGTTTTTTTTTTTTTTTTTTTTTTTACAACTCCTTCGCTTGCAAGATTGTGCTACCACCACGTATCCGAATGCCTGGGCCTGTACTGTATGTACTACAAGTGAAGGTGCTGCGAACCTTCGCAGCTGGGAAATTCTTACGCGTGATCCGAATCAACTAAAAATTTAATAATAAATAATAATAATCATAATTATTATATAGTCTAGGAGGCCTATTATTTGGTAATAATGCTCCTAGAGGAGCTTTTAGACTGAGACAAGTTGAGTGCCAACCTTTTTATTTGTTGATGACAACTAGTTGTCTGCTAATTCTGTAAAGTGACACAACGAGATGGTGTACGTGCTGGCAAAGGGCACCTAGCTAGGCATTGTGTTTCATGGCGCAATTTGATCGGTCGTATTTTTGATATGTTCATAATGTAACTCGTCGACTCTAATTTCTTCTCATTATATTCATGTAATGTAACAGTATGACGCCTAATGGATTGTGGCAATTTAAGTTTTATCTCAGGTTGATTATATTTTATACTTTTGATGAATAAATAATGCCTAAGCAGGATGTGAACTAGCTAGTTCCATAAAAGATGTTCATTTTTTTTAACATACATATATAGAAGCTTTGTCGTTCATACACAATAGTACTCCCTCCGTCCCAGAAAATATGCAATTCTAACATAGGGTCATGGTTTAGTATCTCAAGTTTGATTAATTATAAACAAAAAAAACTATCAATATTTATATTACCAAATAAAGATCATTAAATTTGTTACAAAATATAATTTTTTAATAAATTAATTTAAAGTCATAAATATAAATAGTGTTTAATAGAAATTTAATTAAATATGCACTATTTTTAATGACATGCAACCTATAGTTACATGCTTTAGACGGAGGGAGTACGTCACTACACGCTATCCAGTCGTGGACTGTGGTGGCGGTACGTGAAAGCACCGATCGCCGTGACACCCCAAGCGCTCAATATGTAGTGGCGGTGAGAGTAGTTACTTTAATAGTTGCTTCTAGTTTTTTGTTTTGAACCTTGTAGTTGCTTCTAGCTGCTTCTATGACGTGATGAAGGCATCGCAATCGCAACCTTGCCGATGATCCTGATCATATCGGCGTCAAGTCAAAGTCTTCGCTTGCAACTAATTTAGTGTCAGTATATATAAGTAAATAAATAAATAAATAATACGGAGTAGTACGTATACATAACACACAAATAAAAACGCGCAGTGGCTTTGGCATTTCGCCTGGTCGGTCTCTTCGTCTCAGGGCTTTAGCGTCTGTCCGGATGCTTCTTTCTCGCTTGCAAGATTGTGCTACCACCACACATCCAAATGCCACATTATGTGTCTATGGCATTGTGTGTGTGTGACCGATGTCATTTGTATGTGTATGTGACCGTGGGTCTGAACTACACAAGTGAAGGCGCTACGAACCATAGTCTTTTTTTTCCCTCCTCTATAACAAATCATAAGTAGAAAATTGTCTTTTCTATCCAATTGAAACCTAGTGCTTATGTTTTTTAAATTCGGAGGCTCTCCATTTCCATTCATACCCCGTGCTTGTGTTAATTAGAGAAATCTTCTTCTAAAATTATCTATATGGTGGCGTATTCTTTTTAATACAAATAGCCTACTCTCTCTATATAAAAGATCTTCACCTGAATTGGCTTGATATAGCTCGTCTTTTTCATTTCTTCCCAAGTGATCTTAGAGTCGTTTTCTTTTCTCCTCTACAAGGAATGATTCTTTTTTGAGAGAGAAGTTATATGACGAACTTTATTAGTTTGAAAACAAGGTTACTTCGTTCATCGGGGCTTCAAAAATAATTAAAGCTACGGTGTTTATCAACCAAAAACAATAATGCTTTTGACTGAGGCCAAACTTGCTAAATGAAAATTAAATTAAAATCCTGCCAACAAAGCACCATACATTCATCTTGTTCATTTACATACGTGCTGATGATAGACACAGGTAGCTAGAATGATTTTTGGCTTCCCTTGTTGAATTGAAACCTAGCAACCGTTGATGATTAATACGGAGTATTTTTTTATAATTACACGGAGTATTTGCTTTTGGCTAAACACTAGGATACTAAGCGCTCAATATATATGGTGTGGCGGTGACGAAGTAAATGTTACCTATGTCGCTTCTACTACTACGTACGTGATGAAGCCACGAAGGCATCGCAAGTTTGCAACGCTGGTCTTTTTTTTTTAAAGGAAACTCAATATATTAATTAACAGCATGAGGCTGTTACAACCATTACATTGTTAATGGTTACACTTTGGAGTGCCCTAAGAACGAGACACTCAAGGACATGGGTTTCGTGAGCGCAAACACAGTTGAAACTAAGCTGATCATATTGAATAGCATTAAAAGCTTGCCTAGCAAGTGAATCCGCCATTTGGTTAAGTCTTCTGTTAATTCTGCGAATTGAAGCGGACGTGCTCTGAACTGAGGAGCTGAGAATCTGAGTATAAGGCTTGATTCTCCAATCCGATGGATGCGCAAGGTTAGTTCCATTAAAAAAATAGACCAACTGCTGATTGTCATTTAGGATCGGGACCTGCTGTAACTGTAGAGAATCTAGAACCATCGCCGCTAGGGCCATGGCCGTCGCCTCAGCCATAAGCACTGACGAAGAACACTTCATGGCGGCCTTGATAAAAATGGTGTTGGTGGGTGTGGTGGTGCTGGTGTGTGTGTGGGTGGGTGGGGGTACTACTTTAGTGTCAGTATATATAAATAAAAACAAGTAAATAAACGCGCAGTGGTACGGTGACTCCGATCCGATCCTTTCACCGACCGAGGCGACTATTATACACAGGAAGTATACTTATACTATATGCTCATTTTCTTGGCTTTTCACATTGCCGACCTTGTCATCATCAAAATGTCATGATATATTATTACCTTAAACTTTATTAAATACTATAGGATCTAACGACCTTTAATAATATTGAATATGTAGTCTGATCTTGGGGCGCAAGCCAAAACACCTTTGCAAACACGAGATGCGCATCCCAGCTGACGTGTCTGTCGCGGTCGTGATCCATTCGCCAGTAGTCACGCGCCGGCCACAAGTTGAACCGCATCCCCTCGTCATCGTATATAATGGTTTTATATTCTTTTCTTTTTTAAGAGAAAGAAAGTAGTTTAGGTCTCGTTTGTCGGTTACATTTGAGAGTGACTGATACTACGTGATGAAGGCACGTTCGTTGGTTTCTCGTTGATCATCAGCATCGTCTACAAGTCAAGTCTTCTCTTGCAGCTTTATCACAAATGAACAAATCGTTCGTGCCAAAATGGGCAGCTAGCTGGCACCACGAGACGAAAGGCACGTTCACCGACGTGTTCCCCACTCAATCACGGGGGACGGTACCAGCATGCAGTCCTGTGTCTGTCTCCTACGGAGTAGTGATTATATCGTTTTGTCATGAATAATCATTGACTCTGCGGTCTTCCGCTTTGTCTTGCCAAACACATCACTGCAGGAGAGGCCGCAGCGCATCTGAACGCTCAAGGCTTACAGAGGTGGTAATGGATTATAATCTAAAAATTGAAACGAAGAAGTACAGTTTAAATTTAAACGAAGTAGTTTGATTAAAAATTTAACTTAAGGGTCTGTCTATATGATGCCCGGTTGATTTTTGCAGTTGCATCAACCGGTTGATTGCTTTGGAAAAATCAACCGATTCCTGATGAAAAAAAGATTGGCCACTCGGTTGATTTTCCCTTTTGCATCAACCGGTTGATTGCTTTGGCAAAATCAACCGATTCCTCAGCAAACAACAAAACCAAACAGATGGCTACTTCAACCGAATCCAACTACAAAGACATAAATCAAATCATCAAAATAAAAAAATAATTCAAATATCAAATATTCAAAATTATTACTATAGTTAACAAATATGAAAAGAAAGATTAAAGAATTGGAAAAGAAGAAAAATTCAACAACAAATTATCCAATTTTTTCTATAGTTCAAAGATAACAAAATAATACTTTTAAGAAATGAAAAATATTACAAATGCAAAATACTACAAATCGGTGGCTTATAACCAACTTTGATGGGAGGCAGAATAGTGCCTTATACCCAACTTATACCATCAAGTCACATAATTTACATTATCAACTTCAGTGTAAATTTTATAAAAATTGAGTGTAAGTTTTATATCACTGAGAGATGCAACATTTATTTGAATTTATGTCTAATTGGCAAATAAACAAATATTCAAATTATTTTATATAATAGGCAGATAAACAAATAATTTTTAAAAGAGATGAAAAATTTGGCACAAACAAATCAAATTCAGTGGCTAAATACCCTACTTCTACCTTCAGGACAAAGAATTTACACTTAAGAACTAAGTGTAAATTTCATCAAAATAAAGTGTAAGTATCACTATCGTATCTACCATTCATGACCTCTGCACGAGTTCATTTCTCTCATCAAAATAGACAAGTATCATTACAATCTGGAAGACAACAACATAAGGGGACTCAGCAAGAGAAGAACAGGATAGCAAATCAAAAGCTAATAGCCCACTTATACCATCAGGACAAACAATTTACACTTAAACCATTCGCTGTAAATTACATAAAAAGCAAGTATAAGTGGTTAAATCAATGACTAGTTGTACCACTTATAGTTGAATCACGCTATGAATCAGTGGTTTATGTTCAAATTAAAAACTTGCAGCCAATTCAGGTTTGTCAATCAAGAGAAGTCGTCGATTTTCATACATGAACACCTAGAACATCTGAACCTGTCATAGATTAAATTGCAATCTCTGGACTTAATTGGCACCCATTTAAACTGCTATCCACCGATTTGGATCAGCTCATTAACATTGTGCCTGAGAAGTCAACCAAACACCACTCCATAACCAGCATCATACCTTAGATGACACCCTCCTAGCAACCAAAAGCTCAATTTTGAAATTCCAGCGGCACTATATCTTTCTAAATTAAAAGCTTCACTAACTGGAATCTCTTGTACACCATGAACAAATATAAAGTCGCTTGGACTGTGATCTTGATCTGAAAACAACCAAAAAGCATGACTGCTTACTGCTCAGTAAATGATACTCTTTTTAATAAATGCTGAAGCAACATCACAATTAAAAAGGAAGGACTAAACATAATTCAGAAAACAAAAAAGCTTGTTAAACTAAAAATAATGAATAAAAGTCTCGCACTCTAGTTCATACATCAGATTGAGAACTCAGAAGTGAGAAGAAACCCCATAGATAAACAAGTATGGAACAATGAAAGAAAGAGAACGTATTTTAATCAGGGATTATTGTAAAATAGACATATTTAAGTAGGTCAGGTAGTACAATATTAACAAAACTCCAGATTCATACACATCAATTAGGTGCTCTAATAAAATAGACATATTGACTGAAAAATCTGCAAGCTAAACATAGATTCAATAATTCAGCAAGCATA
>CM041628.1:72299016-72395339 GCA_023333625.1 Bothriochloa decipiens
TGAAAAATCTGCAAGCTAAACATAGATTCAATAATTCAGCAAGCATAGCAGATTAGCAATTCCAGACTCCCATGTACAGAACTAACTAGATCAACTCTGAGTACACAAAACTTAAGAAACACATCCACTTGAGCACTTGGATCACCAGATTTAACAGCCACTAAACATCATTTAGCTACCATTTTTGGCGAAGAAACCAAAAGTACTTCATATCAAAATTCAAACTCCAGAATACAATCTAGCTAAACAAATTGCAACCACTAGCGATTACTTAAAATGTTTACTGTTGTAGCTACATACAGACCTTTCACAAAGAATTAGAGATCAAAGTGCTGAACAACTAACATACAGAGACAACTCCTTCCATTTTGTAAACCTGCTCACCTGAATACTAGTTCCAACAGCTAAGCAAGAAAATCAACTTGATGCACTGCTGCTGAGACTAGTATCTCTGAACAACTGAAAGAAAACCAACGACAGACAAACAACAAGATGAAACTGAAGAAAAAAATAAAACTGAACCAAAGGAAGGAAAGGTAAATTAATAGCTCATATTAGTTACCTAAAATTGAAGGGCAGCCCTGGTGCAAGCGGTAGAGCTTTACCGTCTGTGACCAAGAGGTCCAGGGTTCAAGCCCCAGCCTCTGCACATTTGTGCAGGGATGACTGTTGGCTATTTTTCCTTCCCCAGACCCCGCAGTGCGGGAGCCTATGGCACTGGGTACGCCCTTTATTAGTTACCTAAAATTGTCAGAAAGGATAATTGCTTGAAAGGCCATTAGACGAAGGAACACCATCTTCATATCAACAGATGGATGATTTATAACTAGGCAAAATACACAGGAAAACAAGTGTGCGGCTACAAACAGGAACAGAGACACAGACCTAGTCACCTAGATGCCCACACACAATTAGTAGACCGACGAGAGCAGGAACACAATCTGAATATCAACAGATGGATGATTTATAACTGGGCTAATACAAAGGAAAAGAAGCATCACAATGACTTCTACACTCCACCGTGCTCTGGTTCTAGTCCTGGGGTCAGACATGATTTGACTTTTCTCAGTAAAAGTGTGTGGGGAACATAGAAGAGGCTGATATCAGATACAAAACAAATAACTGATATGGAAAGAAAAAATTGGCTAAGCGATCGATGGAAAACACTTACAGAGAAGAGAGCCGGCCAACAATCCTGACCATTCGATGCCAATCTAAGAACCCTGCAGAGGTTGTTCTTTTTTTATAAAAGCAAATGGAGACACCATACGAAAAACATTAAATAAGTAAAATTGGCTTAATCTACCTCGACAATGAAACCACAAGAGTAATACCAGGTCTTTCCTGTCCATCAACCTCGACAAAGAAACCACTTGAAACCTGTGTATTATAATCAGACAGAAATAAAAAATAAACTCTAGTTAGTAGAAATGGTTTAATCTACCAAACAAATGTCAAATTGGGCAAATATTAAAAAAAATAAGCAAACACAAAAATAAAATCCAAATTTATCCTATAGTAGGCAAATAACAAATTCATTTTTAAAGAAATGAAAAATATTGCAAATTCAAATAACAGAAAAGAACCAAATTTTTTCTATAGTAGGCATATATCAAATTAAATTTTAAAGAAATAAAAAATATTACAAATTCAAATAGCAACTAATAGAAAAAGAACCAAATTTTTTTTCTATAGTAGGCAGATATCAAATTAAATTTTAAAGAAATAAAAAATATTACATATAAAGATCAAATATGTGGGTTGTAACCAACTTATACCATCATGCCAAAGAATTTACACTTAATGATTAAATGTAAAATTAATAAAAATGAAATGTAAGTTTTAATTAATTGCACTTCAATTGAAATGAATTGGAATGAGAACCAAATCTTTCAAGGCGTGTCTGTAGACTACCAAGATGCTAAGTCATGCACCTTAGATAGAAAGCTCAAACAAAATATAAGCAACGCCTTAACAACTTAACAAATGAAAATCCTATGGTATACTTTAGAATTTACAATTAACAAATGAGGGTAAAATTTACAATAAGAGAATGTAACTGTCAAAAATTATAACAGTGATTTCCTCTAAATTTGAAATGCACATGAAGCATATACTATCTATCACAATATGAGTGCATGAATCACATACTATCTACAGGCCATGAGCGATGCAGTATATGAGATGATCTTGTCCTGTCAACTCAAACACCACTGCATAGGCCATGAGACAGCCAGCCAGTCTGACCAGGCTCTAGATAGGGTTATGGTCTTATGGATGCTCTAGACAGAGAAATGGTGGCAATGCAGGGAACAGTTTGAATAAAGGTGCATTTCTGAATTCCTGTAGTTCTTTCAGAAAGCACAAGCACATCATGTACATCTCTCAGGAGTCGGGACAGAGATGGCAAAGAGTAACGCTAAAGGTTCCTTCCATGGGCAGCAATGTAATGAAGGACGGTGGGTATCTACCGCTGGTGAAGGGTGATCAAACAACAGATCAGAAGAAGGGCGCACACCCCGCTCGATCGTTTCCCCCAGGTACCAAATCTACCGAAAAGACCACCACATCATACAACAAGAGATTCAGGAAAATGGAAAGCAACCTGCAGGATGTGGTCATCCTAAAGAAAGCAAAAGGAATATTCAGAAACACACAAAAGATGCAGTCAATTCCAAACACAAGAAGGGACTGCAGTGCCTCTAGCAGGAGATAGACATCAAAGGCTCATTGAAATGAAAAAGTAAAAGCAACCTGAGTTAATGTGTGCAAGATCCAACTTTCAAGTTTGGTGCTGAACATTTCATCCCAAAAGAATCCACAACCACACCACCAATTAAATGCATTGCATTGACCATCTGAACACGAATATCTCTTGCTTGTCACAAATTCACTGATTTAAATGGCAACCACAATCCACACTCCACAAGACTAAATTGCATAGCACTACTACTTCAGAATGAAACGATCCAATGGTAACCCACGTAGCAAAAGGAATATTCAGATGCATGAACACAAAATCAATCGTTCTATAATTAGTATTTGGGAGTTCGCACATAACAATGGCATGGGTTCCATGCATAGCAAACTCAATCATGCTATACATAGACTGAAACAAAATCATTCTGACTACTCAATAAATCACAAACTAATCTGGAAAAATGACTGAAACTAATGCTAAATTCTGAATGGAAACACCAACGGCCTCATCTGTCTCCACCCCCGTGAGACCTGCGCTCCCCAACTATCCCAGGCGGATACCGCGGGCAACCATCTCGCCATGCACATGCACCTCCGCGCCGCGCGCTGAGAACCGCCTGCCCGAAGCCACCGACAACGCCGGGCAGCAGAGCGGCTCCTTCACTGCGCGATGAACACAGATGACCCCCAGCAGCAAACAGAAAACTAGATCCTGCAACTCGACTAACATATCCTCGCACAGATCAACGGATCCACAGACGCAAATCACAAAAAGCAACAAATTCCTAATCGCCTTCCATTCCAGAGAGAAATCAAATCAAATCAAATGGAGAAACAACACACTTCCGCATGACTGAATAGTAGAGCATGAATCAATTAGAAGCAGTGGAAGGCTTGGATCGGACGAACCTGGCGAAACCCTAGAAAAATCGCCGAGGAGCTCGCCGCCCGCGAGCACAGCGACGGGAGGGAAGACAAAATAGAAATGTCGAACAGACCAGAGGAGGAAAGGCTCAAGGGGAAAACGGCACCTAAATCAACGGGCGCCAGTGCCGGAAATTAAATAATTAAATAATTGCACCGACAAATGGGGCCCACCTGGCAGAGACAGAGAAGGATGGACAAACAGGGCCAAACCGACAGCAAGATCAACCGGTGCAGGACATCCGGACAAGCAAATCGAATGGACCACAATCGGTTGACGCAAGACAAAATTTCATTCTGTTGAAGTATAGCAATTCTCTAACTTAATGGCCTGTTTGCTTTAACTTATTAGTTTATACCTTACTTATCATCTATATTAGTAAAAGAATAAAATACATTATAGATCCATTAACTTATGTCGCTGTCCAAATAGATCCGTCAACTACGAAATCGGGTATCAAATCCAGTTAACTTTAAAACTGGTTCAATTTAGGTTCAAAGACAGAACCAACATAATTTTAGCGCGTTAATTTATCAAATATATCCTTCCCCCGTCTCCCATCTCAGCCCTTACCGACCAGCACCCGGTCTCCTCGGTCAGCTCCTTCAACTCCTCCGCGGACGCGCCAACACCGCGAGCGCGCACCAGCATGTCGACGCGGCCACCTCCGCCGACCGCCGTAGCCAGCGACGCAGCAGGAGACACCGGCAGCGGAAGCGACGACGCGAGCCGCGCCGCGGCTGACACGGCCCTGACCCCGTCGGCCTCCCTGCGGCGCGCGAGGCAGCGGCGCGGCGTACAAGCCGGCCTCAGCCAAGCGTTCGGGGACGGGCCCGCGCGGCAGGTGGCGGCATCGGCGCCTGTCGAGGTGCCCGCGTCGCCCCCTTCGCCATGCCCGACACGGAGCCGGCGCTGCTGTTCAAGATGGAGATAGGGGACGACGGGGACGATGAGGACGCGGACGGCAAGCAGGGCGTCAGCGTGAACCCGACACGCACGGACGCACGGCGCCGCGACCTCCTCCGTTCCTCGGCTCCGTGTCGGGCAAGCAGGGCGCCGACAGGAATCCTAGTCCAGTACGGCCACCATTGCTCCGCCTCGTCATCGTGGGGGCGTCCCTGTCCCTGCTTTCGGCGAGAGCGGCACACGACGGCGGCGGCGAGATGGATAGACTCCTCGTCGACACCGCGCGTGGCGAGCCCACTTGTACTAGAAGAAGCGGCGCACACGTTCCTGGAGCTCCGGCGGCAGCTGACGGTGGTGCATCCACTCCTCAATGTCGCGGCGCTTCACGCGCTCATGACCTGCGAGCTCGCCTGAGGCGTCCGAGGCGGCGTCCGCCGTGAGATTGGCGGCGGCGCGCGCACGAGCCCAACCTCAGAGCAATGACGGGCCCGTGGATACTCTGCGCTGCGCAGGCCGCCCCCGCGGAACGGCGAGGCCAATGAGGCCGTGGCGGCCGCCGGGCACTCGCTGGATGCTGCTGGCCATGGCCGACGCGCTGCAGGACTGCAAGCTGCGCGCCGGCGCCTCTGGCACGGTGCCTGGGCCGGTCGCGGACGCCGGCGCCGGCGCGCACCTCCAAGCCACGTTCCGGGCGTCCAAGTTCGCCAAGAACACCAAACGTGGTGCGGCGCAGCACCAGAAGAGGATCGACGACGTGTCCACCATCAAGTTCCCCAAGCTCGCCAAGCCCGACGAGCCGGACTTCTTGCATACCAACGACACACTATGACGACTGACTCGATGGTCTCATCTTCATGTGAGTAGCGCACGGTGTTAATTGGCGTCATCTCGATCTGTCAGGTCGTTTGATCGAATCGAAGCACGAGCCACCCCTGTAGATCTGCGCGTGCTACTGGCCACGGCCGACGCGCTACAGCGCGATCGAGATCGAATCAGAAGCTCTGTTTCCTCATGCTCTCCGACTCCGCCTCCGGTCCCCGCGCGCCACCCGTCGCCTTCGCCGCGAACATGAGCTGGGCAGGACAGGGGCGCGAACAGGGCCGACCTGGACGCGGGCGCCACCGCGGGGCGCAGGCCGAGCGCGCCTCCGCCGCGGGCGCGGCCGCCGGACGAGGACGCCGCTGCTTGGGCGCGGGCGGGCGTGGGCGAGCGTCTCCTGCAGCAGGAGGGTCCATGAGGGGCTTAGAGGTGAGATGGAAGACTTGGGAGAGACGTTTTTTATAAATGGTGTGTTAAAATTAAGCTGGTTTTGTTTTTTAGATTTAAGGTGAACCGATTTTAAAGTTGTAAAGGGTAGATATCTAGTTTTATAATTATCAGACCTATTTAAGGTAACGACATAAGTTAATGAATCTACGATGTATTTTACTCTTAAAAATTTTTTTCGTGCGTTGCCGTGGGAACCATAGATTTTCATGTGTCTCTATGAAAATTAGTGATATAATTTTATCATATTAATACTTACGGATCATAAAGTATTTAAAATTAAGTATAATTTGGGAACGTACGTACTCCGTAGCTACATACTTATTGAACAACTCAGAAGTTACAGACGAAGCGTACATCATCAATTCATCCATGTGGCGATTCAAGGAGACGGTCTCTGCTGCTTGCAGGAATTTTGCGGCAAGCCAATGAGGCTGCCTTTTGCCATCCCTAGGCCATAGGCCGTAAACTGGGCCTGGGCTAGCCATTTGGCCCATCGGGGAGTGCAGGGTCCAGTATAAAAAGGAGCTATTAGGGTTTAGAAAATACCTTCCGTCACTACTACAATAACAACAACATAGCCTTTTGTCTCAAGCAAGTTAGGGTAGGTTAGAGATGAAACCTAAAAGAAACATGAAAACAAAGAACACATAAATGGTACAAGAAAAAGATTACGGTTCAGGCACGTTAATTGCTAGTCTCCAAGCGCTCCTATCCATGGCTAAATCCTTAGAGATATTCCACTCCTTAAGGTTTCTCTTAACCGACTCGTCCCAAGTCAGTTTAGGTCGATCTCTACCTCTCTTTATATTATCGACCCGCTTTAGAACCCAACTACGCACCGGTGTCTCAGGAGGTCTCCGTTGGACATAGCCAAACCATCTCAACCGGTGTTGAATCAATTTTTCCTCAATTGGTGCCACCCCAACCCTATCCCGAATATCGTCGTTCCGGACTCTATCCCTCCTTGTGTGCCCACAACACCATCGTAACATACGCATCTCTGCTACACTCAATTGCTGGATATGTCGCCTTTTTGTAGGCCAACATTCAGCACCGTATAACATCGCCGGACGAATCGCTGTCCTATAAAACTTACCTTTTAACTTCTGAGGCACCCTTCTGTCACAGAGGACGCCTGAAGCTTGACGCCATTTCAACCAACCGGCTGAAATTCTATGCCTAACATCTTCATCAATGTCACCATCCTTTTGTAGCATCAATCCTAAATACCGAAAAGTATCCTTCTTGGCCACCACTTGCCCATCGAGGTTAACGTCTCCCTCCTCATTCCTAGTCGCACTGAAATCGCACCTCATGTACTCGGTCTTGGTCCTACTAAGTCTAAACCCTTTTGACTCTAACGTGTGCTCCATAGTTCTAACTTTCTATTAACCCCTGTCCTAGTCTCATCCACTAGCACCACATCATCAGCAAAGAGCATACACCAAGGGATATCACCTTGTATGTCCCTTGTGACCTCATCCATCACCAAAGCAAATAAATAAGGGCTCAATGCCGACCCTTGATGTAGTCCTATTTTAATTGGAAAGTCACTGGTGTCGCCATCACATGTTCGGACACACGTCACCACATCCCTGTACATATCCTTGATGAGGGTGATGTACTTAGTTGGGACTTTGTGCTTTTTCAAGGCCCACCACATGACATTTCTTGGTACTTTGTCATATGCCTTCTCGAGGTCAATAAAGACCATGTGCAAGTCCTTCTTCTGCTCCCTATACCTCTCCATCAACCGTCGTAATAAGAAAACTGCCTCCATGGTCGACCTACCAGGCATAAACCTAAATTGGTTTTGGGTCACACTTGTCACTCTTCTTAGGCGATGCTCGATAACCCTCTCCTAGAGCTTCATCGTATGGCTCATCAACTTAATCCCATGGTAATTAGTACAACTTTAAACATCTCCCTTATTCTTGAAGATCGGTACTAATATACTTCTCCTCCATTCTTCAGGCATCTTGTTTGACCGAAAAATGAGGTTAAAAAGCTTAGTTAACCATACTATCGCTCTGGCACCTAGGCATCTCCACATCTCAATGGGGATACCATCAGGGCCCATCGCTTTACCTCCCTTCATCCTCTTCAAAGCCTCCCCGATCTCTGCCTCCTGAAATCTCCTCACGAAACGTCTGTTGGTATCGTCAAATGAGTCATCCAACTCTAAGGTAGGACCCTTATTCTCCCCATTAAACAACTTGTCAAAGTACTCTCTCCACCTGTCCTTGATCTCCTCATCCCTCACCAAAAGTTGATCCGTCCATCCTTGATGCATTTGATTTGGTTGATGTCCCTCGTCTTTCTCTCGTGGATCCTAGCCATCCTATAAATGTCCTTCTCCCCTTCCTTCGTGCCTAGTCACTGATAAAGGTCATCATATGCCTGACCTTTTGCTACACTCACCGCTCGTTTTGCAGCCCTCTTCGCTATTTTATAGCCCTTAATGTTGGCTGTACTCTTGTCATGATGGAGGCGCTTTAACCACTCCTTCTTCTCCCTAATAGCCCTTTGCACCTCGTCATTCCACCACCATGTGTCTTTCGCTTCCCGTTTGCCTCCCCTACTCACTCCAAACACATCTGAAGCCACCTTCCGAACACATGTTGCCATCTTTAGCCACATGTCATCTGCATCTTCTCCTTCTTTCCACGGCCCCTCATCTAACATCCTCTCCTTAAATGTTTGCGCTACTTTCCCCCTAAGCTTCCACCATTTTGTTCTCGCAATCTTGGCCCGATTGTCCCGATGGACACGTACCCGAAAGCAAAAATCCGCCGCCACAAGCTTGTGTTGAGGGACAACACACTCCCCAGGTAACACCTTACAATCTAAGCAAGCACGTCTATCCCCCCTCCTTGCAAGGATAAAGTTGATCTGACTCAGGTGTTGTCCGCTACGAAAGGTCACTAGATGGGATTCCCTCTTCTTAAAGACGGTGTTCGCTATCAACAAATCGTAGGCCAACGCAAAGTTCAAAACATCCTCCCCCTCTTGATTTCTACTACCATACCCGAAACCCCCATGCACCCATTCGAAACCTACATTAGTCACACCCATATGGTCGTTGAGGTCTCCTCCTATGAAGAGTTTCTCGCTGATAGGCACAGTACTAACCATGCTATCGAGATCTTCCCAAAACTGCCTCTTGGTGCTCTCACAAAGACCTACCTGTGGGGCATAGGCACTGATCACATTCAGAGCCAAATCTCCAACTACCAACCAGACTAGGATAATCCGGTCGCCTTGCCTCCGCACCTCAACTACTCCATCCTTAAGGCTCCTATCAATCAAGATGCCTACACCATTCCTACCCGATGTTGTCCTCGTGTACCAAAGTTTATAGCCAGTATCCTCCACCTCCTTTGTCTTCTGGCCCTTCCATCTAGTCTCCTTAATGCATAGAATATTTACACGCCTCCTAATTGCTATATCGACTAGCTCTCTTAACTTACCCGTTAGGGACCCTACATTCTAGCTACCTAGATGAATCCTAGTTGGCTCGGCTAGCTTCCTTACCCTTCACACCCGTTGAGGAAAGTGCGAAGACCCTTGCTCATTTTTCACTACACCCGGGCGCAGATGTAGCGCATCATAAAGGTTGCGATGACCCGACCCTTGCTCATTTATCATCGTACCCGAATCACAATACGACGCGCCACTAAGGGGATGATGACCCGACCCTTGCACATTTGACACTATACCCGGGTTCTGATGTAGCGCGTCGCTAAGAGGGTTACGCCCCAACGAATCTCTTGTGGGTTTCATATCCATGAGAGTGGCTGGTTTTGAAATGTTGGCTAGCCGCACCTAACACACCCTCCCCCTTTATCCGGGCTTGGGACCGGATATGTTGAAATGACTCAAGAAAGTCTTCCAATCATCATAGGAGAAGTTAAAATACCTTCCGTCACTCCCATTAGCAAAAAAACCGCCGCCGCACTGGAGTGTCACCAGCCACTACCTTCTGCTCCGCTTGCTACTGTCGCTGGTGATTCATGGCACCCCAGTTCAAATCTGGCACCTACGGTTCCAATCGGCTATGTGGATGCCGATGAATCCCGGTGGAGCCCCGATCGGCCACACTCGCATTGCTGGAGCCCCGCCCCTTTCTTGAAGCGCACTGCATCTACACAAGTGGAGTTTGGACAGGCCGTGTCTACGCCGGTGGAGCCCTAGCCAGCTACATTCTCGGTGGTGAAGAGGTACAATCTAGTCTGCATCGAAGGAGAGTTAGGCCACGGCGACTGCATTTGAGTTTGGCACGACCACGGTAAAGAGGGATTGCAAAGGGAGGCCGAAAGAAGAATTTATAGATTGGCCAGTGATTGGAAAAAGAATTGAAACTATGGAATGGAAAGAGACACTGCGCGGTTTCTCATCCTTTTCAGTGGACTGGAATTGTAAGGATAGACGACTGCTCGTCTTGGTGATGTTTGGGTGGGATCGGTAACTGAAATCGCGCTCACGTGGCTTATGACGTACGCAGAGAAATAGCTTAGTGGGTCTATCTACACAGGAGATATATATATAGTATAATAGTTTTCTCTCATGAAACTTTATCAGCCACGCCTATAAATGGCCATGCAGCCCGCGGGATGCGGCCCGGCCCGAGGCACGGCATTTTGGCCCGGCCCGAAGCACGGCCCGGCACGGTGGCCACGGGCCCGTGCCGGCATGGCCCGATGGAGCAGGCCGTGCCTGGGCCGCCACCCAGGCCCGCAGCACGGCACGGGCACGGCCCGCTAGAGTAGGCCGCCCGCTAGCGGCCCGTAGGCCAACGGCTCGGGCGCTCGGCCTCGGCCTGCCAGACTGCCAGTGCCGGCCGGGGTATATAAGCCGACCGGTGTGGCGTTCCCCGCTCGGCCGCTCCCCTCCCCCTCTGAGCCGCCGCTGTCCGTTCCCCGCTCGGCCGCTCCCTCCCCCTCCCGAAACCCTAACCCTAGCAGACTCAAGCATCGTCTCATCGGTCGTCGCTCGATCCACCGCCGCCGATCGCATTCTAGTCGGATCTGCTCGCCGGATCTGCTACGGTGTGACCCTCGGCCTCGTGGCCTCGCCTTGTCCATCTCCTCCCTCCTTCCCTTCATTTCCCCTCCTCCTCCTCCTGTGGACCATGTGAGTTCGTTGTGCCCGTTTCTGTGCTTGCGCCGCCGCTCGCCGTCGATCTAACCGCCGTCATGTCTTCTCATCTGGCTTGACTCTTGGGTACCGGTCATCTTCTCCGGCACTGGGCTCCGGTGGATTAGGTAAGGCACTGGTCCTTCTTCTTGAAGTTCATGTCTCCTACTCTCCTTTCCTCTCGATCTGTTCATCTGGATCTTATTCTAACTTTTTTTCTTTCTTTGCTTGTCTTCATCTTCGCAGGTTGGTTCCTGACGTCGTGTCGTCCTCCTCTGGAGGGACGATGGCCAGGCCACCGATGGCAAAGCGTCCCTGTCCACCATCGAGGGGTGGTGCTGGAGCTGGAGGCCGGGGCCGGAATCGGCCACCCATCCCTTCCACGGTCGGGGTGACCGTGGTGCCGGTGGTGGCGGATGAGTACACCCACCTTGAGGACGGTGAGCACCCCGAACCTGAGGAAGAGCTGGAGATGGAGAACGACGATGACATCACCAATGGTGACGGTGAGCACTCCATCGATCTCGATGGCGGCGACGGCGACGATGGTACATCGGCGGCAACCAACTCTAGTAAGCGTTCTGATGTCTGGGATGATTTCATTGAGGTCCTGGACGCGAATAAGGTTAGGACTCATGCAATTTGTAAGCTCTGTGGTAACAAATACACTGCTAGATCTCAATCCGGCACTGGTCATTTGAGACGCCACCGTAAAACCTGTAAGCCAAAACATGATGATAACCGTAAGATCCAGTCTAGGCTTGCTCTGAGTGCTGCTAATGGTTTGCATAATTGGGTGTATGATCCTGCTCTTGCTCGTACAGAACTTTGCCGGTTGATTGCTAGGCTAGACCTTTCTTTAGGCATTGGTGAGACTAAAGCCTGGGAAGATTATATTAAAACTGCTCATAATCCTATGTTTGAAAAGGTATCTAGGCAGACCACTACTAGAGATATGAGTAAACTGTTTGATGATGAACGTGCTTTGATTAAGAATTCAGTGTTGCCTGTTTGTTCATCTGTGTCTTTGACATCTGATATTTGGGCTGGTAATGCAAAAGAGGATTATATTTCTGTTGTTGCTCACTATATTGGTTCTGATTGGGAGTTGCATAAGAAGGTCATCGGTTTTAGGCTTGTTGAGGAGTCACATACTGCTGAGACCATAGCTGATAAGATTGCTTGTGTGGTTGAGGAGTTTGGCTTGATTGATAAGGTCTTTGCTGTTACTCTAGACAACGCTTCAGCTAACTCTAAGGCTTTTGATATTCTGCAACCGCTCTTCTTTGGTTACCTAGGCTCATATCCTGCTCCTACACGTGAGGATCCTAATAAAGTTAAGTACTTGCTTGTGCATCAGCGTTGTGCATGCCATATCATTAATCTGATTGTTAAGTCTGGCTTGAAGAGGTTTAAACTTATACTTGATGCTTTTAGAGTTGCAATCAATTTTTTAAATTCCTCTAATCATAGAATTGCATTGTTTAAAAATTATTGTATTGCTCAAGGTGTAAGACCTAGAAAGTTTGGGGTGGATATGGATGTTAGGTGGAATTCCACCTATTTGATGTTTAAACATTTGCTTCCATACAAGGATGTCTTTCATCTGTGGGTTAATTCTAATTATGGTAAGACTTTGTTGACTCCACAGCATTGGTATTGTGCTGAACAGATAATGGTGTTTCTGAAAATGTTTTTATGATGCCACTGTAGAACTTTCTGGTGTTTACTATCCCACTGCCCCACTTATGATGCACCATATCCTTGACTTTGCTAAACATTTGCATACAGCTGAAAATGATGCTGCTTTTAGAAGTATTGCACTGCCTATGAAACTGAAGATGCTAAAGTATTGGGAGAACATTCCACTGCTTTATTCTTTTGCTTTCATTCTAGATCCTAGAGCCAAGATGAAAGGGTTCTATAATGTTCTTGACTTACTTGCTAAACAAACTGGATCCTCTTATAGTGTATATTATGGTGATGTGAAAGATGAATTGACTAGACTGTTTAGCAAGTATGAGCAGAAGTTTGGTAATGCTAGGCCTGAAAGGGTTCCAATGCCTGGAGCTAATTCTGGTAAGAGAAAGGAGGCATGGGGAAAGATCTTTGGAGGTTCTGGTGCATCCTCTACCTCTTCCCCTGCATCTTCTTCTGCTGCTGGTGGTGTTAATGAGCTTACATCTTACTTGGACAGTGACCCTGTCACTGATTGGGGAGAAACATTTGACATTCTTCTCTGGTGGCGTGACCACAAGCTTACCTATCCTATCTTATCTATTATGGTTCGAGATATTATGTCTGTACCTGTATCTACTGTGTCTTCCGAGTCTTGTTTCAGTTGTACATCCAGGATCCTTGAAGACCGGCGGCGGCGCTTATTGCCTGAGCATGTGGAGATGCTAACCTGCATGAAGGATTGGGACCAAGCGACAAGGAAAGAACAGCATACACCTACGGACTTGGACCTGGAGGAAGCATTCAAGAACATGTACCTGGATGAAGAAGGCAGCGGAAGCGGCAGCGGCAGCAGAAGCGGCAGCGGCAGCGGAGGCGACAGCGGCACCGGCAGTGGTGCTGGTTAGAACTAGAACCTGAGGTCTGTGAGCTCCCCTGCTTCCATTTAGCACTTCCCTCTCTGCTTTTATGATCTTATCTTTCCCCAGCTAATCTCTCTCTGTTCTTCCGGATCTATAGAATATGAAGAACCTGGACAAGAACTGCAGGATTTGCATGGAGTGGCAAGAGCATTACTACTGGAACCACATGGCCGACGACAAGAAGCATTTCTTCAAGCAGAACCACATGGTTCTAGTTCTAACTTAGAAGGCAGAACCTCTAGAGAAGAGAGGTACACCAGAGAGCTGGCTGTACTCTTTATCATTAGGCTATTGTAAGAACTTTAAGACATTGAGCTGGCTGTACTCTTTTTCCCTTTCTAGGGTTTCTCACAAGGGTGAGTTTTACCTAGAAAGGTTTTTAATGAGGCAGCATTGCACAAACAGCTCATTTTGCTAAATGATAATCATTTTCTTATATGCCTTGACTTCTTTACTTGCATATCCCTTACTGACTTGACTTAGTGAAAAAACTGAGGAAAAAAAGCATTGGTATGTCCAACGGGCCATGGGCCGAAACGGCCCGAGGTAAATACCCGTGCTGAACGGGCGGCACGGCCCGGAAAATGGCCCACAGGCCGTGCCTTGGGCCGTAGGGGCGGCCCGGGCACGACGATGGCACGATGGCCCGTCGTGGCACGACGCCTTGGCGGGCCGGCACGGCCCGACGTGCCTACGGGCCGGGCCGGCACGGCCCGTGGCCATCTATAGCCACACCCTATTATATATATATATTTTTGAGAAAAAGATGCCCTATTATATGCATGTACAAACCCTCTCCGGATCGCCCAATAGCCGGTCCAGGGTTCCAGGCTGCGCGGCTTTGCCGAGCGTCGCGTACGTTCCCAAGCCCCCCGACACATTTCATGATGTGGCAGAAAAAACGGCCCAGCAAACTATAACGGCCCATAAGCGCCAGACCTTGCTGCTCACAATCGCGAGGTCGGGCGCCGCCCGCTTCATCGCCGGCTCACCGCCTCTCCCGCTCCAGCTCATTGCCAACACCTCATTGCCGCCGCCTCCTTTCTTCGCTCTTCTCCACCTCGACAAAGCGTATATGCTATTCACAATTTTTGCTACTCTCGGTGGCTTGTGTTATGGAAACCTGAATCATATCCATCGACTTTATATGTTGGATATGACTCTTACATTGATATTATTCATATGTGATTCTTACATTGACTGTAAAATGTAGCTTGTCACAATACAAAGATGCATAGCTTATCTTTCTGGCGGTGGTGTCCTTCAAATGGACTCCTTTCCTCCTCCCCCCACCTCAAAATGTCAACGGGGACTCGATCCCCTATTACCCTCGGGGATTTCCCTATTAGGAGTCGGGTATGGGTGCAATTTTACCCCACGGGGATCTAATTGGGGCAAAATTAGCCCTCGTCAGGTCTGACGGGTTCGGGGATGGGGGAGCAGTCCCCGTACCCGTCCCCCACGGAGCCCCGTTTAGCAGTTCATAGTATGCAATCCAATCGTCCGTCTGCACAGGGTTTATGATCTAGCCATCCATTTTCACCCGCAGCCCTAACCCAAAAGAACATAGCCGCCCTTCCTGCATATCCCGCTCCCACAGCCCCTCCTGTTTCCCCCACGAGTCCCGAGCAGGGCCGATGGTTCCTCTTCCTCCCGTCTCCTCGTCTCATCCGAGCTAGTTGCCCACCGGCCCGCCCTTCTCATCTCTAGATTTCTTGACTTGAGCAGCAGGTCCAGTACTCCAGTGGTAATTAGCTTTGGCCTCCATCTCCTATGAAAGAAGGCAAGAAGATGCCAGATAGGAGCACTGTCGCCGCTTGTTGTAGCAGGAGCACCGCCGTTGCTGGATGCTCACCAGATCTGCATCGTCACCCTTCAGATCTCGTGCCTTCTTATTTGATTTCTTTGTTCCTCAATCGATTCATGGGACCCTTTTTTATTTATTTTGGCTGTGGATCGATTTACAAGAGAAGCAGTATATGGAACTCTCCTTGTCGTGTCTCCCCAGTCCCTATTTGCATGCTTCCTCAATTTCCCTTGCTATTGATCCACATCTGCTTGCTTCCATGGCTATTTTTGGCATTCTTGCAAAGAATTATCATCGGGGACTGGGAACCGGATGAGGACAAAATCCCCAAGCGGGGACGGCGATAGGAGGATTATGTCCCTCGTGATGGTTGACGGGGACAGGGAGCGTTTGCCCCCTGCGGGGATGAGGATGAGGACCTAGAACCCGACGGGGAATTCCCCGTTGACATATTGACCCCCACCTCCCCTAGCCTAGCGACCGCCACCCCGGCGCCGCCAGCCACCTCCACGCCGCCGCCTGCAGGTAAGGGCCGCACCTCCTTCCCCTCTCTCTGGACGCCGCCCCATTCTTCCCCGGGGAGAAATCCACCGGAAGGGGGAAATCGCAGCGGTGGGAGATGGACTCCTACGACGAGTACGACACCGACTACGACTGTAGCTTGCCGAAGGCCCCCTCGTACCTGGAGGTGGCATCCAGGGGGCTGGCCAGCCCAGTGGACGCGTCGACGGACATCACGGCCGGAGCGCCCCATGATAGCCAAGGCCCGAGGGTGACCACGGCCCCGACGAGTCAGGGCGCCCGACCAAGACACAGAGCCGCTGCCAGCGCAGGGTCAGGGCAGCCGTGCAGCGACAGCACTCCCTCGCTGAGCAGCACGTCCCGGCCATGCAAGGCGGGCATCAGGAGGCGGAGCAGGCAACCGAGCACCAGTGGCTCAGCTACCAGCGCATGGGCGCCAATCCCAAAAAGGAGTAGCACCGACCGGCGCAGCATGTGCCGACAACGCAACGTGTCAGACCTAAGGCAGTGGAGCGGGTTCCTGCCCACCGGCGGCTAGGCCCGCAACGTCGAGCTACCACGCCCGACGCCAATGGCTGGCAATGGGAGTTGCACCGCGACGAGGGAAGGCCGCTGCCACAACGCCGCCATGAGCACACACCGCCGCCTCGGGGCATCCCGCCGGAGTATGATGGCCGGTGCCTGAACTGCCTCTCCACCAACCATCGCATCACCACGTGCAACCGCCCGCGGCTCTGCGCCCGTTGCCGGAGCCCCCAGTACCTGGCCAAGGACTTCAAGCGGCCACAGGAGCACGCGGCCTGGGAGAACCCCCCACCGTCCCGGCGCTTTGTCCGCGAGCGGCACGACACGCCGGAAGGTTCAGCCGCCGAGGGCGCAACGCCACCGCACCCGCAACCACCTCGCCTGCTCGAGCACTGGGAAGATCTGTGCGCCGAATTTGCGACAGGGTACCACCCAGCCACTCGGCCACCCGGCCACGGGAGGACGAATGCTACATTCAGCGTGATGCGGCCACAGATGCGGCAGAGGCGGTGCTCTAGCTAGCCCTGGTGGCGCAGCCAAGCGGCGATCCTGCGCACCACACAACTTTCAAGGTCCTGCTAGCAGTGAGGACCGCGACCGGGATCAGAGACAACGACATCAGGGTCAAGCGATACTTCCTTGAGCAGTTTCTCGTCCTCTGCGCCTCGACAGCGGTCAAGGATCACGTCCTGGCTGCCTTGCCGGTGCCATTCGGCGCATCACCAATCGTTCTACTACCTTGGTCCTGGGTTGCGCATGCCAACCTATCCACACTGCAATACAGGCTCACCCTGGAGCTTGAGGGGGGTTCCACCCCATGTCCGGCGTTAGGACACAGTGGCCAAGCTGCTCGAACCGTACTACTGCATCCAGGAAGTGGAGGCAGTAACCATCGCCGGCGATGACTTATCCATGTTCAAGCTCATGGCATGGACCAAGAACCCTAGCGGCTTGCCCAAGGTCATCTGGCTAAGCGTCGATGAGCCGGTGAACGACGCACCGGCTGGTGAGGGATTCCAATTCCGGGGCATGCGACCGTTCTTGATTAAGAAGGACATGCTGCAGTACAAGATCATTGTTCATCTGCGCTGCATTCGTGACTTCGCGCCGTCGCCCGATGACGACAGCAGTTCTTCGTCCGATGATCCGACGGAAGATGGCAGAAGCAGGCGTCGCCACCACGGCACGCGAGGATCTGGCGTCGGGATCCACCCGTATCCATGTCGCCGAGGCGTGCCGGATGGATCAGCACCGTCTGGCGGCGACGGCGGTGGCGGAGGGAGGCAGCAGGCCACCGACGCAGGCCCGGGTACTAGCAACGCAGAGAGTGGGACCCAACGGCGTGCCAAGAGTGCCGGTGCACCAACGGATCAGACCGTGCTAACAAAGCGCACGTCACCGTGGTCAAAAGAGAAGGCCCAAGAACCAGCAGCCGTGCTGGGTCCGGCGGCCAAGCTACGAGACAAGACCCAGAGGCAAAGTTGCAGCTGGAAGTGCCTGTGCTGCCTGGAAACGGCACCATCGCCCAGAATTTGAATGGTGAAGGGCCATTGCCAGCTGACAACAATGCCCTAGACAAGCAAGCGGAGGACAACAGCCTGCAAGCGGCGATCGCGAGATCCCCGGATCAGGACAAACAAGATCACCTGCCTGCAGGCCATGCACTGCACCACCAAGTAGGCCCCGCAGAGCGACAGCTGTACGCCTGAGCTGGGGAAGGTTGGGGTTGGTGCTGTGGCCCGGGCGGAGGACGGCCAGCTGACGTCGCTCACGCACCCACCGTCCCCTAGTGCGGCGGGGACCATGGAAGACGGAGGACAAGCCACTCCAGGGACCAGCAACATGACGAAGGCGGCAGAAGGAGCTCCGATGCTAGCGTGCCAGCTGTTGTCACCCGAGCGGCAAACGCCCCCCCCCAGCGACTTGACTAGGGAGGAGGAAAGAGAGGGCACCGCGCATCCCCCCACCGCATCAGAGTCGACCCAGCACATCGCTGAACAGCCGGACCCAAGTATGGGCCTCAATGAGAAGCCCAACCATCAAAACAAGGTGGGTCCAGTCAGGCCCAACTGACACCAAGTCAGGCTACACTGCTGTTGTCGGAGGAGGAACAGAGGACCCCCGCGGCACGTCAAGCACGGAGCCACCGCACACCGGCCGCATTGCGGCGCAGAGCCTGTCAAGACTCCCATTGTACAAGCGCGGCGAGTACTTGGTGCTCAAACGACTCGGCCCGGCTTCTGCCATCACCGAATCAATGACGGGCAGTAAGTTTGACGCACTCTTTGGCGGACAACCCGAATCAACGGCAAAGCCGTGGTGGCTAACAACAGTGTATGACCCACAAGATGAGTCCGAAAAGGCCTGTTTATGGAGGAGCTTGAGGCTGTCAGAGACCATTGTCCGAGGCCCTGGGCCATCATCGGGGATTTTAATCTCATCTTGGAGGAAGCTGACAAGAGCAACTCGCGGATCAATCACAGAACCATGCAGGCATTCTAGCAAACAGTGGCCGCGCTACAGCTGCTGGACGTCCACCTTCATGGGCGCCGCTACACCTGCAGTAATGAGCACCAGAATCCAACCCTGGTTCGTCTTGACCGGGTGCTGGCCTCTTTGGACTGGGAAGAGCTCTTCCCTGCCTGTCACCTGCAAGCTTTGGCATCCGATGCCTCCGATCATTGCCGTTTGCTGCTACAAACGAATCTGGCCTTAACTCTGAAGCCCAGGTTTTACTTTGAGATCTACTAGCCAAAGTTCACTGACTACCAGACCACTCTGTAGCGAGCCTGGATGTGCGCCGACACGATCAGCAATCCTATCATGCGCATGCGCGTGTACATGATGCTTAAGAATCTGGCTAGAGAGCTCCGCAGCTGGGCTGCGTGGCGCATAGGCTACGTCAGGGAACAACTGCTGATGGCAAGGGCGATCATCCTCAAGCTGGATCAACTCTCCGAGGCCCGAACCCTGAATGACTCCGAGCGGAAATTGCGTGCAGATCTCAAGCACAAATGCCTGGGCCTCTCATCCCTCGATCGCACAATTGCAAGACAGAGGGCGCGGGTACGTTACCTGGCGGACGGAGATGCAAACACCAAGTATTTCCATTTGCTGGCGAGGGGGAGGCGCAGACGGAACGCTGTCACCAGCCCGAGGGTACAAGGCGCGTTCACTTCGGATCACTCGGTCATGGAGCAGGCTATCCATGATCATTTCATGGGAGTCTTTGGCACTGACGGACAAGCGGGATGGACGGTGGATTTTGAGGCTCTGGGCATCCAACAGCACGACCTGACCCTGCTGGAGCAGCCCATAACTAAAGAGGAAGTCTGGGCCGCCGTCAGAGCGCTACCGCCAGATAGAGCCACCCGGCCCGGATAGGTTCACGGGGGCGTTCTACAAGAGCTCCTGGGCTGTGATCAAGCCGGAGGTCATCGCAACAATCAATGCAACGCTCTTCAGCGACTGTCTAGCCTTCTGGCGCCTAAACGGAGCACTCATCGTCTTGCTGCCGAAACCGGTCGAAGCCAGTGAACCGGCTCACTATAGGCCGATCACAATGATCCATAGTCTGGCGAAGCTCATCTCCAAGATCCTTGCCCTCAGGCTGGCGCCATGGATGCAGGAGCTCATCTCCTCGGACCAGAACGCGTTCATCCGCGGACGATCGATTCATGACAACTTCAAATACGTTCAGCGGGCGGCGGTGCTGCTACGGAAGAAGAAGGCTCCAAAGATGCTACTGAAGCTCGACGTCGTGAAAGCATTCGACACAGTACACTGGCCCTTCCTGCTTGATGTTTTCAAAGCAATGGGGTTTGGGGATCGTGGCGACGCTGCTATCCACAGCGACGTCGTGCATCTTGCTCAACAGCCAGGCAGGCAGGCCGATCCATCACCGGTGGGGGGTGCGCTGGGGGGATTCTCTATCACCGATGCTATTCATCTGTGCAATGGAGGTGCTTGGCTGCTTATTCAGCACAGCAAGTGAGCAAGCAGTGCTCCGGAGGCTCGCCGGGGAAGGGATCAAGTACCAGTGCAGTTTGTATGCGGACGACATGATCCTGTTCGCTTACCCGGAACCTTGCTAGCTAGGCAAAGGCGATCAAGGCCATCTTGCAAATCTTTGAAGAAGCTTTAGGACTCAGGACAAACATGGCAAAGTGCTCGATCACCAACATCTTCGGACCCGACGACGCCATTCCGGAGCTGCAGCAAATACTAGGCTGCCAGGTAGCACCCTTCCCCATTCGCTACCTGGGCCTACCCCTCAGCACCGCCAAGTTGCCAAAGGAACAGGTGCGACACACCGTGGAAGCCGTCGCGCGTAGGCTACCTGCTTGCCATGGACCACTGGTGGCGAAGAGCGGCCGCCTGGTGTGGGTCAAGTCTGTGCTCTCAGCGATCCCTATATACTGCATGATCGCTGATGGTTTGCCGCCTTGGGCACAAGCGGAGATTGAGGCCATCTGTAGGCGCTTCCTATGGTGCGACAAGGATGGCGACATGCGCGACAAGTGTATGGTCGCATGGCGAACCTGCACTCGCCCAAAGGATTTGGGTGCCTTGGGTATCCCCGACCTCAAGCTGGTGAACTTGGCCTCCGAGGTTTAGTGGCTGTGGCTTCAAAAGACAGATACAGAGAGGGCCTGGGCAACATTGCCATTGAAGCAGTCTAGCGAGGCCAAGGCCTTCTTCAGGGCCTCCACTCACACTGTTGTCGGCAACGGAGTGGACACACTGTTTTGGCTGGACAGCTGGATTGAGGGAGTCAGTATCCTGCTCCTCTCGATCCCCCTATGCATACCATCAAGCTCCTCCTCCCCTTCAGCCTCTTTGCCCTGGCCTGTAGAGATAGAGACCTTGGTAGTCACTCACCGCCTATTCATCGCCATCCCGCTTGCGCTTGTTATGCTCGCCTCCCTCTTTATCTTCCTTGGCTTGATTGCCAATGTTGTCTTCTTCTTCTTCTTCTTCTTCTCACCTCTTGTTCTTCCACTTCCACCTCGTTGGCCCCTTCCTTGTTCATACTAGTGCTGACTGGGCGCGCGGCCTCGAGCGCCCGGAGCTGGCGAAACCGGAGCGCGATGGAGGAGTGGACGGAGGAGACGTGCGCGTCGAGGTCCGCCCACGTGAAGGGGAGCGGGTGGGGCGAGCAGGCGGCGAGGCTGTCGAACGCCTCGCGCAGGGCGTCCTTCTTGGCAGGGAGCTCGGCGATGGCCGCCTCGAGGTCCTCCGTCGACATCATCGCCGGCGCCGCCGTCCCCATGGCTGGATCGGAACCGGCGGCGATGGGCAGTGGGGAAATTTACACTTTTACAGCATCAAAAGCACCCTAGCGCAGCAGCCGTCGCCGAAGCATCAGATGCAGGCGACGCCAGCGCGGCAGCTATTGGGCCTTCTGCCAGCTGGAATTGGATCTATTTGTCGTCTGCTTCCGTTCCCCCACGTTCTTTTGTTATTAATTCTCAAGAAAAAAAACATACTTTTGTTATTTATTTCGATTACTAAATTATGGAAAAAAAATAATACAGACGCTACCCATATGATTATCTCCAAAAGGATACAGCTGATAAGATATCGAGATTAACAAAGTTAATAACAAAGAATCTTACTTTCAACAGGACATCGTCTGCGACCGAAAGCACGTTGAATTATAAGCAAATATATCCAGTTTACAAGATGTGCAGCTTGTCTGTATGATCACTAGAGTGACACAGCTCCATCCGGACAATATGAACAACTAGCACCGGACAACCATCCAGCAAAGTTATTTAGCAAGAGCCGGACGGGACAATGAACAACTAAAGTCTTGGTTAACGTTTTCACTTTAAGGGATAGCACTCATGGTGTGAGCGCGGTAATTTGCACCTACAATTCTCATTGAAAGATCCAAGACGAACAAGAATGGGCATCAAGTGTAATATCACTCATATGGATGCCTATTAGGACCAAAATATAAGGGCAACTTATGTAATTAAATATCCCGTGTAGATACTACATGTTCTGTACTTTGTACAACTATATATGGGACTTATTTGTTAATTATAGATGTGTGATAATGATAAACATGGGAGATAATTACTTCCTTTTATCTTTCTATTCCTATGATGCAATCATGATGATATATTACTTTGTGCGACCAACACATCTGACGGTGGCCCAAAACACAAAAACACGGATGTAAAATTTCACTTACAGGGTGCGGTGTTGCAAGAGGGCAAACGGTATAAAATTTCACTTAAAATGTTGCTTTTGGCGTTGATGTCGCTCACCAGCGTCAGAGCAAGCACATGGTGAGCCTGCGCAATCTGACAGCACTGATTTGAAAATCCTGCAGCTCAACATCATCACCGCCAAACACACCTCTTTCTACCCTAATGTGATGCATCTCAACCACATGACCATTTGCTTTATTATAAACATATGCCAGTTGATGAACGGGAAAATGTGCTTTTTATCCTATGCAGCTTGCAAAAGACGGACTTAGTTCATCCACTACGTGTTTAAGAAACAAAAAGTTCATCCACCACGGTTCTGGAAGACCCTGTTGAGAACACCCTGCACGCTGCCACCCATGCCTGCTCCCACGGCTTCAGCCAGGTATGCAGCCTGAGGAAAAATGGTTCCAGTTCAACAGGTTAATACTGATTTGTAACAAGGCTGAGGACACGAAACAAGGTGAAACAGCTCATGAATGTGATGATGCGATTTGAGCTCGCAATATGCTTACCTCTTGGAATGTTTTCTGAAGATCAAGAGCATCCTTTATTCTGCGGTTCACAAATGTCCAAGTATCGCGGAAGTCTGCCAAGTGCCAGAAGTGGGAACGATACATTAACATGTAAACCCTAGTATACAATCATATGATAAACAGCAGCACATCTTGACAGTCCAGAATCTCATAAAACTTGAATTCATGTTTTTTCTTCACTTTAGTAGAATGTGGTCAAACAAACAGCAAACAAGACAAGAAACCATATCACTAATTGCATCTTGTGCTTTTTGAAAGCTGAACTAGCAAAAGATCTGTATTTCAGTTCAGGACTGCTCTTGTTCCATGCTTTAGTTGTACATTATAATAACAAAAACAACAAACGGCAAAAGCAACAAAGAAACAGTGAAAAATCCCCCCCCCCCCCACACACCCACCCTAAAAAACAATGCACCTGATCCACTTTAGTCATTTCCAAACAACTCCGGCGAAAACAAAAGGCCAACGAATTTAAAATATATGTCTTAAGCAGCCAATACCAAAAGGCAAATACTCTCACCACATGGTAAATACCCATCTGCGTACTGAACCACTTTCAGTTCAACTAGTTGCCAGAAACAATTTTATTTCAATCCTTGCTGTCAAATTGTTGCATATGTAAATTACTGAGGCCAATTTTAAAATGAGATAAGAATTGGAAACCAACATAGAGCTATTGAGAAGTGTGAACCTGGAGAATTGTCTGTCAACATATACACCTCTGAGGTTGAGTAGATACCACCAAGCACTGTACGTTTCACATACCAATCAATATCTGATCCAGAATCTCCAGCAGCATGCCATATCTCATCGACCAGGATAGCTCGCTGCTTCAAGCTTGTTGAGACGTTTGCTGGTTGAGACTGGCAAACAGGATATAGCTGCTGTTAGAACCATGCAAACTGAACTAAACTCAAGAGTCCCAAACAAAGAAGACTATGGCACACCTGAATACTCAGTGCTTGAGGCCACTTAGATATATAAGGTGCCTGCATTTCCAGCCTCATCCGAACAAGTTTTGAAAGTCTCTCACTCAGTATCAAGTTCTTCAACTGCTCTCCTTCTCCAGCATCAATTCGATCCATCAGTTGTTGGAGGCAATCATCCATGAAAAACTACAAAAAGATATAAGACTCTAATCAATATGGGTACATTTAAACAGAGAAAATCATAAGCACAGACTTTCGAGGATGTTTCTAATAATTTTTTTCCCAAGGGCAGCAGTGACTTGTTTTATTCGCTCAATTGTGTAAAGAAAGTTTGATCTGGTTCTGTAATGTTATTGATTCTTGTGAACTTCGGAATATCCAATAATTTATGAAGAGTTTAGGCCATCTCTAGTCATATCAGGCATCGTACATACATTCCCTGATATCCATGGTAGAGGTCAAGCGATTTTCCATAATCTCAGGAAGATGCATTAAACAATTATAAGAATGGTCAAACAACACCAGTTCAGATTGAAATCTTGCATGGATGCATGTAACTCCTTCACACTGAAATCTTGCATGGATGCATGCTGCAACTTTGTGATCGAGAAAATTTGTTCTAACTCGTTTGGTTATTCTCTGCGACTTTGTGGCTCATAGTAATACTAACGTTTTAGCAGCATCCAATGCTAAATTGCGCTTGAAAAAACAAAGATGTTTCCATAAAATTTCTATATTACTTTGGTCATTCATCATTACTGTAGCGTTGAAGTTTAAATTGCACACCCCCCCACTCTTACGCATGCAGGCTAGCTCCGCCACTGCATAGAAGTATCAGAACTTGTAAACTTAGGCCATCCCTCCATGATCTTGCCATCCAACTAAATATAGTTTTCATTTTTCAGTCTCCCTTTTCTTTTTCTTATTCCTCACTGTTTGGCTTTCTTCCATCTCTCTGTTTCTCATTACCCCCGAGTTCAATAAAAGAAAATAAATAAATACAAGTAACAGCTGCAAGGTGTTTATCATCTTTGCAGAACTTTAGTACAGTAGCCTAAATCAGTGTGAAATGCATTGCCAACAAATAAAGCAGAAAGTGCATTGTCATGTCTTTCTTTGTTTTCTCGAACACGCAGGATCGCTGTGTATCTTTGATTCGTTGTACGTCTGTATTATAGGGAAAAGAAATGGTCAAGAAATGGTCCATACAAGCTACCATGCAGAAGTAATTTCCTGAATGTTGCAATGACAAGAAAAACTAGATACCATATAGTTTTCAAAAAAGATCAGTCAGTTTGCCAAAATCCAACCACAATACAACATTATAAAAAGAATAAAGCAAGAAAGTCAAATTAGTGTTGGATGCTCAACTTTTCAAAAGTCTTTCATGGTTCCAACTTCCAAGCAAACAAAGGATATCTAATCTCGCCTATTCAGAATCTAAGGAAATTCACAAACATTTGAGATATAGCAAGGAAACATCTTGTACTCAAGATACCAAGGAGACAGAAAATAGATAAGTTGTATGCCATAATTCATATGTTAATTTACATATAAATAAATGCAGACAAAAAAAGTCAGACACTCAGGCCTAAGTAACTACTTGTATAAGCAATTTGACTTGATGCAGGTGTGCTTTGGGTGCTTGGGGGCAATAGAGGGCTAGACTTTGTGGAGCAAGTTTGAATGTTAACACAACAGATTACCACATAACTGTGCACTGAATCCATGTTTTCAACAGACGGGCAAAATCAAACATTGCATACACTTCTAACAAAAAAAAAATGCCCAACTAGGACAGTCACGACTTAATAACAACATAAACAGAATCCACCATCTGGCCAAACTTAGATAAACACAAGGAATACGACCATACCAAGTTGGCTAAATTCAATAAAAGCGATGTCAGATAAGCATTACTGCATTAGCCATAAGTAGTTATGAGTATCTATCGCTGATTCCAAGCAATGGGACTGCAGAGGCATTTTTCTTTTATTTTTGGTGAACTAAAGCCATCCCTCTGTTCCAAGATGGATGTTGTCTAGGACATAATACGATCTCAAATGCTCACCATTAACAATTGTTGTGATGGCAAAGTCAGGGTAGTATCATCTCACAAAGACAGTACAGATCCTTTTATGCATATTAGTGGTCAGTGCTTAAATAAAATTGCAGCATATGTTCCAAGGCGCTGTTTATCTAGGAACAGTTGGGGGGGGGGGGGGGGGGTGGTGGGGGGTGATGCTGCTCTTTCCTGGATTGTTACTAGTCTTGATGCAGGTGCACAAAATGAAAGTACAGAGCACAGGACAAGCATGGGAGCACATATATTTGAGGTGGACCATTCATCAGATGGGTGCACATAACATTAATCGTTGCCACCAGCAATGAGGTCTTATTAGCTTCCAATGCAACGCTGCGAATCCATACCTTAAGTGAAAGGTTCATCATCTTTATATCTCCACTACAGTGTAACATGGCTAAATATTCTTTCCTTTTTCTCAAGGAAATTGGTTTGGTCACCTCACGGAATCGGAAAGCTCACAACACAAATCATCCGATTGAGAAGCAGTGATACCTCGACAAGAGCGGCCTCCTTCCTTGGGAAGGCGCCCACGATGGCAGGGGAAACGCCAACGTCCCTCGCCCCCGCGACCATGGCCGACTCGCTCCACCCCATGCGCGGCTACAGCATACAGGAAGAGTAAAAAACCTCTTTCATATATGCAAAATCAAATACCAACAAGGACACGCAAAAAATGGAAGTAGATTTGGAGTGGGTTCGAATCGCAACCACGTGGAGCAGCGACGCGCGGAGGACCTTCTCATGCTCCTCCTCGTATCCCGCCGCACCACCCTGGCGCCGCGCCCCCGCCGCGGCTCCCGGCGACGACCTGTGGGCGCCGCCTCCGGCACCGGCGGCGGTGGAGGAAGACGAGGTGCCCGCGCCCTCCGACGTGGGTGGCGGCTCGACGACGGGCTCCAGCGGCGGCGGCGGGAGCGGCGGGGGCGGTCCCGCGTTGGCGGAGAAACGGCGGGGAGCCATCGCCGCGGGGGCGGGGGCCGGGGAGGAGGCGAAGGGGACGGCGAGACGGCGCGCCGCCGCGGCCCGGGAGAGGAGGCGGCGCGCGGCGAGGGAGGAGGCCATTGTGGTGGCGCAGGGAGGGAGGTGCTCGGCGGGGCGGCGCCTCGGCTCGGTTCGGAGATCGGACTAGTTCGGGCGTAGGTGCGTGACTGACGGGTGTGGCCTGTGGGGAGGGAGGGGAGCGGACGGACGGTGGTGATTGGTCTGGTCGCCGACGAAGGGAGGCAGCCCGCGACTGCGACGCGAGTCATTTCGTGGCGCTCCCTGGCAGGCCACGTATCGTGCGGCTCGGGCAACACGTGGATCGCTCTGAGCGCGAGCTCGACGGGCTGAATTTGTAGAAGCAGGGACCGTTAGTGTTTGGTACTATGATTAATTTTTTTTAAGTAAACTCCACTATAGGTTTCTGAACTTATTCTGTGTTACTGATCAATGCTACAGTTCTTATGAACTTGATAAATGTACATCTTGCTTGTTCATTTGAGCTACTGCCGCTAGGTCTTGGTCTCACATCACAGGACGATCAATCAGTGGCTCCAACTCCCCTGTTACATGCCTCTATTCTTTACAAGATGATCTAGCGTCTGACCTTTCCTTTACCGTCAGCGGATGATCCGATGACGCTGTGTGGCCATGCCTAGACCTATACAACCTTTTGTCTAATACCACCATATGATTGGGTGAGCTCTTCTTCTCCTCGATGAATGATTGGATGATTCTGTCCACAGAGAGTTCTCCATGATAGTTTTGTATTCGAAGTGTGTATAAAATGCTATTGTTTCTGTGGTTTTTTCTATGGACTTCGCACCACTGGTCCCTTGCAGCCATAGGATTTAAATAAACATGTTTAATCTTATTGATCGATCATTCCAAGAAAATGACTAGGAGGTGACATCGACCAAGTGGACTAGGAATAGAAACATGGACCTAGCCTCTCACTGTTACATGAAGCTACCCTATCATCCTATCATCCTATCTACATTGGATCTCATATAGTATATGCCAACACTACCAGACAGGCATCTAGCCTATCTAAATGTGCAACAAAACCAAATATGTGTGGCATGACGCCAAAAAAAATGACGCTTCAGACAACTGCAAGTCCAAAATCTCGTCTGAAATGTTAGCTAGCTGGCCGGAGGCTACTATCAGACGTAACTTTTGCACAAATACTTATTCAAGAATGCACCCATCCATCCGGGGAACTTATTGCAAGATGCATTCGTCATTCGTATGTCAAACAATATATATGTGGGAAGAGAACCTATCGGTGGGAAAAGTAAAAAAAAAAATGTACAGTTTCATATTGTTCATCAACTAGCTAGAGGAAAAAAGTCCAAAAACTTGCATATGGGCAGCTAGGCCATTCTACAACATCATCAAAAAGAATACAGAGAAAAAAAAAAGGCCAACGAAAACCAGAAACAGCTGGAGCTCAAGATAATATTACTAAACAAAGCAACTAGCCGCCTGCAAGATCCGCCAGCTATGTTTGTTTCTGGCTAGACGATTTCTTGGCAGAACCAATGTTGAGAAGAATGGTGCACGCATCGCCCACCATACTGTCGATGCTGTCCTCCCATTTCTCATATGCTTTGAAGCCTGTGAAAACCAGAGCAGTACCTGTCGTTGACATGAATTTCACACACCGTCAGTCATGTGTTCATGTTGCTTATATTGCGGGGTCTAAGGGAAGAGTGACAGTTTTTCATTACCTAATTTAAATGCAGCCTGAGAAGACATGGAACTAAGGATGCTGACAACCAACAGAGAGAGTGAAACCTGGCAAAAACGAAGGACAATGATATTTTAACATAAAAAGTACACAAACAATCATGCTCCACACAGCATTTGGAAATTGACCTAGGAAGCATGCATCAGACAGAAGCAGGGCTTAACATGCCTTGAGAAACAATAGCCAATCATTTCCTCTGCAAAGAGATCTTAGCGAACTGACTAAAGAGTTCCAGCACGAAGTAATGGAATGAGCAATATGATGAGCATGTGCCTGTGTGATGTGAAAATTAGAGGCCTCGAGTTTCTCAACCTTGTGGCCAAACCTACAAAAGTATTATCAAATATAGTGAATTAGAACACTCAACAAAATGCAATGATGGAAAAAAGATCAAAATAGCAGTTAACCATTTGATAGCAGGTAAATTCAACAAATGAAAAGGGTTATTAAAGGACTGTACACATTTGATGGCAGCATGCCATGAATGAACAAGAACAGAGCAGTCAGTGACAAAAGCTTTGCCATCGCTGTGATGAAGGTGTAACCACATGTAAATAAATGGTAGTAGATAACAGCCAACAGTAAAAGCACCGTCACAGTTTGCTTCGCATCTTCCCAAAGTAGTGTTTTTGCAACTGCATATTAATAGATAAATTGGTAAGCATTTCAAATGTGAAGTACGAAAGTAATATACAGGGTGTGTATGGGCACAAGGGACAAAGGCATAGATTCGTACGATTTCCATTCCCAAGAAAAATTGAAGCCTTTGATATACTCCTCTGATTCTGAGCTTGTAGATGGGGGTATGACTCTACTGTTCTCTTCAGTCCATCCTTAATTTAAAATAGGCCATCAATTACTTATTACAAAGTAGTATCAAAATAATTGATCCAACCCCATCAAACACAAAATACATCAGGTCAAGAAAGATCACTAATGAAATTAAAGGATATAAATAAGAACCTTAAGGGACACAAGAGGTTCATAACCAAGCTGGTCCTTTGCTCTTGAGCAGCTGAATGTCCTGTTACATGAGAGCAGCCTGATCCTTGAGGGGGTCAGCTGAGGAACTTTCATTCCATACTTAGCAAATTTCTGGTAAGTCCATTCTACAACATGAGCCACTGGCATCATAACAGAGACTGGTATTTTTATTGAGGGCCTGTAATGAAGTTCAAACACATTAGTACACTGGTTTCTTCCCTGCTGATATAGACATGAAACAGGTTTGGACTCCCGATCCTCATTCTTTTCATAGGCTGTACCATGTAGGTTAATGTGTAACATGGAAGGGCACAGTAAATTTAAATGCAGAAGGTAAACATCTGATATCAGAAACAGCTAAACTGACTTCAGTAACATATGTAATCATCAGACCAAGCAATCTATACATGAGCAATGGCTAAAATGACTTATCTCTCCGTATCTTAATAAATAAATAATTTTTCAGAGTTTGGAAACAATGCCCTGTTTTAAATAGGGAAGAAAGGAAAGTAAATCATCTCGACACAGTCAAAATTTAGCAATCAATTAAGCTGAATATGAAACTCAAAAAACTATTACAAATAATCCAAACCTACAGGAGGAATTCAGTCAACATGAGATAATACTGCATGAGCTTTCTAGCTATGTGGAAAGTTACTTGTCATAAATTTGGCTGGTAAGTATAACAAATGTCTAAGTATGTCATTATTCTAGATATAAGGTCACTGTGAAACATGAATACCTTTCATATCCAAGACCTTCTAAAATCAATGACATGAACTCCCAGAATTTTATAGGCTCCATATTTGTTATGAAATAGGTCTAGAAAAGCAAAATAGGATTAGTGAATCTTGAAAGTAAGATGTTGAGCAAAAGACCCAAAGTTCCCCAGCAGTTTATATGTAAGTGAAATTCATACTTTTCCAGCGGCTATCTTTGCACCATCTTCAGATGATAGAGTTTTCTCTGCACAAACATGGCCATATGCCACATTTTCCACATAGGTGAAATCATAGTAGTTGTTCCCATCACCAATAATGTACTGCATAGGAAGCCGAATAATGCTTTTTCAGGAAGAATCAAAATGGAAAACAGTTTCATATGAAGCTTTTCTAATCTAAAATATAAAGGCCTAAAAAGGTAGCTCACCAATATATTATTTTTTTGTCAAATATGCTTTCAGCAACTATTTAAAACAAATGGTTCTCTGAATCTATATATGAGAGTTGTCAATATGCACATGTGATCATCAACATTACTAAACTAGCATACTTAAGTCCATGTATGTAGCTATTCTTACTTTGGACTTCCCTGCCCTTGCAGCAGCAACCAAAGATGGAACCATTAGCTTATCACCAGGGCCAAAAATGCTACTTGGGCGTATACAGCACGTAAGAAGCCCTTCCCTACCATTAGCCCTCATCACAATTCTTTCTGCATCTGCTTTTGTTTCTGAATATGAATCATTAAACTGGAGTAAGAAAACATCATGTCAGAGAAGATAGAAACAAGCGCAAGCCATTGACAAATCAAAAGAATGGAATGTGTACGGAACATACCTTATCAGGGTAAGGCATTGATTCATCTGCATTAAAAATTCCATGAACTCCATCAAATACGACACTTGGTGAACTAGTGTAGATGAGTCTCTTCACCTTGCAGTGGATACAAGCAGCAATAACATTCTTCGTTCCTGTGCAATGTCACATACAAATCATTGCAATAAACAAAGTTTACATGTTAATAGTTACTGATACAGTGATATATAATGGCAATAAGAAAAACATGGTCAATTTGATGCCATCTCATAAACAAAACTAAGTGTTGTTAGTAATTATGAAGTAGGAACCAAAGCTGGCTACACATAAGTTAGCAGTACCAACCCTCGACATTGACTGCATAATGAAGGTGGAAGTTGTTGATGGATGAATCTGGAGCAGCCATATGGAAAACTACTTCTGCCCCTTCAAAAGCTGCAGATAAAAAACACACGCAATGGAATAAGCACAAAGACTGCACGCATCAATCGATAAATTGAGTACTGCAAATAATATCTATTTCATATTAGAACCAACTCATATATTTAAGACTTATAGACTAGCATCGGGATAAAGTTGAGTGATTTCATAATGTTGCAAAAGATTGACAATCTTGAGAACTGCGAAGACAAATGCAACTAACATGGAGAGCTCTGAAAGTAAAACAATTGAACAAAAAAAGCTTAACTCCATCACATATGTACTTATGTCTCTATGATACTAAACATATGCTTAGTTTCAAAAGTTTGGGAGGCCATATATCATTGAAAACTAATTATACAATTATAACATTTAGCTTACTGGTATGGTTCGGCATCATACTGACCCAGTTCAAAAGTTCCCCTTATTAGCAGTAGATATGTTCAATTAGACAATTGTATGACACAGAAAAAATTTCATACCAGTATATGATGTCGAATTATATCCTATAGGCTAAGGATGATTAATGCCAACGATTAATAAACTTCAAATCCTTAGCTGCAATATCAGAAACTGAATCTTGATTTTGTACCACCACTTACATCCACATCACCTGTGTGAACCCTCCGGATTATCTCAGTGGTTTCAGCGGTGAACCCTTTGTGGATTAATTCAATAGTTTCAACAGGATCAAATCAACATGGGAGCAATATCTGGGACACAATAATAAGAACACTAGGCCACTATACAAACTAGACAAAACTCATACACAGCAATGTATACAATGTGAAGCTAATAGGAAGTTCCAAAAAATGAGATGAGCACTATAGTATCTATCAATGCAAGTATATACCTAGGCATTTACCTAAAATTAGCCTAAATATATGGAACTGTAAGTGAAGATTATAAAAGGCAGATCCTAACAATATTGCGAACCAAATTATGTGTCCCCAATGTCCATCATCACTAGTTCATCCGATTTCTTAAGCAGCCCCCAAGAGCCAATAGAAGGGATCTTCGGATCCCACCCACACGAATCGAAAGGGCACCGCCGCTGCGCCGCTTTCAGATCCTACCCTGGCTAACAACTACCCGGGAACGAAGAAAATGGGAGACCACACAGTACATACCTCTGGCGACCTGGGCCTTGTCGCGGAGGTCGGCGGAGACGTAGACAGCCTGGCCTTCGCGGAGAGCAGCACCCAGGAAACCCTCTTCTTCTTCGCGGTCGAGCGTGATGGCGGGGGCCAGGTCGGCCACGCGCACGCGCCACTCGGCGGAGCGGAGCAGCATCGTCACCAGGTGCCTCGCGGCGAACCCGCGGCCGCCAGTCACCACGCACCACCTCCCATCGCCTCCAGCCGCCTCCATCTCCCTCCCCGCCGCCGCCGTCGCTCGAATTCGAGGCGGATACGACGAGGCAGCACCGAGTGCCCGAGTCCGGTGATGTCCCGTCTGGGTCAGTATGGCCTCTGCCCGCGATCCGATCTGTGTCTCACTGGCGTTTTCGGCGTCCGAGCTTGACGCTCCAGCGGGGCCGACTTGTCAGTGGTTGGTTCATATTTCTCCCTCGTTTGCGAAGAAGCCAAACGTGATGGATCTGAAGCATTTCAGCATTAGTGTGATGATGCATATATATTTTCTAAGTTTAGCTCAGCAGCAGCTTTATTGGTGGAGATGAACATGTTTGATGAGCCCAACCAATTTTCTAAACGTTTACCTAGAAACGCTCGAGAATGGCAATGGATAAGTCGGCGAAGAATAACAAGGCTTACAAACAAAACAGTGAAAGATAACTTGACGTGCTTACATGAAAACCAATTAGTTTCCAGGTAACCTTACAAAGAAGCCATCAAAACTCTCGTCTAGAAGTCACCCTTGGTCATTGGATCAAAAGAGGAGTAGCAATATAGGGTTGGAAAAGATTATGAAAAGAGGCATGTTTCAAAAAAAAGGACAAAAAAAAGTTAAAGGTAGGTCGATCTGTATTTTCTTCAATCGGACATCCTAACCGGCTATGTTCCCTTTGTATTTATAAGACGAGAGGAGTCTTATCCCACACGAGATCAAAATCCCTTGCAAATGATCTCAAAACATAACTCAATCTCAAACTAGACTACAATTGATTTGTGTTTCTACTGGGTGGATTTCCTTGAAGCCATATTTTCTTCTCCGAGCCTCCAAATTAGATGTTGTATGTATGATTTTTTATGAACACAGCAGTGGATTCCATCATGCATTTTTACAAAGTCACCCAAACCAGCTAAGCTGATTTCTACAAATCCAGGATCCACAGACATCTAACTTTTGGGCTTTTAATTCTATGTAATCCTAAGATCATACGAATGCGCCAGCAGAATATGTATACAAGTTTAGTCCTGAAGATAATGGCCTTACAACTCGCTACTTGTATGGTGTACGAAATTATATCTGAGAGGTGTGTTTAAAATGGGGGAGTGCGAGGTGCCTAGATCTAAACTTATAAGTTATTATAGGCGATTTCATTTGCGTACCGGAATGAAGTGGTTGTGATTGCTTGAGCATTGAGGTCTAGGAGGGCTATGCACATCAACTGATGGACTAAAATCCCATGGGAAGTTGGCAACGGTCGGGCACACGGCTTGACTAACTGATTGAAAGCTTAGACTTAATTGACTCGACTCATTCTCCACACTCGTGAGCCACTCGACTGTTTCAACAGAATTAAATGCTTTAATTTTCCACGGACAATTACATACACATGGAAAACAAGAGAGAGACAAGGTTAAATCCACTAAATCCAACATCCATAAGAAAACTTGGTAGCACCAGCCAAGAAGCCCGACCTATAAATTAAAGGTGTAATCATTGTGATAATGCATAATGTTGCACATTAGACATAATCGCGTGCATTATATTAAAGGGTATCATTATGATGCTTCCGGTGATCATCTAAGCGCCCAGAAAACACCCTACGAACCCAAATCCTCAATCCCTTTCCTTCAGTGTCCTGTGGTTAAAACTGTTTGATGGTTGTTGCTCTATGTTTAGGTGCAAATAATGTTCCTTCTAGTTTTGATCAATATTGGTCTTGGTGTGAATGTTGGTTCTCAACCGGCAAGATGTTCCATGCCTGGGGTGTTGGTGCGACCTGCTGGGCTGTATGAAAGAATAGAAATAAAGATGTGTTTAAAAACAATTGATCAAGAATCCATTGAAAACAATATGTGATGCTTGTGCTTTAGTGACATATTGGGCAGGACTGTATGATGGTTGTTGGAACAAAGAACAACTTGAGGAAGGCACCAAGACTTTGCTTCGCATTGCCAAAAATGTGTTGGCAACTTAGACCGCGCAATAGGCAAACTGCCTCCTGTTGCAAGATGGAGGTGGCTCTGGAATGATGAAGCCCAAGACTAGTGGATCAAACACGGCGGTCGGACTGCTCGACTGAAAAAACAAGATATAGTTATCCTGATCTTGCGTTGCGAGTGTCTGTTCATGGTGTTGCAAATGTTTGTTGCACTATTATGGGAGTGGAGCTTTTGTTCCTTCTAAACAATCCTCTGCTTTGGCTCTGGGATTCTGTCATCCTAGTTTCGCTTCTAGATTCAGTCGTTAAACTGTGCGTGTTGGCCCCTACATGGGTTTTTTCCTCCGTTCCTGCATATGGATGTTTTCTTTTGGTTTATCTTGTGGCCGTAAGTCTAGGCAGTCTGAATGTTGTGTACTTCCGTTTCAATGAAATGGGAATGGGGTTCCCCCGGTTGGAAAAAGGAAAACAAATCCTCAATCCCTCCCTGATGAGTTGTTGGGTCACCAATGAGTCGACCATAGCTCCAGCTATCGCGGCGCCAGTGCCTTGAGATGGACTTCCTAATGAAACAAAGCCCAAGGACCAAAAAGGATAGAAACCTTGGAGTTGATCATAATGTCTCAAGAACATTACGGTAGCAAAGCTGAAAAAGGATAGAACTAAAACCCACAAAGAAACTTTCAGCCAAAATGCACAGAAGCTTCACACCGACAGAGGTTCGGCACAAACATACTTCACCGTGACAAAACTGAATAAGAAAATTGCATAACTCATCAAACCAAGTCCGAATGACACACAATTTTGTATTTTACACAACATCTGTAGGACATATGGGGAAGACACCCAAGAGATCTTGCCCAAAAACTCACAGCTTGGCTACGAATCATGGTTTTGTTTCTCAAAATGTTTCTTTTACCAATTTTCTTAAGATGTAGAATTTGAGGGTGCTCGTGAGGAATGAGTCAGTGGCAAAGTATGTAATGTGGTTGGTTGCAGTTCAGCGATCTGGCCGAGCATTCTATTTTTAAAAGAGTCAAAGGCTTTCCCGCTTATAAATCACAACAATATTTGGCATGTATTACTCCTTAATTTCATTATTCATTAATGTACTATTTTCTCTCTTTCTCGAACCTGGTGAATGACTGCGTTAGGAGAAAAATCATAGAAGAAATTTTAAGAGCAATAGCGCCACAAACTAAAATGAAATAGTTACATAATAATGATAATTTAGCAGCAGGCCGTAAAGTCGTGTGCCTCCTCTCAAACAAGAAGCAACAACACATATTACATACAAATACATTATTGGTGGCGCTTCATTGAAGATGCAATCATTCTTGTGCTTCTAGAGATGAACCAAGCATCAAGAACAATCTGCGAATTCAATCCCTTCTTGAGTAGGTGACAACCAGTGAGTCATCGATCGACCTTAAGTCTCCATCTATAGGTACACCAATGCCTAGAGATCATTTAGCAAAAAACAAAGGAGATGAAAATGTGTTGTGCCGACCTCTTCCTGCTGGTCACATAACAGGTATATGGGCATCAAGAATGATATATAATGAGAATATTTGGGCAATTGATGTTGAAATTCATACCTTTAGTATTGCTTAGATGAATCTTTGCTCCTCGATTGAATATACAATTTGACTGTTTTCTTTAAACCATCCTAGACCATAAGTTAGAAATTAAAATATATGAACATTTCAAATATAAAAGCTGAATTACAAAAATAGAGAAAACTATGAAAATAATAAAAAAGTTTAAGTTTAGAACCTGTAGTGTCACAATAGGTTTGTAGCCAAGTTCTTCAACTGCTTTATTACAACTAAATGTTCTATTGAGTGCTACATATCTAATCCTTGCCGGTGTTAGCGTTTGAGGCTGGCAAATTCCAAGATGAGAGAAGACAACCCTATATGACCACTCTATTAAATAGTTTATTGGCTTGATAACAACTACTGGGATCCTTATCTTGGACATTCTGAAAAAACATTCAACAAATATCTTAGCAAATATGATTTATTTTGTATCATTTTTACTATGCATGAAAATTTTATAGTGTAATTAAAAAAATAAAATACTTATTTGGACCATGATAAGCTATTGTGAAAAAGATAAAAGGCAAATCAATTACTTAGTGAAAACTATAAATAGTTCCAATTTGAACCCCTACACTACATCATTCAAAGATTGATCCTCCAAATTTCCTCGGGATCCAACACAAGATCGGATAAACAAATAAAGGATTTTCCATATACCAAGATATGGAGACAAGATGATAAGATACCATTTGAATGATGCCTGATTTCTCTTTTTAGCTCTTCTATGAGGGCAGAGAGGGGACAAACATCGATCCTTTAAGGATTTGCACTTTCTTGAACTAAGTTTTATGAAGTGCAAAGAAAAGTCTTGAATGTCAACATGGGTCGACCGAAAGATCGAGATTCCTTGGAACCTGTGGTGACATACCATGGAAGAGTTTGTAGATTGACATGGTTCGACCATAGAAGAGAAATAACAGTTACATGAAAACAAGGGTTGTTCTTCATGTGCCTACCCTCCAAGAATTATAGGACATAAGCCTAAGGATTAACATGGGATAGATCTAGAAGACAAGTATTGATTCCTCGAATTGATGTAACAAGATGACCAGAGAAAAGTTCATTTTGAGATAACACATCTGAGTAGCTTATATAATGGATCATGATTAACAATCACGTTATCAACGCTTACCAAGCACGACCATGTGTGTGCATCCACTGGAGGTTCTCGGTTCAACGTGACACCTTCAGTTATCAATCAAGACGTCATTACTAAGTTTACTACCAATTGATATCTCCCACGACCCAGGTATAGACCGTGCATGATTAAATGCATGCAAGACAAAAAGATGATCACAAGGTTTGGTGAAAAGGATGGTTGAGGTCCCTGGGTCCTTATGTTCACGACTGTGTAGTCATCCTCGATCATTCCATGAGTAGTGGTTATCTTCAAGGTTGTTTGCAAGAAGACCAAAGATTGAGGACGGAGCATGATGAACAAGAGGAACTTGACTAGCTCTTACTACATGCATTATGGGATGCAAGAGCTAGATTCAAAAGACGATATAGACAATACAGATAGACCTCATGGTGCTTGCAATTCCTTGATCCACTTTTGTGTGATAGATAGGATAAGGAATTAGAAAAGATCACCCAAGGGGGGTAAAGATTGATTCTTCAAGACTTTGCACTTCATCGACTCCTAATCCATACTTTGAAGGTTAAGGGTCGAAGGTTGATGAGGTCAAAAATGGTCAAGTAAGATAAGGCTCAATCCTTAAACTTTTCACGCCTTGAAACTTGAGTTGCGATGGTCGGTGATGGTAGCGAATGCTGCCCCACTTTAACAAAAGCACCACTTAAATCCAAAATATGTAAGTGAGCATCCTCTTAATCCACAAACATGTATGCTAAACCTAAGCACATAGCTGACTCCTCATGTGACCTTGAGTGCTTTAGATTTCTTCTGACTGCCTCAAAATCCTCTAAGCTTCCACTCTGGATTCTGGAATCGCTTTGGCGTTGAGATATCTCTACTCTCTCATATGGTTTTCATCTTTCCCTCACTTGCTTGCTTCTGAAGGCAGGGTAATCCATAGTGTCTACAACACTGACACTGCTCTAGGATTCTAAGTGCTTCATCGTGGTTGCCTTCATTGGATTGCAAATTCTTCCTGACTTCTTCTGCTTGTCTTTTCATTGATCCTTGATTGGGGACCTTCCTGAATTGAGCTAAGAATCCTTCTGTGTTTCCTCTCCGCCTAACTTATGATCTGACATGGTGGTTGACTTTAACTTGTTGGTCGAGGATGAGGGTAGCATGGCTGGATCTTCTTGACACGTGATGAGAGCTCCTTCTATGTCACCCTGGAGAAGTAAGGCTTGCATAATTAATAGATTCTGGAGCTTGGTCATCTGAACAACTGTCATCTCAAAGATCTGAGTCTGCCAAGCAATCATTTGTTCACTGTCCATTAGAGTTGCCGAAGTTATTTGTTGATTCTGTTCATCGATATCATCTCTTCCACTTGCATCACCACTTGGATTCATCATCTAATGTTGGGCAAAGGTAGAACGAGCAAGGGAATATGGATATGAAGCATGATATCATCATAGATAAAGTTTTAATGAGAAGCGGGATCAATAGTGGGGGATAGGTAGGATAAGAGAGGACTCTACCCCACTTAACAAGGATAAAGCTACACTTCACAACACTTCTCTTTTAGAGTCTACTTTGGAACATGGAAGCAGAGACGACACACAATCATTACACACATGCATCATAAGCACACATCACAACATCGATGCTACACGTGCTTCTTCGACAATGGTGGTCATCCTAAAGGGCAGATTGTAGATGATAAAGGGTCATCGAACATTTTGAATAAGATGAGTTTAGAAATATTTAGTAAACCAACAAAACCATAAATCAAGGAGATAAGAAATATTAGCTCAAAGGAAGCTATCAAGGAGGAGATAACATGATAAGGACGAGAAATAGTCAGTTCAATGAGCCAAGGAGGTGAAAATAATAGTTTTTTTAGCAAAATAAGTTTTGCAAATCGACCAGTGCTAACTAGGCTTGCGTCCTACACCCAGCATTGAGCTGATACCAATTGTAACACCCGGTTCTAAGGACAAAACCAGACATACACTATATATGAGTCTTAAAGGGCAAATCTCACATATAGCTACAAATAGTATCAATTACAATGCTTTAAATATAACGTACACAATATATAAAAGATCACCTAATGAACAATCAGCAGAAAGACGACTTCAAACTCTGGGTGTAGACTTCACTCCACTGGATCCAACTGACTGGTTAATCATAAGTCTAAAACTTCTCCTGAGGTGTGGGGAAAATGGCAAGAGTGAGTCCTTGTCGAGCTCAACAAGTATAGTAACAGGTAGTATGACTATAGACTCATGATCTGTGTAACATAAATAATGCAAAACATAAACGATAAATAATGAGCATCTTAACACAACCACAATCATCATTTAATGTAAATGTCTCCAAGGCCGCTCGTGTCCTTGAGCAAGGCTAGTATACCAGTTTAATGAACTCTGCGCAGAGGTGTACATTTTCACTGTGAGTCGTGTTGCCCATATGCCCGGGGTTGCAACTCCCAAAACTCTTCCAAGGAGAGCAGGCAGGGTACACTATGAAGCCTTTCAAAAGTTTGTCTAACAAGTTAGGGCCGCTAAGGTTTCTGCGCCTACGAATGTAGTATCCTCCCTTCTAGATGGCACACAACCGCAGCCTATACACATATAGACAGGGGTCCAACTACACCCAACCCGGATACACCCCTCTTGCGCCAAAAAAGGAACCACTAACAAGCTAGAAAAGAGCTTCATACTGAGCTAAAGCCAGTGCCATATAGCCCTCACAGCTGTATTATAAATCCCGGATGACCACGTACAGATAAGATCTTAATTTGTTAAAAAGTTATCTTTTAACGTTTATTGCTTAAACATTAATTAAATCACAAGATCATGGTCATAGAAATAAAACCCAAACTATACTTGCCTCGTTCAAAGCTTTCCTAATGAACCTGCTAATTCTGGTTGTCGAAGAACTCTTGGTCTCCAATTCTAATTGTACTTGTCGGTCCTCAGCTCTCGATCTTTAGCACTCATGAACTGCTCTTTGTCTATTCATAGCAAACAAGCAACACAAACAGACAAAGCTAAGAACAAACATCAATCAAAAGAAACACTGAAGAGAGAGGTCTACACGATAGAGCTCATTACTACGATCACGAGAGCGTAAGAGTGACCAACAAAAGAGCTATCGTTATGGTGGCACAACTAACGAGGTTGATCTAGGCTATTCGCATGTTGGAAAGGCGTTGATAGATCATTATTCTAACCCACAAATAAGTCACATTTTAAAAAGCCTAGAACATGGTAAATGTCACTACGATCGTGTAGCTCACGTTGATACGATTCCAAAAAGTATAAGTTTGTTAAAAATGGAGTTAAAACGTGAAAGTTACGGCTAAATAAACAGAACTATTTTTGTATTCAAAAAATAATTTTAAAACTAAAATAAAACTCGGTTTGGACCTAACACATAAATACCGATGACTTTGGGGTTTAAACTGTAAAAATAGCAATCTGATTTGAACTATGGTGGACTAAATCATAATTATAGAAAAGTCCAAGGACTTTTCTGTAAAAACGCCAAGGCTGACCGGCCGGTTGACTAGGTTGACTGGTCAGCGCTTGCGTGGCGTACACGTGGCGCCAGCGTGGTTGCCATGTCGGCAGACGGGGGCCAGGTTGACCCACGGTTGACCGGTACCCCCGATCTAATCTGGGCCGTCCAGATTGGATTGGGTGGCCAGGGTCGGCCGGTGGGGTCTGCGTCGCCGGCGGCGGCGCGGCAGGGGAGCTCGCAGGAGTTTGCCGAAACGGTGCTCCGGGGCTCGGCCGGCGGCTTGGAGGGTACGGAAGCGACGAGCTCGGCTCCGCGGACTCGACCGCGGGCACCATGGCAGCGGGGGGAAAGCCGGAGGCGGTCGGCTCAGCTATGCGCCATTGGCGTCGGCGGCAAGCACGGTAGGAAGGTGCTGCAGGGCTCTAGGGTGCAATCCGGTTGCGCGGGCGGGATGCGCGCGTCCACGCGAACTCGATGCGTGGGTCGATTGCGGCGGATGGCGGCCGGAAACGCAGGGCGTCGCGGCGACGGCGGACTACGATGGCGCTACCTTGGCGACGGCCTATGGCCTTGAGACAGCGGGAGAGAGGAAGGGGATGCTACCGGCGCGATGCTTACCTCGACGCGAAGCTCGTGCCGGGGTTCATGTTGGCGGAGACACAACGGCTGCGGAGATCGACAGAGTGGGGCGAGCTCGGAGGTGGCAGCTATGGCGGCACAACACAAGGAGCTAGGGTTTGCGGGTGGCGGCGGCTACCCTAGGGTTACGAAAGGGAGCGCGGCGCCCTAGGTCTACCCTTTATAGGTCTCGGCCATCCTCGGGGTGCGCACCCGAGAAGGACTCGGGCGGCGGTGGCGCATGCGACGCAGAGGCACCGGGTGGCGGCTGATGAGTGGGACCGAAGGGTGGGGCCCACCTGTCAGCGACCGGGCGCGGGCGGAGCTGTAGCGGCTTGCTAGGCTGCTCAGCCGCTCAGCCCACGAAGGCAGGCGCTGGGCCGCTTGCGGCTGGGCTGCCTCGCGGCCTGGCTGCTGGCGTGGTGGCCTGGCCTGTGGCCGCCGGTGGCCAGAGCTGGCTAGCTGTGGCCGGCCAGGGTCGGCCGTGGCTGGCTGGAACCAGCCAGAATTGGCCAGAGGTGGCTGTGGCTGGCCAGAGGAGGCTAGGTGAGGCCAGGGGTGTCTAGAGACTGAACTAGGCCCGCTAAGGCTAGGTAGGGGATGGTGTCTAATTAGGGCAATGACCAACACTATAGAGGGAAAGGAAAGGCTCTCTCTCTATATCTATGCAAGAGAAAGAGTTTTTCTGAAAACGTTTTCCAAAACCTTCTTGAGGCAAACTTGGGTTTTCGAAGCTTTATTTTCAAACACGAAAAGAACCTAGCCGTGTCTTGTTCGGGTTTTAGAAATTCTTTTTCAAACACCAGCAAAACAAAGCAAGGCACCAAGCACGAACCCATCTTTATTATCTTCGTAAAAGTTTTATAAAACCACACTTTTTATCATTTTATAATGATAACAATAAAATCTTGGCTAATTTTAAAAAAATTAGTAAATCCTTTAGTCTATTTAATATTTTTGGTTCACATCCTAAAATAGAAATTTTGGGATGTGACGGTAATATAGTTATGGGTCTAAATTTTCCACAGGTGTGAAATAGTACTCTTATAAGTAATGTTCTATGTCCCGTGGACTATCAAAATTACTACAATAGAACTGCAATTTTCGAAGGTGATTACAACTGACTTAGGTGTCCAATGCAATATATATAGGAAAATTACTGCAAAATCAGACAAAGCAAAATTGGTGAAATGAATTTAGTGCTATTTTGTAAACTACACAGCAAAATAAATAAGAGCACTTTATTGAGATACGCGCGCGGGCGCGCGCGCGCGCGCACACACATATATATATATAGAAAAAACACCTTTTGTATCCGAGTTCTTCTAGAATAAAATATGTGAAGTCCCACATATTCATTGGCTCCATATTAGCTATAAAGTAAGCCTAAAAAGTTCAATGTCATGATATAATAACTTATAAATGAAATATGTGTTTCCATTAGTAAGAAGAACATACTTTTCCTCCACTAGTTCTTGCACCCTCAATAGTAGAAAGAGTCTTCTCAGCACAGAGATGACCGTGTACAATATTTTCAACATATACAAAATCATCACAATTCTTCCCATCACCAATAATATGCTGCAACATATTATGCTAGTTAGATTGTTTACAGAAATATTGACTGATCCTAAACTTTTATATTAATTTGTTCTTGGCTCCAAATTAGTTAAGTGTACCTAATGACATGATTGTTAGTTGCGGCAATATTGTATTATTTTTTTCTTGATTTGGTATTATTAGTTATTAGGCCCTACTAACTTCAAAAGTATCTCTATAGTATGAAAACCGTTAACCTATACATGAAAATTTTGACATTATTTGTTTATGCTTCAGAATGGTTGTATAGTTTTGTTTGTAAGTTAAAGGCATCACAGGTCCATTAACGAATGTAAGAGTCTCAGTTAAGTCAATCAACTCTAAAAGTTCATTTCTAGACTTAGTTAAGTGTTCAACGCATGTATATACCTTTCATTGATTGGCCCTTTCATTGAACTTTCGGGTCCATCGGCTTTTAGGTGGTTCATTGCAATCAATATCCCTTCATTTGGCCTTTAGATCTGACATGACATATGGAGTCAATATATAGCTTGCGCAATATGAAATTTTTAATTATCCCTCCTCTCTCCCTTATCGAGTTATCGTTCCTTGCTCTGTCCGCATAGCATGCAAGGTGTGAGACTAAGTGGCACCGACATAGGGGCAATGGTGCTGCATGACGAAGATCGGGTGGTGCAACACACACATATATAGGGCAACACAGTTGAAGCATGAGCTCGCCAAATTCCTTGCCATGTTGGCGGTTGACTCTAGGTACCGCGTCAGATCTAAGTGCCAAATGCTAGGTTATGGACCTGGAAGTTCAATCTAAGGGACAAATGAATGTGTATGGACCTACAGTGTGAACCACTTTAAAAAGTTTAGTAATTCATAAATCAACTTTGGGAGTTGACAGAACTATCCCAAAACCCCACATAAGTTAAAGGACTCTAGGTACATTTAACTTTTTGTTTTTCTTGTTAGTTCTACTCCATCACGTCCTGAAAAATTACCTAGTTAATAATTTTAGGACATCTGTATTATGTGGTAAGATAAATGACGCATATAACCCTTTCTGAGTTCTATATACGGGTTGGTGATAAAACATTAATGGTATATATGCATATGAATATTGCCTTTGGATTGTTTGTTTACCAGGAATACTCTATATTATGGTGTATAAAATTTGAACTCTTAGTTTCATATATTTCAGAATGGAGGGACTATAATATTAACCATATGATAGAGTCCCTTACATTTGTCCTTCCATAACGATCCAAAGTTGGTATCACCACGTCACTTGGGCCAATTATGCTACTAAGACGTATGCAACAAGTTAGAAGGTCATTAATACCATTGGCCTTGATGATTAACTTCTCTGCTTCTGCCTTTGTTTCTGCATATGCATCAGGAAACTGCCAATAAAAAAGCATGTTGTCAGAATGCAAACCACAACCTTCATGAAAATTTATTATTTCAAGCCAGAAAGATGTTCGGATGATTTGTTAGAAATTTATTATTTTTATATCTCACAAATAAATTCGAGTTTGGATAAGATATTTTACAAGGTCGTGTATCATCATATCATCTACATGTGTGATTTTTTGTGAATTTATATGACTTTTTTGCCGTGGTTTGCAAAGGTTTTTACGAAGGTTATGGTTTTCACCAGATATGTCCCCTGTCAAAATAGTATACACACTTTTATAATGTACTTCATTTATTTTAATTGGTATGCGTTTGGACAGAAAATATTCTAAGCAAAATAGTATAGGCAAGGTGCAAATATTAAACATGTCCATCAAATAATGGTAACTTTCTTATATTGTGAGTCATAGCTAGAAGGGAAATGATACAAAGTAGGTAGTATAACACATTTAATGACAAAAAAAGTATGAAAAATTAAGTGTCTAACTCATTATCAATATCTAAGATATATAATATAATGCTTTTCCAGCAAATCTAATGGTATAACCTTATCTGGGTATGGCAATGACTCATTTACGTCAAAAAGTCCATGAACGCCGCCAAACACAACAACACTAGAACTAGTGTGTATAAGCCTTTTCACCTTGCATATCTTGCAAGCATCAATTACATTCCTCGTTCCTGTGTTGGTATAGCATATCAATAAATAGATAGTTAGTAATTTTAATTAGCTTTCCTGTATGCTACTTCTGTGAACGATAACATATTTACTTTTGTGGATTGGTTGGTTTGTATCTATTCTAGCTAGCTTTATTAGCATACTAGTGCAAGAAATTTCCTAATAATATGAGGGATGGATAATATAAGCTAAACAATCAGATATACAAGAGGAAGGAAACCTATATATTCTTGTGTGATACTCACCCTCCACGTTAACCTTGTGGTGAAATTGCAAGTCATTTTTGCTAGGATCCGCAGCGGCCGTGTGGAAAACAACTTCAACCCCTTCAAAGGCTGAATATACAAGAAACCAACTAAACTCTTAGCTCGTTATACATTAGTATATGACAGTGCTATTCTACGCCCTATTCTACACCGGTTGCCAAAACTGACAAAAAAAATACTAATTACTACTGAAACGCATTCAATATCAGAATACTGAATACTACTTACTACTGAAACGCATTCAATATCAGAATACTGAATACTACTGAAACGGGGTACTGAATAATACTGAACTTATAATCCATATATGATTGGCTAAATATATATAATCCTCAACAATTTGCCTCCTTCCAAAAACCAAAAAAAACAATTTGCCTAGTTGATCTAGTAGCCAATGATTGTAATACTGCCATGATTTAATGAAATCTCTATGTTTGCCTCAAAAAAAAAAACAATTTACCTCCTTCCTATAATAATTGACATTTTAGACTCTCACGGGAGAGCAAAAATTTTTCTCGCATCCCCGCTCTCCCTTAATCCCCACTAGGGATAAAGCCAAGATAGATATTTCTTGATATCCGTCAGTTCCGAAAGGGATTAGATATCAAGATGTAACGTATCCGAGGTGATTCATATCTTGTTCTGAGTTACAAGAGAAATATAGAATAGAACGTTAAGATCGCTAATATCCATCTACTCCAACCGTCCTATAACAATTGAACATAAGTTGCACAAGTCATAACTGGTTCAGACCAGTTGCACCTGAATGCAACTGATCACAACAACACTACAACAAGTTACTTTCAACTCAGTTGCATCTAGTTAGAAGTGGTTGCAATCAGAATCGCAGAAATAACAAGACACCAGATTTAACATAAAAAACCCCAAATAAAAGTAAAAAACACGGGACCAAGCTAGCCAAATCTTCTTCTACTATATGCTTGTGGGACTACAATAAGTTTATCTCTAGATACCACTAGAGGCTCTCATACATCAAGATACAACATGTCTTAGATTAACAATAAGATTAGGGTTTTGGTCAAAAAATAATAAGATTAGGGCTACTAATTGAGGGGATGAAAGACCTCATTAAATGATGATGAAACTCGGATCTAAAGCTTCACAACCTTGTGGATGAATCTCTCTTGATCTACAGTAAGATCTCTCTAATCTCACTCATGTCCCTCTCTTTTTCTTTCTCTCTGGTTTTCTTCTCTCTTCTCTCGCATAGGAGCAAAAGGGGTTGAACTCTTGATCTATACTGTGATGTATTCCAGAGTCCTCTTCTTCCTTCTCTTATAAGACAAGAGGTAATTAAAACACTAGATGCACACAAGTTTGGTCCACAACCTATGTTGCACCTATGATATGTGGGGCTACCCACTCATGAGGAGGATTTCTCAAAAACTACCTATTGGAGCTTGACAATCGAGACTACAAAGAAGGTAAACAAGAGGACCACCTGCAAAAACCCTTGACAAACATGGCTTTGAGGACTATAAAATTCACTCGCTGCTGACACTAATATCTATAATATATATTCACTTAAAGAACATTAGCAAGGAATTCTCTCACAAACACATGTCTATAATCATTCACCATCAAAACAGAGTGTTGACGATTCCAAACATACAGTAGAACAGACCAAAAGAAGAGGTCGACAATGCCGCATCGAAAGCCAGCTAACCTCTTACTCTGATAAGCGCAACAACTGCCAACTGACAAACCAAAGTGACTAGTTCTTCACCGACTCTAGATAGAATGTCATCAGGATAGGAAAAGATCGGAAAGACCTTATTTATAAAATACGATTATCATCACCACATCGCCGGTGCCACAAGAACCAAATCCAAGATCAACAAGAATGCACAAACCTAATCTAAAACTATGAAGACAAAAGGGAATTCTCCCGACCCATGCTCCTTTGTCCACCGGCGAGGTTGCCAGTTAGAAGAGTGGAGGACCGAGCAGGTGTCCTAGCTAGGAGAGGGAGGCGGCGGGGGTTGGGAGAGAGAATGCATCACGACATGTATTTGTGGGACGTTTCTGCTGCTATGTTTCTTGCTACACCTGACATGGTTAGACACACCATTTTTTAGATAAAGGATATAGTATCCGGCTTCATCTATCCAAAGATAGAATCAGACCCATTATTACAGACTCCAAACCAGGCACAAAGTTCGGTTGTAGAAAATTTACAACCACACATACGGAAACTAGAAAGATAAACAGTCTTTGACTAAACATAACCAACGTATATTTGCAAAAACCATCCAATGGAACCAAAGAAATCTAAGGCAGACGTCTCTAGATGTTGAGCCGTAGAGATGAGCTGATCCTTAAGATCGTCATGCCGTTGCAAGCTTACCCACTGACGTAACCAGTGCGTTCCTCGAAAAAGTACCTGTAAAAGAGATTTTGGTCTACATTTGTCAAAAACCACCTCATTCCTTGTTATCCATATTGCCCAAAAAAGTGCCGCAGCTGCTGTTAATAACAATGAATTATACTTTTTAGTTCCCAATTTAGAAAAGTTTTGGAACAAGTCAGTCATGTTCAACGGAGGTAGAATCCCAAAAAGCATATGTATAGAATGCCACAAAAACTTGACATAAAAACAATAAAAAATAGTTGTTAAATGGACTCCGTAAAATGACAGAAGCAACAATATTTATCCCCCTGCCAATTACGCCTAGCAAAAATATCTTTGGTTAGAATCACAGGTCTTTTTAAGTACCACATGAAAATTTAATTTTTATAGGTATCTTTGTTTGCCAAATATCCTGTGACACCCTTACCCCATTGTTAATTGATGCAGCATATATAGACTTGACTGTAAATACTCTTGAGGCTTTCAAACCCCATACAAACACATCTCTTTTCTTAGTTAGATTAACCTGATATAAAGAGACAACAATACGGTCCTAATTTATTAAGTTTTGACCCACCAAATTTCTTCAAAAAGAAATATTTAGTAAAGGTGAACCTAAAACTTTAGCAACCATGTCTTGTTTTCTTCTTACAATATTAAACAACGCCGAGAATATGTTCTTGAGTGGTTTGTCTTCCAGCCAACTATCCTCCCAAAATCTTGTTTGTGTTCCATCATTAACTTTAAAATGACCCAACTCCATAAATGAATGTTTAATATTCATTAGACTTTTCCAAAAAATAAGAATCTGTAGGTTTTTTAACACAACTTCCTATAGTCGTATCTTTAATATATTTTTTCTTAAGAGTTCTTGCCACATACCATCCTTATTGAACAATTTGAATAACCACTTGCTTAGTAAACATTAATTTTGTATTTCTAAGTTATGAATCCTGAGGCCCCCTTGGTCTTTGGGTTGGCATGTAACTTCTCATTTAGCAAGTCTGTATTTTCTTTTGTGTTGATCATTCTGTCAATAAAATCGTGATCTGAAATAGTCTACTTTTTCTAAGAATCCTTTCGGCAATTCAAAGAAGGACATCATAAACATTGGTAAGCTAGACAGCACCGAGTTTATAAGGACCAGCCGTCCCCCAACCGTCAGGAGTTTACCTTTCCACCCACTAAGTCTTTTTTTATTCTCTCTTCTATAGTCTTCTAATCTTTATTATACAATTTTCTAAAATACATAGGTAGTCCCAGATAGCGAAACAGGAATTTACCAATGACACAACCAAACAACTGCGAATAAAACTCTTCGTCATATTTATCTTGTCCAAAACAAAATACTTTGCTTTTATGAAAATTTATTTTTAAGCCAAATAGTTGCTCGAATGTGCTTAGTAGCAATTTCATATTAATTGCTTCTCAACATCGTGGCTCATAAAGATCACCATGCCATCCGTGTACTGAAGAATTGATAAGCCATCTTGTAATAAGTGGGGAACAACCCCTTCTATTTGTCCCGCTTCCTTAGCATGTGCAATTAGTATGTCCAACATGTCTACCACTATATTAAATAGTATGAGAGACATGGGGTCACCTTGCCTTAAGTCTTTCTTTGTCTGAAAAAGGGACCTAATTAATCATTGACTTTGATATTAACATTACCCCCTTGTGTAAAATGTTAAATCCATTCACACCATTTTTATGAAAGCCCTTTTATTTTTAGACTTTGCTGAAGAAAACTCCAATTCACTTTGTCATAGACTTTTTCAAAATCTATTTTAAAAATTACCCCATTTTATTTTTTCATGAAGTTCATGAATAGTTTCATGTAAAATAACCGCGCTCTCCATAATATTTCGGCATGGTAAAAAAGCAGACTGTGTCGGCCTTATTATTTTCTAGGCTATGGTAGACAATCTATTAGCTACTACTTTGGTGAATATTTTAAAGGAGACATTCATCAAATATATTGGTCTGTATTGTTGTATGACCCTTGCACCCTTCTTTGGCAACAATATTATGTTACCAAAGTTGACGATTCAGAGGTAGCATTTCCTGATGAAAGTAAGAGAATAGAGCCATAAAATCATCTTTGATCTAATCCCAGAAAATTTGAAAGAACTCAGGCGGAAAACCATCTGGGCCAGACGCCTTATTATGCTCCATTTGAAAAATGGCCTCCCTAACTTCCACTTGGGTGAAAGTGCAGTCAAGAACTTATTTTCCTGATCGGACACCTGTGGAATGTCCTTCTTCTAACATTCATCAAGTGAAATTGTAGAATCTTCAGATGGACCGAATAGATTTTTGTAATAACTAGTAATATGCAATTTAAGTTGAGCATCACCGGTTATAATATTATTACCATCCTCAAGCTAAAAAATACGAGTTTTCCTGTATCTATTATTGGCTAATAGGTGATAATATTTTGTATTGGCATCTCCTTTCAACAAATATTTCACTTTGGCTCTTTGGTACCACTTAAGCTCCTCCTCCCTGAGTAATTCAGCGAGTCTTTCATTTAAGACATGTTTTAAGTCTCGTTCAGCCTCACTTATTTCAGCCTTTTTATCTAATTCATTCGATTGATTTAAAAGAGTGGCATTTTCTTTCTTGCATGTGCCACTTGCATGCTTCGCCCATCCCCTTAAATGCTGGCGTAGTCTTCTAATTTTCATCTGCCATCTTTCAATAGGTGAACCAATTACTAGAGTGTTCTGCCATATGTCATTCATCATCTCACAAAATCCATCCTTTAGCAACCAGCCCAATCTAAAATTCAATTGAAGCTAATAAGTAGAGAAAGGATTATTAGTAGAGAATAGAAGAGAAATATGGTCAGAAATTTTTCTAGACACAGAGCAAAGACAATGGAGTGGGCAAATTTTGACTCGAACGTCACACACCTACGCCCCAATTTGCATGGCTTGCGAACGCCGCGTATGCTGCGTCTGCGTGCGTGCCGGCCCGGGGGTCATACAAAACTACTGTTCTATTGTCTCCCTGCATTTTCTTCGACGGATCGAGCAAAGGAGCTCTGTAGGTATTGCTTGTTGTTGCTCCTCATTTTTTTTGTACGAGTATTTAGTACCTAGCCGGCTCAAAACTTAAAAAACTTTTATACCATCTCCTGCGGAATGCAGATCATCATTGAATGGTTATTCTTTCTCACAAGTCTCAAGGACAGCATAAAGTATTGCACAAGCTATGTTACTGCGGCGATATTACGATTGTATTTGATCTCCTAAGAGATGTTGAGAATAAGATCCAGACACTTACTCTACTGAGATCATTTGCTTTGCTTGCATTGTAGTTAGTGAACCTGGGATATATTTATTTGGTTTCTTTAGTCACCCCGGCCCTAAAGTTCAGTTATTTTAGTCACTCCTTAAAAACTAAAAGGAACTAAACTAGCTAGTTTAGTCATTTTAGTGAGAATGTTTGATATTTTAGAGACTAAAGTAACTATAATCACTAAACCTTAAGGACCCTATTTGGTCACGGACTAAACTTTAGGGACCCTGCTTTGGTCACATAACAAGCCCTTGTGTTATCCGCTGTGGCACGTGTGGACAGTTATAATATACCAGCTACTGAACAGTGAATACCGTCAATTCATAGGCAGGTGCAGATTTAAAGCAATCATATCGTTCTGTTAGATATCTTTTCTAACATGTAAATGTGTCTACTAGTCTTTTATTAGGTACGCCACAATGACAATGGTTGTCAAAGTCATGTACTCCCTCCGTCCTAAAAAAAAGACGTTTTAGGTTTTTATGTCACAAGTTTGATTTAATTTTTAGAAACGTGTACAATATTTATAAATCTAAATAATTTTGTTAAAAGATTAGATTCAAAGATCTTTTCGATGATACTACTTACCAAACATAAATATTAATATATTTAAATATACAATTGTCAGCAGTTATTTTTCGAGAACCGAGAATAATTTTTTTTTATGAATGGAGTAACTTCCTACCAAGAATGGTTCGCCGGTGGCTCTATTATTAATATATATACTCCATATGTTCAAGCTGCACAACAGACGTGTACCCATTGTGTGTCGACGTCTGGTACTATCAATAATATCAATCCAATTGCAGGTGGGAACTTCAATTCAGTAGGAAAGTTTTTTCAAACAGCTACTATGGCCCTATTTGGCTCTCTAATTTTTAGTTACAGGAGCAGATGGATCTATTTGGCATGTAGCTCTGCTCCGCTTACACGGGTGGAAGTTCTTTTTAGTAACAATGGACAATTTAACCTTAAAAAAATTTTATGTTCTATCTTATTGTTTTAAAAATCATTTGCAACAAAATGTTAACACATTTTATAAAAAAACAATTCTTTCATACTAGAAAGGTAAAGTCGCCTTCTTGGGGAAATGCCACCGGTCCCCTTCCAACCGACCAAGATGGCCCACGTATGCCGCTTTGTTGGCTCACACTTGGCTTCCTGCCATGACCTGCAAATCCAGACACATCGACTATGAAATCATACGTGTAAAGGGGATCCTATCTGCCAGGCAGTCCCTAAGTATGGGAAATAAAAGTATTTGACTCCGGAAATCAGTCTCCAAATTTTAAAAAATAAGAAATCTGGAACTGCTGCTGCCGCCCTTTTAGATGACATGATCCTGATTGAAGATCCTTTTTCTATGGGTAGAAGCGTATGAGGTGGTCGATGTGCCAGGAGTTGGACTCCTCGACACCCTCCATTGTCTCCAACCGATAGGACGTCAGGCGTGTAATAGCCTTAATCCTAAATGGCCCTTCCCATCTGGATGACAGCTTGTACAGACCATCTGTCTTCTGGATTCGTCGTAACACCATGTCACCGACAGGAATAGCTTGCCTTTGACATTGCGGTTATAGTAACTACGCATTGATGCTAGGTATTTAGCCGTCCGAACATAGGACTCGAGGGCTACTTCTTCTTTGGCGATAATGTCAACTTCCCTAGCATCATCTGAGGCGTCTTCGTTGTAAAGCTGGACACGCGGTGAAAGGAGTGTCACCTCAGCTGGTAGGACAACCTCAGATCCAAACACCATGAAGTATGGGGAAACTCCAGTGTTACGACTGGGCTGGGTATGGAGTCCCCAGACCATAGCTAGTAATTCCTTGAGCCACCGATCAGGTTTAAGCTCCTTATCATCTCGGTATACCCGTTTGCGCAGGGCATTAAGGATCATACCGTTAGCTCGCTCCACCTATCCATTTGCTCGGGGGTAAGCGATGGACACATATTTGACTTCGATGTTGTTATCATCGCAATAGTCAAATAACTCAGAGCTGGTGAATTGAGAGCCTAAATCGGTGATGATGGTATTTGGTATGCCAAATCAATGGATGACTTCGTCGAGGAATTGTACCGCCTTCTCGGATGAGGCTTTCTTGATGGCTTTGTACTCGATCCATTTAGAAAACTTATCGATGAGCACAAAAACACATGTATGACCGCCAGGAGCCTTCTTGAAGGGGCCAATCATATCAAGTCCCCAGCACGAGAAGGGCCAAGCGACCAGGATGGTCTGCAGTTCATGCGTGGGGACATGAATCTGCTTGGCAAACATTTGGCAATTCTTGCACCGACGGACATAGTTTTCTACGTTAGAGACGGTTGTCGGCCAGTAGAACCCTGCTCGGTAGGCTTTGCTGACCAGCGTCCGGGATGCTGCATGGTTACCACAAGTGCCCTCGTGAATATCCTTCAGAAGCCTCAAACCCTCTGCTTGGGTGATGCATTTCTGGTAAATCAAGGACCTTGGGGCCTTGCGCATCAGCTCACCGTTAACCATGAGGTAGGCACAGGCTCTGCGGACTAGCTATTGGGCTTCAATCTTATCTTCCGAAACAAGGTGGTCATTCAGGTATCTGACAAAGGGCTCTCTCCAGTCGGGCTGGGGAGGCGCTGCCTGCTCGGCTGGTTGATCAGTCGTCGACTGCTCGATACCGCTGTTAGATCTCTGCTGGCCGGGGTAGCTTTTTTCTACCTCTGCTGCTTCGCCACTGAGTGCCGCTATGAGCTGGTCGGTAGCGGTGCCAGGTGTGGGTGCTTCGTAAGCCTGATCAAAGATCGAAGGCTTAATCAAGTCTTCGACGAAAACACCAGGTGGTACCTATGCTCGGGATGATCCAAGTTTAGATAGCTCGTCGGCACACGTGTTCTCAGAATGCGGAATGTGGATGAACTCCAATCTGTAGAACTTGTCTCCAGCTTGCGGATCTCAGCAACATAGGCATCCATTTTTCATTGACAACATCCCAGTCCTTGTTGACTTGGTTGACGACCAGAGCAGAATCTCCGTACACCAGGAGCCGCTTCATACCGAGCTCGACTGCTATGCAGAGACCGTGTAGGGCGGCTTCGTACTCGGCCACATTGTTGGATGCCTTGGAGTGTATGTGCAAGACATAGCGAAGTGTGTCCTTGGACGGAGAGATGAAAAAGATCCCTGCCCCGGTGCCATCGATGTTCAAGGAACCATCGAAGTACATCTTCCAGTGGTCGGTGGACGTATCGGCCAGGGGCAAGTTAAGGTCGGACCACTCCATAATGAAATCTGCCAGGGCCTGAGACTTCACAGTGTTACGACTGTAGATGTTCAGCATGAACTCAAAGAGCTCTAACGCGTATTTGACAATACGGCCACTGGCGTCTTTGTTGCGAAGGATGTCACCAAGTGCGGCTTCTATAACTACCATGATCTTGTAGGTGTGGAAGTAATGGAGGAGCTTCCATTTGGTGATCAAGAGTGCGTACAGTAGCTTTTGCACATGGTTGTATCATTGCTTGGTCTTATTAAGAACCTCGCTGACATAGTAGACTGGGTGCTGCACACCATAGACGTGCCCAGGCTCCTGGCGCTCGACCACCATCACAGTACTGACCATGTTAGTTGTGGCAGCGATGTAGAGCAAGAGCTCCTCGCCTTCTCGCGGGACGTGAGTACTAGGGGAGTTGCCGAGTACTCCTTAAGATGTGTGAAAGCCTTGTCAGGCTCCTCTGTCCACTCGAACTTCTCCTTAGCTTTGAGCAGCTTGAAGAAGGGAAGCCCTTTTTCACCCATGCGGGAGATGTAGCGACTGAGGGAAGCCAGGAAGCCGGTAAGCTTCTGGATATCCTTGACGTTGCGTGGTGGTTGCAGGTCCAGCACAATTTGAACCTTCTCAGGATTTGGGCGTATGCCGTCCTGGCTAACGATGTTGCCGAGCAGGATCCAGGAAGGGATGCCAAAGATGCACTTGTTGGGATTCAGCTTCCAACAAAAGTTGTTGAGGGCCGCGAAGGTTCGCTTGAGGTTGGCCACCAGAGTATGGGCCTCCCTGGTCTTCACCACCACGTCATCTACATATGCCTCAACAATGTCATCGATAATCTCGTGCTCGAGGCAGGCCTAGATGGCCCACTGGTAGGTAGCTCTGGTGTTCTTGAGGCCAAACGACATGGTCGTGTAGCAGAAAGCACCGAAGGGGGTGATGAAGGCGGTCTTCTCCTGGTCCTCCTTCTTGAGGGCTATTTGATGATAGCCTGAGTAGCAATCTAGGAAGGAAAGCAACTCGCAACCTATAGTAGAATCTATGACTTCATCGATTTGAGGGAGATTGAAAGCCTTTTTGGGGCAGTGTTTGTTGAGATCGGTGTAATCAACGCACATTCTCCATTGCTTATTCCTCTTAAGTACAAGAACTGGGTTGGCTAACCACTCTGGGTGATACACCTCTTTGATAAAGCCAGCTGCTAGGAGCTTAGCTACTTCTACCCTAATGACTTACTTGTGGTCATGAGAAAAACGTCGCATCTTCTGATTGACAGGTTTTGCGGTCTTCGAGACATCAAGGTAGTGCTCGGCCTTTTCCCTCGGGACACCAGGCATGTCGGTGGGTTTTCATGCGAACACGCTGATGTGCTCTCGAAGGAATTGGACGAGCGCATCTTCCTATTTGGGGGTAAGGGTAGCCTCGATCTAGGTCATCTTTGAGGGGTCGTTGGGATCGAGCTGGATCTTCTTGTGCTTCTTGGCCTTGTTGGACGACTGTCACACAGACCCGACTGGGGCCTCGAGCTCTGTAGGGGATGCCTTCTCGACGTCGACGCTGGTGTGTTCCCAAGTGTGCTTCAACTCCTCGACCTACGCGGCTGCATAGGCATCGGACTTGCATGCACGTGCTGTGAAGACGTTGCCACACAGAGATAGGACACCTTGCTTGGTTGGTATCTTCAACACGAGGTACCTGTAGTGAGGAACTGCCATGAGTTTGGTGATCCCTGGTCAGCCAAGGCTGGCGTGGTATATGCTCTCGAAGTCGGACACGATGAAGGTGATGTAGTCGACGCGGAAGTGCTGTTTTGTCCCGAACTGGACGGGCAATGTGACTTGCCCGAGGGGGTATGAAGGTTTCCCCGGCATGATGCTCCAGAACAGACAATTGTATGGCTTGAGGTCTTTGAAGTCCAACCCTAGCTCGTTGAAGGCTGGGAGGAATAGGATGTTCAGGGAGCTTCCACCGTCGACGAGCACTTTCTCGAACTGGACATCGTCTATCACCGGGTCGAGGACCAACGGGAAACAACCGGCATCAGGGAACTTGGCCCACATCGTTGCGGCTGAACGTTATGGGCTGCTCAGACTAGGCGGGCGCCTTCACATCTGCGACGAGACCGTCAGCCTCCTGGATTGCCACGATGGCTCGCATCAATAGCTTCCTGTCACGGGCGTTCTCCAGCCTGACTTTGCCACCAAAGATGATGGCAGTGATATTTTTCACGGGATCCCTGTAGGCGTGCCGCGGGTTGGCGTCTTTGCCTTCTTCTTCTTTGGCGTCTTCTTGCTGGACAGGCTCCTTTGCCTTGGACTTGGGTGCGGGACGCGGCCTCTTGTTGGCCAGCCTGTCGAGCGCCTCCTTCAAGACTTGCACTCGCCCAGCGTGTGGTCCTTGCCGGGGTGTCAAGGGCAGTCTTGGCTGATGACCCTGTCAAGTTCTTCGTCGTTCGCCCTCTTCTGGTCCTTCATCGCATTGACAGAGGCGTCATTGCGGTTACGCTAACCACCGTTGTAGGTGTCCTAGCTGCGTCGCTTGAAGGACTGATCGTCATCGCAGTGGTCGGGCTCGCGGTTGCCTCGACGATCGCGGCGATTGTTCCACCGGTCTGGCCAGCGATCCTGGTTGTCATCACGGTCGGGGTCGTCGTTACGACAGTAGCCTCACTGGGGGGAATATGATCTACCTTGTACAGCCCGTCATCAAGATGAGCAAGTCTGTGGGCGAGGGCGAGGAGGTCTTCCATGGTTCTTGACCGCTCGAGGAGTAGCTCCTTCTTGAGGTCGAGGTTGCATGGTTGGACCAGGCCAGCGACGAAGAGGTCTATCCCTTCGGTCGGAGTGACGTCGATGACATGATTCCACGTGTTGAAGAAGCACTGGATGTACTATCGCAGCGACTCCCTCGGACGGTGGTGTACTTGTGCCAGAGTGTACTTAGTGTTCGGCTGTACACAGGTGGGCTTGAAGTTATCAATGAACATCTGCTTGAGCTGGGACCAGCTATGGATGCTGCCGGGACGCTAACGGAGCAACCAGGAGGTAGCAACATTGCTCAGAACCACCGGGAGGTAGTTGTCCATGATGTACTGATCGCCTTCTGTTGCCCGGACGACCACTTCACGTCGTACATCTTGACGTCCTCGATCCGGAAGTTCTTTGTCCAGAGGACAGCCTTGAGTTCCCCCAAGAACAGGGTCAGCCCACTCGTATGTCGCCGAGCTTGGTACCATTCGTCGAGATGGTCACAGAGATCGTGATCCTGGGGATGCTCGACCTCCTGATTGTGCTCGACACGGCGGTTGGCCTGCTGCTTGTTGGCGCACTGGCGATTACCACGCTGGCGCTGCTCGTTGCGCGGCACCTCTCGTGGAGCGTCATTGGGATTGGCCAGCCGAGGTTGTTCGAGCGAACGTCCTCCGTGATTATATCCGTTGTCAGTGCCGCTCTCCATAGGTTGGCGTCGACGACTGCACCGGGACCGCCGCGATCGATGTGATGTGGTCAGTGATCCGGTGGAGCGAAGCTCGTGCACCTGCGCTTCTGCAACGATCAGAAAATCACGGATAGCTTCGACCCCAGGTGTGTTTGGGGGAAGGTTGTTGAACCTGTCCATGGCCACCGTGATGTTGACCGTGGGGGTCTCATGGATGACTTGGTTGCTGACCACGTTGAATTCGCTGTTGAGGTTACGCTGGAGGCGGCACGGCTGAGGGCCTGCACCATTGTTGCCGCCATTGTTGACGGCGTTTGCATCCTGCGCTTCCTGAAGGCGTCGTTGCTCTTGATTGGCATTGCTCCCCTCTCGTGCTTTCTCTCCTGATCTGTTTTGTTTGGAACAGGGGGCTCGTCCACACTGACCGCGAACACTGCACCGTTGAAACCACGCGGGGTCCTAGGGGTGCTTGGTGTTGAGTCGGCTAAACACATCTGGTGATCGGGCGTGGTCGGGCACTGCTCCTCGACGTTCTCCTGGCTCTGGACCTCAGGACTCTCCTCGTCAGAGAGGAGATTCTCGGTAAGATCATAGGAGACGGAGGGCGTCCGGTCGAGTAGGGACATCAGATCCATCATGTCATCATCTTTGGGGATCGTCATGCCTGACCCGGGAGGACTCTGCAAAGCCACCATGCCGACCATGGTCATTGGGTCTCCCAAAACTAGAATCAGACTTGGATCTAGATCCAGGAGGTGGTCATCACGTCGCCGGGGAGCACCTTGCAGGGTCCTTGTGTGGGGCACCAGCTTGGCCCGTATGTCCTCGCTGGTGTCGAGCGTTGCCGACCTGATGGATAGGTGGCAGCCCACAGACCACGGGCAGATCTAGGTCTGCGCGGCGTGGCTGGTCGGTGCGGTTGCTCCTGCGTGGTCGGACAGGGGTGAACTCCAAATACTCTTCATGGAGCCGTGCCGGGGCGGACTCCACGTACTCGAGGAGCTCAGCCAGCCCTGCTCTGTGTTGGCCGATCGCGTCGATGAAATCGGAGTTGTCGATGCGCATCCTCTGGTAGCGAGGAAGCCGCCAGGTCGCCGCTGGCATAGCCATCATCTCCTCCCTCATCATGGGCGGCCCCGAGATCTGAGTCGTCGGAGTCATGGTCGGCGCGGTCGGTGCTGGGTCCAACTGTGCTGCAGCCGGAGCTGGGACCGGTTGTACCGCTCCCGCGAACGTGAGGGACGTCGTCGCTCCAGTGGTCCACATGAAGGAGCCTACGGTGAGGGAGACGCCCGCCTCGAAGTCCATGGAAGTTGGGAAGGGCACCATCTTGATCGTCTGCTGATCGAATCACGCTGCCCCTACCTGGCGCGCCACTGTCGATGAAACCTCGTCGACAGTCTACCACAGGATACCCTGCGATAGTAGATTGCGATGGGGAGCGCGCTAAGACCTATGATCGAGATGTTGAGACACAAGATGAACACACAGACAACCGGGGTTTATTCAGGTTCAGGCCGCTCGGAAGCGTAATACGATACGTCCTGCGTCTCTGCTGCTGTATTAATGAGGGGTTTACATATGTGTAGAGGTGTTCAGGTACGTTCTAGGGGTCCTTGCCCGCCTTATATAGTCGGGGGCAAGGTTACATATCTAGGGTTTCCCCTATGGTCGGTTACATTGAGACGTATTCTTCGAGGACTCGACTAGATCTAACTGACTAGAACTCCTTGTCTTGCATACCAAGTAGCCCTTAGATCTCGTGCAGCCCGCCGACCTGGTCGGTAGCGGACTACGGACTCTGTTTTATCGTCCAGTCCACCGATCATGATGATGATGGACCAACCTTTGTCTTCTGGTCTGGGCCGTCTTGTATCGAGCAGTCCAAAGTCTAGCCATAAGGGTATATGGGGTCTATACCCTCACAAACCCTGCTTTGGTCACATAACAAGCCCTTGTGTTATCCGCTGTGGCACGTGTGGATAGTTATAATATAACAGCTACTGAACAGGGAATACCGTCAATTCATAGGCAGGTGCAGATTTAAAGCAATCATATCGTTCTGTTAGATATCTTTTCTAACATGTAAATGTGTCTACTGGTCTTTTATTAAGTACGCCACTAATGACAATGGTTGTCGAAGCCACGTACTACCTCCGTCCTAAAAAAAAGTTTGACTTGATTTTTATAAATGTGTACAATATTTATATATCTAAATAATTTTATTAAAAGATTAGATTCAAAGATCTTTTCAATGATACTAATTACCAAACATAAATATTAATATATTTAAATATACAATTGTCAGCAGTTATTTCTCGAGAACCGAGAATAATTTTTTTTTATGAATGGAGTAACTTCCTACCAAGAATGGTTCGCCGGTGGCTCTATTATTAATATATATACTCCATATGTTCAAGCTGCACAACAGACGTGTACCCATTGTGTGTCGACATCTGGTACTATCAATAATATCAATCCAATTGCAGGTGGGAACTTCAATTCAGTAGGAAAATTTTTTCAAACAGCTACTATGGCCCTATTTGGCTCTCTAATTTTTAGTTACAGGAGCAGATGGATCTATTTGGCATGTAGCTCTGTTCCGCTTACACGGGTGGAAGTTTTTTTTTAGTAACAATGGACAATTTAACCTTTAAAGATTTTATGTTCTATCTTATTGTTTTAAAAATCATTTGCAACAAAATGTTAACAAAATTTTGTAAAAATACAATTCTTTCATGCTAGAGAGGTAAAGTCGTCTTCTTGGGGAAATGCCACCGGTCCCCTTCCAACCGACCAAGATGGCCCACGTATGCCGCTTTGTCGGCTCGCACTTGGCTTCCTGCCATGACCTGCAAATCTAGACACATCGACTATGAAATCATACGTGTAAAGGGGATACTATCTCCGTAGCGCGTGGGCAACACTCGACCCGATATGGAACGCCAGAGGTCAATAGTCCTTTCAGATTCTCGCAGCGCTATTGGCTCACGGCCTTCCACGTGCCTTACGAGGGTGATCCATGTGCTATCGGCATTTTTTGGGCTGCTATCGGTTAGGGCTAGTTGCCCGCGACCCGATGGTGCTCCGAACAAGAGCCAATTGCATGTGCCGATAGACTTATCGGCCTTTGTGGGGCGCCATCGTCCTTACCCGGCGGAACAAAAAGGCTAGGGGTGGCAAGGATCCCATTAGCCCCCAACACTGGGCTCCCAGCTACGTTGTCGTAGCCACTTCTTGAGGAGGCCAAGAAGACCCGACTCCTAGTGCCGGTGAAGAACTCTGACGAACGGAGCAAATTTGGGGGCCAAAAAAAGGGTCAACTGGTAGAGAATCGTTGGATCTATATACACCATCCATCACCTCGTTGGAGTGGTGACTGTGGCAACCAGAATCAGAGGTTGCGCAAGCTAGGGTTGGGGGAGCGAGGAAGAAGCAATGGTGGGGTAGGTAGGCTCACACACTTGAAAATCAACGAGGTCCCGCAACCATCGAACTGTATTTTTTTTGCTCACATGATCCCCTCCTCCTCCCAACACCATACCACATATAACCTCTTATAACATCCAACCATAAGATGCTATGTTTGTCATAACTCCTATATGAGTTTTGATTGAATATTTTAGCTATTGAATGATCATTCATTGAATAAATGTTTTAACTACAAAGCTTTTGATCTTGTCAAACACAAAAACTTATTTGATATACGAAGTGGTTCCATATGAGGTTACATGGAAATTAAAAAAAATGAAGCCCAAATTCCATGAACTTCAAATGTATTTTGACATCTAAACATTCTCTCAAACAAAAATGTTTAACTATAGGGTTCTTAAATCTTGTTGAGCTCTATGGAAATGTGAATTTAATCTGACTTTATTGACAATAGAATTTAATCTGATTTCAATAAAAAATTATGAATTTATTTGTTTTGGAACTATTTTTCTAAAATTGATTTCTAAGGGTAGTTGACTATGCCTAGAAATTGCCCATTTTCCAAGCCAATTGACATAAGATGATAAGAATTATTTTTCCCTAGAAATATGTTTTTAGGACAACTATTTAATGCTTATCTAATAATAAAAATAAAATAAATTATAATATTAAATAATAAATTCATTTTAGAATTATTAATTAGTCATATACTGCTTATCATAAGAAACAAAATAGGCCTTGTAATTCAAATAGAGGGAGTACTATGAGTGGTATCAAGTTATTTTTCACATGATGATAGCCACATATATATATCTGAAATACATGCCTGATCATTATTAAGGAGGTACAATCTATATGTACCACAAACTAAATCACACAATACATCAATTGCGACCGTAATATAAACACTAAAATTTTACTTATGGGAAACATAGTCACCGCTGATCGGCTTGGTATTGACATTCTCTAAAAGAGTTATGAAACATGCTATGCCACGATGATAATCTGAAATAGAAAGAGTGACAATGAATCAATACACCAGAAATAAGAATATTCTATATTTTACACACGACTATGAAATTTTGGTACAATATATATAGCCTAAATAATATGTGGCACTAGTTTCCCTGAGATTTATAGTTAAAAATGTAATGTTCATATTTATAGCATATAGACACACACACGCACACACCCCTTTAAACATTATGACGGTGGAGTAGGTAAGATGGTAGACTATTTTATTGAGCAGCTGCTTTTAAAGCCCATGTATAGCAAGATTAAATTCTACATATATTGTCACTAACTAGCTAGCTAGAATAAGAAACTGAAAACTTACTGATCGTTAGAAATTTTTAAGAATTTTGCAAGCAGAACTAAATCTATGCAATTTGTTTTTTTGACTTTGCATTCATGAGAACATCCTCTTATTCATTCGTTAGCATCTCCTTACATTGTTCTATATAGCAATATTTTATATTGTTAAAAAAGGTACAAAAGCATGTAATTGTTAATTATAGGGCTACTAATTTAGGTCTATAAATTCAAAAAGGATATACAATGTGCAGTGACTACAATGCCATTCAGTACTAACTTCATACCTTTTATGTCTCTCTAAGATAAATCTGTATCATTTCTCAACCGAATATATGATTTCGCTGCTAGCTTCATACCATCCTGGATAGCAAATTAGAAAAGTCCAGGAGCATTCAATAAAAAGGAGTTGCACTAACAGAAAAAAAAGAATCAAGAACATAATATCAAGAGAGTTGAAGCTATCAACCATAAGTGTCACAATTGGTTTGTAGCCAAGTTCTTCAGCAGCTTTGTTACAACTGAATGTTCTATGGACTGTCAAATACTTGATCCTTGCTGGTGTTAGCACGTGAGGTTGGCACATTCCATAATGGTGTAGAACCTTGTATCCCCACTCTACCAAGTAGCTTACCGCCTTAATGACAAGCAAAGGTATTCTTATCTTGAACAACCTGCAATAATTTTTTTTCATCATTTTAACTGTACAATTAGGTGTATCATCATGTTTACTCTTATTTGAAAAATACTCCTATATAATAAAGCAAATAAACTTGGTATCATTACTAAGATAAACTATTGTATATATGTGCCATAAAAGAAAGTAAATAAATTCTGAATTATATTTATCACCATTTGCATATAAAAATATATATAGTCAGTTGTAGTGCGTAATGATGGTTAGTAGCGGTTGGTTTTATATAAGTATCTTTTTGCATGATGATTTTTAATATACATACGCGTGTAAGATCACATAGAGGAATGTCCATTTTGTCTATATATGGTTCTTTGTGGCTTAACTCTAGATGTACTTACTATAAAAATACTATTTGGAATAGCTCAAATAATAGAATTTAATCACATATACCTTAAAATATTTTGATTCAAAATCTAGCTAATCATTTAGGAAAAAACTAGACACGATTAGGATAGTTTAGAATTTATAAACCGCGTCTCCAAATTCTATTTAAAAGATGTACATTATAGACAAAGGCTATTATATTGAAGAATTCATGAAAAAAGTGGACACCCTTGATATACGTAAGGGAACAATGTACAATGCCAATAAATTAATTTCTTTACGTATGAGAGGAAAACAAGTGCAAAAACAATGTAAAAGTTGTTATAAACCACTAATTTGGACAATGATATGTATATGAAACTTGATAAGGGCCATTAGATATCTATGCAATAATTATTCAAAAGGTTCCGTAAACTATGCATCAAATTTAAGTGCTGATGAAATGATAAACTGTACCTTGGATAACTAGTTCAAGGTGAGTATTGCAAAAAATTTCAAGGGCATACGTGCAAAATAGTATGGACATAAATAGTATTATACTCATTTTTTTCCAAATGGTAAAATGTTTTGGGTTTTCTAGATGTATTTTTTTATTATGTATCAAGAAATAGTGTACAACTAAATGCATATTGAAGCAATGTAGAAAAGCCAAAATTTCTTATGATTTGGAATGGAGGGAGTGGACACCATATATCCACCCCTACCCACCAAGAAAACCCCTAAAATAATATTACACATTTTTTACAAAAAGAAATAAGATTACACATTGAAAGTGATGCATGAATTATGCCCAATACCAATACCAAGTAATGCATGAATAATGCCCAATACTGGTCTGAAGCATCTAATTCATTATACAAAGTAATGCATGAATAATGCCCAATACTGATCAAACATATTTGTTCGGAGCATGCCAAAAGTATCCATTTTGCATATAGAACAAGGCAAAACTCTATTGTGGTATTAAAATATATCCATAGAAAGTGCACCTTTTGTATCCAAGTTCTTCATGAAGTAGATACAAAAATTCCCACATATTCATTGGCTCTGTATTGGTTATAAGATAGGCCTAAAAAGTTTAAATACGTCATGATAGTTTGTTGTACAAGTCAAAATTTGTCATACAGTTGAAAGAAACATACTTTTCCACCACTAGTTTTTGCGCCCTCCATAGTAGAAAGAGTTTTTTCAGCACAAATGTGACCATGTACCACATTTTCAACATATACAAAATCATCACAATTCTTCCCATCACCAAAAATAAACTGCATTAATATGGAGCTGGTAAGATCAGTATATAGATGGATCCTAAAACTTATACAATGGATTAACAATGCTTATTTTAGATTGATAACTATGTTGATTTTAAGTTATTTGTTCTTCATTTGGTGTTACTAATGCTGCACAATACCAAATTGACAAGCTTGCCCTGGCAGAGCCACATGGGCATTAATTTGAAAATTTAGCCACTTAAATAAGGTTTGCTTCCATAGTAGATTCATGTATGACCAATAACATAAACTCCAGTTGATAAATTTTTCAATAAAAATTATACAATCTGTAATACTTTTTTTGGCTGTACCATTTCTCGTAAATAGAGCTTTTTTGCCTATTTATGTCAAGAGTATTCCTACACACTTATCCAGTGATGCATAGCTTAGGCGTCCAAAAGATCTATATGCCTTATAACCATTATTTTCTTATGCCTTTTTCCAATAAATTCATTCCTTCAAAATAAATTACTACTTGGTTCTCTCTAATGTTAAACTTGGTATGTGTTTCCTTACATGTGTTTTTCCACACTGGTCGAGAGTTGGTAGTATAACTATGTCACCAGGGCCAAAAATGCTACCAGGACGTATGCAACAAGTTAGAAGGTCATTAATGCCATTAGCCTTCATGACTAACTTTTCTGCTTCTGCCTTCGTTTGCCCATATGCATCAGGAAACTGCGCCAATAAAAAACAAATGGCCATATTATAAACATATATTTTCATAACATGTGTAGACAGATCAATATTTAAACTGAATCAGTATAGGCCAGAATGCAAAAAAAAAAAAAAAAGTCTCTAACAGGATTGCATAGTCAATAAATTTAATGCAACCTTGTCTGGGTATGGCAATGTTTCATTTGCATTGAGAAGCCCATGAACTCCGTCAAACACAACAGCAATAGAGCTGGTGTGTATAAGCCTTTTCACCTTGCAAGTCATACAAGCATCAACCACGTTCTTTGTCCCTGTGCAAATAGGAAATGAATGAAAATATCAATGGTCCATTTTGTTGCATACTCCTGTAAATTAATTATAGCTTATTTATCCTTACAAAATTTGGTTAGTTATCTATCTACTCTAGAAAAAATATTTGCTAATTTTCTAGTTTGCTAGCTAGCCTAGTACACCCTCCAATCCGTAATATAGATTTTAAATTTTAAAAATATGAATTTGTAAGAATCCAACTATGCAATCTCATCAAAACAGTCATTCATGTGAAGGATATGATTATCCCAATATACCATAATAAGTTAAGCCAATCAAGAGTTGTCCTGACAATTTATTGAGCACGGTGTCTTAATCTGTCCTAAAATTTCAGGAGTCCTTATAATTTAAGCCAATCAATAGTAGACCTTTTAACAACTGTCTAATGATAAAAAATGAACAAGGGCCGTTCCTATGAAGAATGTACTCACCCCTTACCTAATAGATAAAAAATCAACCTTGTGAAAAATTTTGCTTCTTTCAACTTAATAGAGTACCATGTTAAAGTGAAAGATTATAGGTAGAACTAATTACATATTGAGTAGCTTATCATTTAATTTGTGTCAAGGCGTTCTTAGAACAATTCTTGGACTCACCTTCAACATTGACCTTATAGTGAAGTTGCAGGTTGTTCTTGCTTGGATCCGCAGCAGCTGTGTGGAAAACAACCTCAACCCCTTCGAAAGCTGAATAAGAAAAACAATCAAACTTCAGGTACCTGAATAGTCGTCGTGGTGTTCATCGGTAATATAATTACCTTTATTATTCACATGTGTCTATCGCACTTTGCATTGCATCGTGATATATCACATATCATATATTTCAGGTGGGAGGTAATGGCTAGAGGTAGCTTGATGCATGCAGGAAGCAGTTGGATCAAAGTGTATATGACCAATGCATTATTTTGGACATCCTAACTAGAGATGAATACTTTTGTTAAGACTTACTAGTGATGAATCATTTTGTAATGAGAATGCAAGCAAACCATATGAGATGTGAGATGTGCAACCTGTGTAAACATCTCTGAGCTAAGCATTATGCTAGCATGATGGCCAACTGCTTTATGTAACTAGTTTTAGGCAAGAGTTGTAATAACATAACTTTTGATTGGTACTACAATTCTTGCAAACGAAGTATCACACAACATTCAGCCTCTCGGGCTAAGGTGTTCGGTCTGTTGAATGAACACATGTATAGTAGATGGAAGGTTCATCATGTCATGAACTCGTATCCTATTTTGTACTCTCTCAGTTTCAAATTATAATACGTTTCGCAAATGGAGGGAGCATATATAAGCATGGCCAACTAGATATATAGGAGTGTGATGGAAGGAGCTAGCAACTGGCGGTGCAAGGCGAAGAGCAATCGTCGTTGAAGGAAAGATATGATTTGTCTCTCATCCTTGACACAAATGGCCGTCGTCGACCCCTCCTCCTCCGTTCGATCTTTTTCTTGTTGTATATATAGTAAACTAACAAGGTCATTCCGTCAAATAAAATGGCATTTAATTATATATATCATCAGTACTGGCAAGAGGGGATGATTATTTATTTTCGTTACCTTGAATAAGCTGGTCTAGGTCGCAGACATCCGCTGAGGCATAGACGGCACGGCCATCACGGAGGGCGTCATCGAGGACGTCCTCGGTGTCGCCGAGGCCGAGCATGACATCCGGGGCGAGGTCGGTGACCCGCACATGCCACTCGCCGGACCGGAGCAACGCGGCCACCAGGTGCCTCGCCATGAAGCCCCGACCGCCGGTCACCGCGCACCACCTCTTCTCAGCTGGCCGCGGGCCACTCCTGCTGCTGTCGTCGTTGCCATCACGAAGCGACCCCATTCGATCAGGCAAGTGATGATACAAAGTGGCTCGATCGTCTCTTAGCATGCCCAGGGGCTCTTTGCCCTTGCACGTATATTTATAGCCGCCGGGGCCAGGGACTGTCGTCCCTGATGAGATGGATCGAGAAATACTTGCTCGATCGAGAGCTAAAGTGGATAAGCTTAGAAACTCTTGGATCCGTAATCAAGCTACCCAACAGTCGCCGCCAGTCACCACACGACTGCATTGCCGCTGTGGAAGCATCTGGCGCACCGACGCTTTGTATATATAGTGTGTACGCGAGCGAGCAAGAGTTGCAGTCTGCAACGACGACGCTAGCTTGCTGGGCAGGCTGGCTGCTTGCTTGACGTGCTCCGAACGAGCTGGACGGCACCGCTAGTAACTTGTATTGCTTGCGCAGAACCTGACGCTGTACACCGAGTCACCAACGAGCTAGTCCAGCCCTCGCGCCGTGCACGATGCCCGACAGTCTCTCCACGTAGCCCGTCCGTGCGTCACACAGCGTGCGAGAGTCCGGATCATACACCCCCGTCTCACGCGCTAAAGGTTATCAGGTCGAGTCGCTTCCGATCGCGAGATGATGTAACGCTACTATGTCGTCGTCTATATGTATATATATATCTACTCTATATATCTACATTTTAAAAAACAAAACATGTAAGTCAGTCTGTCACACCAGTCCTTTCTAAAAATGCTATATATTGTTCATTTGCACCTTATTCCCACTCACTCAACACTTTTGACTTTTATGTATATTTGTCTTATTCAGTTTTGTTTTTTAAATAATAAAATAAGTCATATAATAAAATAAATAATATCTCGCTAGTAGAAAATCCCTATGTAGCTACGCTATATTTGCAACGACATCAAAAACGTCTCTATGTTGGCACGCAAAAACGTTATTTGGCATGATTTTAATAACATATCTAATTGTCATGATATTTAACACGCTTTCAACTTTAAGAGATGTCTAGACACTTTTTTTAACACGCTTTTGAAATCGTATTAAAATAACATGAAAATAGCCATGCTTTCAATCTTCAATAACCTCTACACATGTTGTAAAGCGCATCTCAAAATCGTCAGTAGACATCTAAAAATGTTTTTTGACATGCTACTAAAAACATATAAAGCACATAACTAGACATGCTTTCAACCATAAGTAGCTTAAAGACATGTTGTAAAATGTCTCAAATAATCGTCCTTACGTACGTAAAGATGTTTTTTATATGCGAAACCAAAACAATCAAATAAGATGTACATTGGCTCGCCTGCTCTCCCGATGCGACCTACCCTCCGCTGGATCTAGCCACTCCATGCCAAAGTAAACCAAAGTTAGTTTTCGGTGCTCTAAAATCACCAATTTGAACACACGGATTGGCCTGCGATTGAACAACAACAGAAAATCGGTCAAGCCCCATTTCTGTGTGTCCCAGCGGATTGGTACCAATAGCAGGTATCAAACCAGAGGGTTCTTAAGCTTCGTTTTAGCCCTGGAGGTTAGATCTGAACTGTTTCATTTGCTATTCCCAGGACTTTAAAGTTTAGATTAGACAAGTTGGTTTATTCATCAACTCTGGGTAATTTTATTAGCTTCCCTCTAAAATTTATGCAACCAGGTTGAGGAGTATCATGATGTACGATAGATTATACACTATGATGCAAATCCAAGCCAATGCGTATTGTTCAATGTTTCTAATGAAATGAACTACTCACCGAGCTGATAAAGTCGACAAGCGCGGCGTTGGGATCACCATCCCTTGCCGGTGCGTCGATCTGCACGCCCACTGCCTCGTTTCTGATCTGTGCAGAACACCATTTTTTTTTTCAAAATCGCGCTTATGCATGTATTGCATTAAGGAAAAAAAGAGTTCAATACACGACTCGTCGCGTTCGCAGGCGAGATGCCTTAGAGCGCGGCAAAAAAGCACGCTACATAAATCTCTGGCTCAAACAATGAAGCGAGTGGGTTGCACTAACTGAGTAAACTATTGTGCGACATGAGGGGCAAGTTCATCAGGTTCGGTCGCGACGCGTAATCCCTCCGCGGTGCGGAGCGTGCCGCATGACCCCTGAATTGCGGAAACAGCTCCCTCATGGACTCCCTGCGATAAGAAGGTATGTTGTCGCCGAACGCCTCGTGAAATCTCACAGCAATCATAGGGTCCGGAGTGTTGGTGACCTTGTTCGCCGGCCGTCCGGCACACTTGTTCAGCATAATCCGACGAGCCTGCTTCTCCGGCTGCGGGTCACGGTAGGCGAATTTAGCCGCCGGTCGGTCACTGCGTTCGTCATTTTTAGTGACACTATCAATAGAGATGACTACCTTCCTGTCCCTCACCGCAGAGCCATCGATATTAGTCATTATAAGAAGTTGATTTCACATATATATATATATATATATATATATATATATATATATATATATATATATATATATATATGATATTAAAGGTGTTGCTGTAAGACAAAGAAAGAGCCTGTTCAGCGGGTTGATGGATCGAAGAAATAAAGAACGAAGATTCTCGGTTGTTATTGAAGGCTGATGTACCCCAATCGACAGTTATACATGGTTGGGCTGATTTTTCTTTAGCATCTCGATTGCATAGTGTGCTTCCTCTTGTAATACTCAGCCTGAGCTTAAAATTGATGATAAAGATGATGCTTCAGATCATCTATGGATGGAAAAGGAAATGCATAGTGATGGTAATGTTGCTAGTGTGAACGGACAACGATATAATATATTTCAGTCAAAATGCAAAATTTAAGATAAGGTATTTGCAAATTGATTATTGATGGTGGTAGCTTTACTAAAGCCATTAGTGCATACATTGTCTTTAGAGTCCATTACATAGCTTTTCGGAATATAATAAAAGATACAAATCCGATATTTTCATTAATGGAGACATCATCACCTCTGGCTTTGGCTTAAAGACATCTTGTGTAGAGTTGTATATCTTCCATCACAGCTGTGAAAAGCATGAGATGTTACAATGAATCAATGACACTGTAAATCAACAAAATCATAAGTATAATGTTCTAATATTTCACACAAAGCTATGATGAGATGCGTAGCTCACCTGTTAGCCCTAATTTATTTATTTTTCTGAATCCATCCGAAAAGTTTTATGTGGGTGATTAGCCAGCTAATTAATGTTGTTTTGTTGTGAGAGAGAAACATTGTACCATGGATGATAAGTTGGGCTGATGATCGAATTCAAGCAAATAGGGTGGTCCGCATGTAGTGGGATTGATGATGTATTCACAATTTTAAAATATTTAGGATAGTAACTTTTTAAGATCATGGATATCTAACTTGAACCATAGATATCTTGGTCACTACTATAACAAGAAGTTAAAAACTTATTATTCATCATACAATTTTTCTAGTAACAACAGTTCAGATCAAAATTATATAATTTATTAAAATTTGGTACTTGCTCTCATAAGCATGTTTTGGTATTCATTTTGTGTTTTCATCTAAAATTATTTTAGAAAAAATATTGGCTGCATTATGTTATACATTGCTAATCTAGTAGGATGTACATTATACATCAAGGGTGATATATAACAAGAGTAAGGGCCAATTGATGTAAACTTTCATACCTTTAGTATCTCTTAGATAAATCTTTATTCCTAAATTGAATATACAATTTGACTGAGTTCTTTAAACCATCCTGACATTTCAAATATAAAAATGAGTTACCAATAGTGAAAATTGTGAAGATAAAAGAAATGGAGTTTAAGTTTAGAACCTGTAGTGTCACAATTGGTTTGTAGCCAAGTTCTTCAACAGCTTTGTTACAATTAAATGTTCTATTGAGAGTTATATATCTAATCCTTGCCGGTGTTAGCATTTGAGGCCAGCGAATTCCAAAATGAGAGAAAATTACCCTATATGCCCACTCTATCAAATAGCTTGCTGGTTTGATGACAATTGTAGGTATCCTTATCTTAAATTCTCTGAAAAGACATTCAACATATATATTAACGACATGATTTTTTTATCATTTGTACTATGAAAAATTAGATATTCAAAACATAATAAAATGTGTATCGAGACCAAGATTAGCTATTATAAAAATCTAAAAATAAAAACAATTATTTAGTGAAAATTACAAATAGGAAAAATAGTTCCAAATTGAACCCCTTCTCTGCATTATATTTATAATGTACCCTTCATAGAAAACCAATGGTTCCAATGAAGAATTGAAGAAAAAGAAGTAAAAGTTAAGGTACAAAATGACATAATTTTTGAACCATAATATAAATACACAAACTAGAATCATGGATAATACTTTAGAGACATAAGTATATATTATCACAGGGGAACCATAAAAGTGTTGTAATATAAAGGTATGTATCTCCATGTTTTTGCATGTAAGTAAAAAATATCAATTATTAATATATACAACAATCATTCAAATATAAAATGAATTATATTCAAATGCTAATATTGTACGTAAACCAAGCCCTGCAATAAGTAATTTGGTTGTGTGTTGCTTAAATTCTCCATAGTTGTGTGACAGTACCATTGTAAGTAATGTTCTATATATATATTGTGGGCCATCAAATTACTATAAAAGAACTAAAATTTTCCAAGAGGACTACAACTTGACTTAGGTGTCCAATGCAATATATATGAAATTTATTGTAAAATGAGCCAAGACAAAAATGGATGAAATGAATTTAGGTGCACATTGAATAGCTATTTTGTAAATTGTACTATGAAGAAGAGTGCTTTATTGATACAAGCAAATGTCTATAGAATGAACACCTTTTGTATCCAAGTTCTTCTTGAACAAGATATGTGAAGTCCCACATATTCATTGGCTCCATATTAGTTATAAAGTATGCGTAAAAAGTTCAAATATGTCATGATATAATAACTTATAGTTGAAATATGTGTTTCCATTAGTAAGAACATACTTTCCCTCCACTGGTTCTTGCACCCTCAACAGTAGAAAGGGTCTTATCAGCACAGAGATGACCATGTACAACATTTTCAACATACACAAAATCATCACAATTCTTTCCATCGCCAATGGTAATCTGCAATATATTATGTTAGTTAAATTGTTTATTGAAATATTGATCGAACCTAAACCTTTCCATATATTAGTTCTTTCATTGGCTTCCAATTATTTAAACAAACTTAAAGTGCGATTGATAGCTATGATAATTTTAAATTACTTTTCTTAATTTTGTATTATTACGTAGTATTATTATTGGTCCAGTTTCAAAAGTATAGCCTAGAAACTAATAACACTATACATGGAAATGTAGACCTCATTTCAGCAAGAGAAAAAAGAGATGAAATAAACTCCAAAGAGTTTATTTTGTAGCAATTATTGTTATATTTTCTATAGTCCCGGTTCCATGGAGAGTTTATTTATAGCAATTCTTTTACAAATTAGCTATAACACATAGGAATACATAAAGAATAAATATTGTTTTAATATGGGTTAAATAATTTATTTATGATTGACATGATACGTTCGAAAAAGGTCAAAAGTAGTCTTTTTGATTTGTCTCTTAAATGGATGATCGGATATTATGAATACATAGAGCTCACATCGAATGTATTTTGTTTGAATAATCATACACATTATATAGTTTTAAGTTTAGATCACGAAATTAAGCTTTGCCACAGGGTTTAAGGGAGAAAAAAGATGTGATATAGTACTCGGCCACATTATGAGCCCTCGAGTTGGTTTTTTTTCGTGATTCTGTTTTCACTTTTCCTTGTATCTACCTCTCTCATGACTAAGCCTTGCCCAGCCGGGCCGGCGCCTCTCTCTATTTGGGCAAAGGAGAAAAGGAGCAACATATGGGAGAAGAAGAAAGAGGATTTAGAGCTTGCTTGCTCATCATGCATGCCCGTTCCTCTCCAAACAAAATGAGCGTCCCTCTGTCCTCTGTATCTTGGTTTTGCAATGTTGTAGTGGCATGACTCAAAAGTGTCAATGTCCAATACTAAATATAGCTATTTTTTTATGATCCAATACTAAATATAGCATAGAGGCTCTTACATGTGTCCATCCATAACGATCCACAACTGGTATCATTAGGTCACCTGGGCCAAATATGGAACCAGGACGTAAGCAACACGTTAGAAGGTCATTATTGCCGTTGGCCTTGATGACTAACTTCTCTCCTTCTGCCTTTGTTTTTGTATGCATCAGGAAACTGCCAATAAAAAAGTGTGTGGTCAAACACGAAGTTTACAGGACTTTACTTTGTACTTTATTAATTTTTGTTACCAGGAAATATTTTAAGCAAAATAGTACAGGCAACGGTGACAAAATTAAACCTCTCCATCAAATAATAATGGTAACTTTTCTCGTCTTGTTAATCATAGCAAGCAGAAGGGAAAAGATGCTGCGTATGTAGTATAAAACATTAAGTGTGTTACTGATTACTAAGATCTAAGATATCATAATATTATATAATGTTCTTTTAGTAAATCTTATAGTCTAACCTTATCTGGGTATGGCAATGACTCATTTACATCAAAAAGTCCATGAACGCCATCAAACACAACACCACTAGAACTGGTGTGTATAAGCCTTTTCACCTTGCTTATCTTGCAAGCATCAATTACATTCTTTGTTCCTGTGTTGGTATAGCATATTAGTAATAAATAGATTTAGAAAAATACAATAGCTCTTATTAAAGTTGCTTCTATGAATAATAATGTATTTATTCTTGTGGATTGGTTGGTCGTATATCTTAATGATGGATGGATTTTAGCTAAACAAACATACGCAAGAAGTAAAACCTATACTATGTATATCTTTTGAAAAAAAAAACTACAGTGATAAAAACGAATAATAAAAACCAACTTTGTGCAACACAATGTTCTTTGGACGGAAGAGAGTACCACCAAATATTAGAGTAATAAGGATTATATCGGTAGGGTACGTAGTATGCAATAGCTTTAATTTGTCATTTAGTGTCATGGCATGCATAGTGTCCTGTCCATAATAGGATTATATATATATATATATATATATATATATATATATATATATATTCTTCTAATACTCACTATCCATGTTAACTTTGTAGTGAAGTTGCAAGTTGTTTTTGCTAGGATCCGCAGCAGCTGTGTGGAAAACAACCTCTACTCCTTTGAAGGCTGAATAAAAAATAATAATTATATATATATTAAGAGAGCTTAAGAAAATGCAATAGTGTTGCATATCAGAGAACACATAGAAATGGGGATATCGCAGTTGTGTTGTTTGCCGGTAAATTATCACTTTTGAGCAGCCAGTCAGTTTGAACTTTGAGTAAGGTTATATAAAAAGTATTAACATTTATTTGAAGACATAAATACTTATACTATTTACTATAAATTTGGCCAAACTTAAACCAGCATATTAATTTACTGAATGAACCAAAAACTTGCCAAAAACACATTTTTATACCCGCCGTTGGTGATCGAACTCATAACCTCACACCATTTTTGCTTAAAGCTCCAACTCAAAGTTAGCCTGTAATCAAGTGGTTCGTGCAATCCTTTTTTATCCACTTCAACTAAAATAATAATGTATATTTGAGACTGTAAGCGTGAGATAAAAAAAATATATATGTGAGACGGTAAAAGATTTAGACTGAATATTTTTGGATCTATTTTAATACTTCAGCGTTGTTTCGTGGCTGGCCCTCGCACCTTGCCTATGAACCAGCTTAGGCATGTCAAACAAGCCTTGCAAATTAGCTAGTACATACCTTCATTAAATTAATTTCTATTCGCGGGATTCTCTCGGTTTTGGTTGGTGTCTCGGCTGGCTAGTGTCACAGCTTTAGGGACAAGCATTTGTAAAATTTTAAGCATCGCTACCGGATTTAGACGTCTTGTTGAGTGCCACAGGCATTTAGCAAAGCTTAGAAGACATTTGCCGGAAGCTTTATCAAGTGTCACCCTTAATATAGGTCACTCGCCAAAGATTTAAACAGCAAAGAGCCTTTAGCCTAGTGTTTTCTGTTGAACACTTAGCAAAGTCTTTGTCGAGTGCCTATTTTTACACTCGGCAAAGTGAAAAAAACAGTCAGCATACAGCCTGACACTCGATAAAGAGCTGATTTATGGTAGTGCATATCTTGGCAATATATTTTTCGTTGAACCTCCTTGTCAGATATTGAGTCTAGTATATGTTGTTTGGTCTCCTATAATCGTCAAGAAAGATCTAAGGTGATCTTTGGTTCAGCAATGTCTATGGAAACATTAATGGAATCAGTTACCGGCGCAAGCTGTTGCAGGGGAACCATGGACGCTATTTGCTTAGTCCGCGGCGTGAACTTACCCTTGGAGGAAGACTGGAAGAGGATAGCTTCTCTTTGTCAACGAGACGGACACGGGGCACGGTGGGGCGGCGGGACGGGTTGAGCACAGGCGGCCCCGCGGCCTCGCCGGAGCCAGGCACGGGTGGCCCGACGGCGTCGCCGGAGCCAGGTGGCGCAGCCATGGCGGTGGAGGAGGAGGCGCTCGTGAGGGGCAGCGCTTGGCTGCAGCTCGCGGCCTTGCCGGGCGCGGCCATGGCAGTCACCACTGGGGTGGGAGATTCAGCGGGGCAGGCGCAGGCCGGAGAGATTGGACCGAGCGCCGCTTCGAAGCAGAGGACGGCAGCGGTGGCGTTAATTTTACTTCGCTACTCCGTGGCGGGATCCGCTGCCGTTAACACTAATATCCCGGTCCATCCAAACGCAAAGTAATTATTAACGGCACTGTAAACTGTAAACGACACTGTAAACCGTTGACGGGCTTAAAACGATAACCAAACAGCACATAAGTAACTGTTGACGTGTCTAGCTGCTGTTGTGCTCAGACAGAGTGATCGCTGGCATGCAGTCTGGCAACCAACGAGGATGGTAAGAGCAGGTGTCAATCCGTTTGAGTCGGTCGACAAGGCAGGTGGTGAGGTCATCAAGATGTCATCAAACTTGGGTTAGCAAGATGGCACAAATAGATACTACTTCCATTCTAAATTGTAAGTTATCTTAAAAAAATTTAAAGAGTCAAAGTATTTAAAGTTTAATCAAAATTATAGAAAAAATTATAAAAATTTATGATATTAAATAGGATACTATCTATATCTATATCTATATCTATATCTATATCTATATCTATATCTATATCTATATCTATATCTATATCTCTTATAAATATAAACAACACTAGGGATTTCTCTCAACACGCAAGCTCACGTCATTAATTCACCTAACAATCCACTATAAGTTTGTAATTATGGCAACTAGCACATATAATTATGATAGATTCTTTTCATCCACTGATATGCATTTAGTTGCCCATAAAGATGTGTCAAACCAATCATCAAAATAAGTTTAAGATAATTTTAGTTGTATAATCATAAATATAAATAGCTTTTTAAATTGTCCGAATACCCACATCAACACATGAGTTATCCACCTAGTATAATAATAAAGAATCTATTAATACTTAGTTGTCATCTTAATTATTATTATCTTATCATACAAATTTAGTTAAATTCAAAAATATTTTGACTCTCAATGACTAACAATTTGAAATTGAGGGAGTACCAGGTTTGAGGTGTGGCAGAGTTTGGTGGTAGTGGCAACTTAATTTTGTAGCAAATAAGGATCAACAAGTGATCGTGAAGGTTTGCAAAAGAAGTCAAACAATATGGAGGATGCAAATTGGGAGGAGATGCAACTATAAGCAATCACTAACTTATAATTGTGTGTCTCCCAAATTAGGTGATGTTCCATGTCATGGATTCAACCTCATAAAGGAAACTCAGTAGATTTTCATGAAACTAACCGCCAAGTTTTTTTTGAAGCAAAAGTTGTATTGGTTGAAGATGCGGAAGGAGCCAGATATCATGCGACACCTTTTAGTTATACATATCCCACTTAAAAGAACTTAACATTTTTAATCAAATGGCCGTTGATCTACGTAGATAGATGAAAATTGATGATGAATATACGGCATGGCACTGAAAAAATGGGAGACACTGTATATATACGTAAAAGTATCCAGTAAGACATATGCATCACCTTTGATAAGTTGCTCTAGGTTGCAGACATCAACCGAGGCATAGACGGCACGGCCATCACGGAGAGCATCACCGAGAACCTCCTCCGTCTCTCCGGGGCCGAGGTGAAGAGTAGGGGCGAGGTCAGTGACCCGGACGCGCCACTCGCCGGAGCGAAGCAAGGCCGCCACCAGGTGCCTGGCCATGAACCCCCGGCCGCCGGTCACCGCGCACCACCGCGTCTCCCGCCGGCGACCACCGTTGTCGCCACCGTCGTCGTAGTGCGAGCCCATCTCTCTCACGCACGCATTTAGCCTAGCACCGCTTGTTGCGTGTGTGTTTATAGCCGCTTACGTGACGCACAGCGCGGGTGCCGGCCCGGGTGTAGGAATTTTTATTATTATTTTATATATGATTAAAGGCCCTCTAATGCGCAGGCAGAATGACACGTCGTGCTACAGTGTCCAATGAGCAGATAGCACAGCGCCGCGCCCGTCCGGCGGTCCCGATTTATGTCTCTGTCGGTCGTGCTCCCAACCACTTTTATGTCTCAACCTCGTGCGCAACGCGTTCCATGCGGCTACATCCGTACTGGTCGTCATAGGGCTGCTTATTACTCACGGAGTATGTAGTTGTGATGTGGGTGAGCCACCGCCCACCCACGGAGCGGTGGGAAGCTTTGGACGCCGTTGGCCATGCATGTATTAGAGACATGTGAAGGACTGCCCAGGGAAGGAGACAAGCATTATTTTTGTAAACATTATTTATGGTAACTCAGACGATGATAAGCTTCTTTAGACGATAGAGAGGGCGTTAGGGATAACGGGGGCCTTCCCTGATGTGAAGAATTTCAGTTTTATTTATTTAGGAGCTGAACTTAGTTTAACTTGTTGAGTGATGAAAGTGAAATACATAGTCGTACACGTGTATCCAACCACCTTAGGTTTAGGTCATATTCACCTTTTTTTTGCTTCCTTTTATTATTGGAGAACCGTCTAGCTCATGCACTGCTACAGATTATCGGATCACTGTCGGCGATATCAGTGGCGGAAATGATCGAACCGCCACTGATACACTTCAGTGCCCACTGAAGATACACATCAACGTCGGGTGGTGTTACCAACCGGCAGTGAGCATATCGGTGCCGGTGAGTGACACAAGGTGACCGGTCGGCACATCATGACCGGGCGGCTGCCGCAGCAATGGCGGTGTCAATGTTGCTTTGCCTCATGGCCGGTCTTCCGCGCTGCGGCCGCAAGGAATTGCTCTCCGCGAACCACCGCGCGCTCCTCCCATGCGCCACTGCTCCATGAGCTCAACGCACACGCGGTCCACCGCCCTACGGCACGCTTTGCCGCCCCACGCGATCCGCTCATGCGCCCCGTCCCATGAACGCCACAGCAAGTGCGCTATGCCCAAGCACCGTCACGCCACGAGCTCCGCCAGCACACTGGACTCCTAGCGCCCGCAATGCCCTCCATGGCCGCCCAGTGCCATCGCTGTGGTCGCCCAGCTGAAACCCAAGCTCGCGGCGGGCCAGGCACGCGCGGAGCTTGCGGGTCATGCCTTCTCTCTCGCCGTCACGCCCTCATCCGGTAGCATGGCGTGCTTGTCGTCCGTCGAGCACCCGGCCACGGAGGTAGAGTTCTACGCGGGGCACGGCGTGGAAGGAGAGTCCTAATTCACCAGGCCCGACGCAGGCGCATGGTGGCTCTTCTAGCCCCGTGAGCCCGAGCGGCCTAGGGCGCTCGTCTTTGTAATCCATGGTTACGTTAGGGATAAGAGAGAGGATAGGGATAAAGGAAGGGGAGTGCATTTCCAGAAGGTGGACAGAATGACATGAAAGAAATTTTCAGAAGGCCTGTTCTATCACCTGGTTGATTTGGCCTATTCTATCGTCATCTGGTTGATACATAAGGCTAAATCAACCAAATTCTATCAGGAGGCAAAATCAGTTGATCAAACGAAAGAAAACATATGAATCTCAGAATCTCTGATTTACATCAAATGACCAAACAAAAAACAACGGGATGTCTAGGTAACATTTATGTGTTTTGGCCCGTGTGCCTCCCTTGGCTTCTCAGTCTCTATATCCAGCTAACTCGAAGGTGCTCAGCGAGTTAGAATTAGAATTTATGTGTTTGTGTTTATTGAGATGAATGTGAGTGAGTGTGAGTGTTTGTATGAGTCTTCGTACACACACGGATCGAAAAGCGCGCGACCCACACTACCATGTTGCATGCGCCACCGGCACCCCGACAACGGCATCCGCTGGCGGCCGCACAAATGCTGCATGCGCGGCCCGCGCTCTCCCAAAGTCCCAACGAATGGTTCAAGCGGCACAGAAACAAAATTAAACAAAATTAGTTACTGAATTAATTAGATTTCCTCTAAAAATATTAATTAGATTGCTATATTTTTTTTGTAAGTGAGGCAACAGAATTTAAAAAGTAATTTAAACTAAAAAGATGACTCAAAACTGAAACTTAAAGAAGTATAAGACAAAAGCTTGACTGAAAACTTAAATAGAAAATAATTTAAAAACTGAAACTGAAATAAATGAAAACTAAAATAAATAGCGATATAAAAAATAAAATCCTGAAAATACAAATTAAAATACAGTAATCAGAATAAAAAGAAATTGATTACTGAATGAAATAAGAAAAAGGATATTGTAGACGTTGGAAGATGTGCCTGTGGGTTCCGAACCGAAACGAAGCACTGTCGCAGCGCTGGTGGCCGCGTGGGATGCATGGGAGCGCCGCCCCGCGTGCGGGATCTGATGGGCTGCGCACATGAGCCGGCCCGCATCGCGCTGAACACAAATCTGGCGCGATAGAATTTCCAAAAGGAAAAGGTCTACTTTCCATCCCTTAATTATTTCAAAAGTTCGATTTTATCCCTCAATTATGAAACCGGCTACCCAACCTCCCCACTGGCAGACACAGAGCCCGGCAACCCTGGGCACCTGCCTGGGCTCCGACGCCGGTGTACGCTTGGATCTCCGTTGCAATATGCATTGCCTAGAGCTCCAAAACAAGCGATCTGGCTAGCGCAATGAGACTCGCCCAGGCTTTAAGGGTCGGTACTGAACCTCCCCCAACTATCCAAACCGTCTGATTTGCCTCTTGGTTTTGATGACGTGGCAATATGGATCCCACAAGCAGAGAAAGAGAGAGAGAGTTGGCGGCGCGGCCGCGCGGGGAGGCGCAGGGTGCAGCAGCCGGCGGCGCAACAGCAGCAGCAGTCGGTAGCAGCGTTCGGCTCAACAAAAGAAGGACGTGGTCCTCCGCGTTCCGCGCCCCCATGTCCGCAGCCTTCCACCACCTTCCATCGGCCTGCTCGCGAAATAGAGTAACACGACAACATGACAATGGCCGCAGGCGCGCTCGCGCGGCCAGGGGCGCATCCCCGTGGCGGCGGGGCTCTGACAGGGCACGTCCCATGACGGTCGCGTGCGGCAGGGGCGAGCTCATGCAACGGCGACGCCGCTCGGCCGGGGAGTAGCCCTCAGCCCTGCGATGATGGCCCTTACCTGGGGCGCATCCGCTCGTGGCCAGGGGCGCGTCCCATGGTGGCGGCGCTCGGCTGGGGGCGTCCTATGACGGTGCATCTGTGCAAAGACGAGGACCAAGGTGGCACGTCCGTGCGGAGATGAGGACTAAGATTGCGGTATCGCCCTCCGTGCTTGGTCCATGTTAAATAATTAGGCAATTTCCAGATTAAAAACAAAATATAGATCATGACAAATCGACGAACTAGATTTAGCACGTAAAGATTACTAGCATGATAGATCAGTATATCACATATACTAGCAAGATAAATCATGATATCGCATAGCATGAACATGACAATTTACTACGTTAGGATTTTCTACTTGAAACTCCCAATAGTAGTTTTTGGTGTGTCTTTTCCCAGGAGGATCGGTACGTATATATGTGGAGAAAAACTCCCTATCTCCATATCAACTAGCAATATACTACTAATTGATGTTGTACCTCCCACCTCTACTCATGGACTTAAATATTAAAGCCCATTAGGGAACACATGTTTTGGGCCTTTGAGATTTAATAAAATTTCTCATATAAAATTGGAGAATTATCCGTATAAATTCTAACAATCCCCCATCAGATCTCAAATGCCCAGTGTAGATATTTTTCTTCTCTCTCACTATTGTTTATATACTAGTATTTCAGTAGAGACTGTTAAGTTAAACATCCGCCTAGAGCTTCAAGTTATACCCATTCACAACTTGAACAATGGACTAAGCCTTGAATTGCAAGTTTTGTGCGAATGAGTTTTATCAAAAGTCAAACTAGTACCTGACTGCCAGTAGTCTTCCCCGTGGGTGGAGCATATACGTCATACTCCATGGTCGCTTCATAAGCTTACTAGAGACCACCCAAGTCTCATAGATTGTGATATTTAACTGTCAAAACTCATATAGGTATATTCTTTTAAGTGTGCTCTATAGGACAACATCTTCGCTTGTTAAAGCCAACAGAACATATTAAGACATTAGTCAACCTGCCATACAGTGCCTCAATGCTTTTGAGAGTATTGCATCTTCACTTAGAGAGGGTTATTATTTTACTCTCCTCAGTTTACCAATAGCTTATTCTTCCCAGATCCTTAGTTACAGGATCTCCAATCAAAAAGGTTGGGTTACTGCTACTGTAAACTCACATGGGTCTTACCCATCTCCCTTGATGTGTTTTCTATCACATTCCGTGATAGCCCTTTAGTAAAGGGATCTTTCGGGTTTTTATCTGTTTAGACATAAGCCACAGTTATTATTTCAGAGTTTCTCAACTTCCTGATAGTCTTCAAACGTATTTTAACGTGTCTCGTTGACTTCGTATTATTCTTAGCACTATTCACTTTAGTGATCACTGTTTGATTATCACAGTTCATAAGGATAGCCGGTATTGGTTTCTCTACCACCGGCAGGTCAGAAAATAGCTCATGCAGCCACTCTGCCTCTGCAGATGCTGTATCCAAAGCAGTAAGTTCTACTTACATGGTTAATTTAGTTAAAATAGTCTGTTTACAAGACCTCCATAACACTACGCCACCTCCAAGAGTAAATACATACCCACTAGTGGCGTAGATTTGATCAATATCAGAAATCCAGTTCGCATCACTATATCCCTCTAGCACAGCTAGGTGCCTAGAATAGTGAATCCCAAAACTCATTGTACCTTTAAGATAACGCAAGACCTTTTCAAGTGCATGCGATGATCATCACCCGAGTTGGACATGTACCTACTTAACTTACTCACAGCAAAAGAGATATCTGGTCTGGTTGTGCTAGCTAAATACATGAGTGAACCAATGATCTGAGAATATCTCAATTGATCTCTAGCAATTCTCTTGTTTTTCTCAAAGTCACACTAGGATCATAAGGTGTTGGAGAAGGCTTGCAGTCCATAGTCAAATCGGCTCAAAAGCTTCTCAACATAGTGAGATTGCAACAAAGTAATCCCACTCTCTTCCTTAATTAGGTTGATGTTCAGAATCACATCAGTCTCTCCTAGATATTTCATGTCAAAACTCTTAGACAAGAAAGACTTGACTTCATTGATCACATCAATGTTTGATCCAAATATTATAATATCATCTATATATAAGCACAAAATAACAGATTGGCCCCCACCATGTCGATAATACACACACCTATCAGCCTCATTAACAGCAAAGCCTGCATTAGTTAAAGTGGAGTCAAACTTCTCATGCCATTATTTAGGTGCTTGTTTCAATCCATACAAAGATCTCAATAACTTACAACTTTCTGCTCTTCACCATTTACTACAAATCCATCAGGTTGATCCATGTAAATCTCGTCATCCAACTCTCCATTAAGGAAAGTTATCTTCACATCCATTTGATAAACGAGAAGACCATATGAGGCAGCTGTTGACATCTCTAACACCACTTAAGCTAGGTTGTCATCCCCATCATGGCGCCAGAGGTGCTGGTATTAAATGCATATGCTTTCTAGAAATGAATAAGGTATCCGCAAGCGCACAGATAATACCATTATAGCATTTTAACCGGGAGTAATCCAGGTATCATTATTTATATTTTTACCACTTGGAAGGAAATGCTTATGGATAATGAGCAATGAGCACTACATATGATAATAAAGAGTTTAACCGTGTCTTTATCTATCTTCTCATACAGGGTAAGAGTCACATAAAATAATAATAATATATATATATATATGAATGGTAAGTGACAAAGGATAAATAAGAGCATATAGACATATAAAATAATGATAATTATCTCAATAGAGTACTCTAAGTTTATAACACTAGCGTGGATTAGGACAATCTACAACAATAAATCCTAAGTTATTCTAACTATAATGTCAAAGCATACGATGATTAGTGCAATTACACCTAGCAATCATGGCGAAAAAATATTACATCTATGCATAGTGACATTACCAAGAAAGATCAAGAACAGAGCAGTCACTTCCCTATAATACTGGTGTTCTACTAGTCCTATACTCGAGAGGAGGGCTACAAAGGACTCAACAGGACTGTCACTCCCGCGACCTACCTCGCGATCCGAAATATAGGGTGCAATCGCAGATAAATACGGTCTAGGCACCACGCCTACACAATATTTACCACTCACTCATTGATCTAATGAGCAAGCGCTATACGATCCTATGCATAAACATAATTCTAATCCAACTATGCTAAGCATATAATCAAAGTAAACTAAGAAAAAATAATTAAGAACATAAGCAAATAGAGTAAAGTCATTTCTGATATAGTAGAATAAAATAAAGTACTATTCATAGTAGCAAGAACAATAATGAATATTACAATAAAGTAGAAGAAATTACCAAGAATGCTGATAGATCCGGACTCCAAGCTAGGCTTGACTCCCTCTAGATCTATTCCTATGTAGCTATGCTACTAAACTATGGAGCTCTAATTGAGATGGTGGCTCTAAGGCTTCTCTGGAGATGAGGATGAATTCTCCAAATGAATTCTTGAATGAATTAGCATTTCTCCAAGGGCCAGGGTCTCCGAATATATAGCCCCCTAGGATGCACCACAACCCTTTGATCAAACCAACCTAAATGGATGCTTCATATTGATCCTCAAAGTCGGTGGAGGCAGGATCCGTGGGGTTGCTCCCTATTGGTGGAGAGGCCTAGGCGGGCGCCCCTGCCTATGGGCGGGCGCCCAGCTGCTGCTGCCAGGTCGGCCCTCCTTCATAGGGTCGCCTCCTCGAGTCTTCTAAATTATTCTTTGATTGCTAGACGTGGTATTCTCTCTATGTACATTCAACATATGGAACTCTTTTGGTTCTTTTTTGATAACCCCCTGTAGAAATAGGCATTCACCAAAACTCATAGAATTTTTTAGTGTAACCCCTATAACTAGATGGTATTCATGTTTTAATCCTTTCTGATGTTATGTTGATGGTTAAAATTGATACTTATCTACTATCAACAACAGCCAAGGAAAGTAGCACTCGAATAGTGGTCATTCTAGCAACAGGTGAATAAGTATCACAGAAATCCTCGCCTTCCTCCTGGGTATAACCCTTAGCCATAAGTTAAGCCTTGTACTTGTCAATATAGTACCATCAGTTCTAAGCTTCTTCTTGAACACCCACTTGCACCCAATAGGTTTAGACCCAAATGGTAGCTCACATAACTTCCAAGTTCCATTAGAAAGAATCGAGTCCATCTCACTACGAACAGCTTCTTTCCAATCATCTGCATCTGGAGATGCATATGCTTCTATGATAGAAGTGGGAGTATTGTCCACAAGGTACACAATGAAATCATCACCAAAGGATTTTGCAGTCCTTCATCTCTTGTTCCTCACAGGAACTTCATTGTCATCCTCCTCAAGGACTTCTTCAAGTGGTTTTCTAAATGACTCAATAGGATGCTCGATAGGTATAGTAAAATTAGGAGCTATTTCAGTAGAAAATTTAGCATTGCTATGCATATCTTTCATAGGGAATATGTTTTCAAAAAATGTAGCATCACACGATTCAAAGATTGTATCCACATGCATATCAGAAAGTTCAGATTTTACTACTAAAAACCTATAGACGATGCTATGGTGAGCATATCCTAGAAAGACGCAATCCACTGTCTTTGGCCTAAGCTTACGCTTCTTAGAAATTAGAACATTGACTTTCGCTAAACATCCCCGCGTGCGCAAGTATGAAAGTGATGGTTTCCTTCCAACCCAATTCTCATATGGAGTTGTCTCTTTATTTCTATTTGGAATTCTATTAAGGACATGACTCGCAGTCAATAAAGCTTCCCCCACCATGCCTTAGATAGACCAGCTGTGTCCAACATGGCATTCACCAAGTCAGTCAACGTGCGATTTTTCCTCTCGGCAATATCGTTTTATTCGGGCGAATAGGGAGGTGTCCTCTCATGAATAATACCATTCTCCACACAGAATTCATCAAATGATGCAGAAAAATATTCACCACCACGATCTAACCTTAGACGTTTAATTTTTTTCTCTAGTTGATTTTTAACTTTAGCCTTATAGATTTTAAAGTAGTCGAATGCTTCATCTTTAGTTTTCAAAAAGTAAACATAGCAGAATCTAGTTGCATCATCAATTAAAGTCATGAAATATCTCTTTCCACCTTTTGTCAATACACCATTCATCTCACAAAGATCAAAATGTATGAGTTCTAGAGGTGCCAAGTGTCTCTTCTCCACTGCCTTGTGAGGCTTTTGAGGTTGCTTAGATTGCGCACAACTATGGCACTTAGAACCTTTGGCAATAGTGAAATCTGGAATTAAGCTTAAGCTAGACAAACATGACATCAATCCAAAGTTTACATGACATAAGCGAGAATGCCATACACTCGAACTATCACTAATTGTGCCACAAATATGATTCACCGACTTGTTATAAAAATCTTCTAAAGATAAGCGAAACAAACCTCCATAATTATAGCCTTTACCGATAAATTATCCATGCTTAGATATTACAACTTTATTAGATTCTAACACTACCTTAAACCCATATCTCAAAAGAAGAGAGGCACTAACAAGTTTCTTGCGAATAGTAGGAATATGTTGCACGTTCTTAAGCTGCACAATTTTCTTTAAAGTAAACTTTAGTTCTACCGTGCCAACACCATGAACAGAAGCATGTGACCCATTTCTCATCAGAATAGAGGAACCTTGAAGCCCATGATAAGAAGAAAAATAGAGATATATCAGCACACACATGAATATTAACACCTGTATCAACCCACCAACTTGAGGATTAAAACATTGAAAGTACGGTAGAAAAATTATCATACTCCTCATCAGCACAGCTAATAGTCACAAGATTGACATTCTTCTTTTTCACATTGGAAAAGTATCCAAGCTCTCCACAAGTGAAGCAAGGCAACTCTGCTTTAGTTTTCTTCTTCTCGTAGGTAGTTACTATCTTGGCATTGGAAGATTTATTATTCAGGATTGTTCTTTTAAGAATAGTGTTATCTTCTTGGAATCTTCTCTGATTTTCTTTGGAGATATTTTCCAAAGATGATCCAACACTAATCCAGAACACTGTAGCCTCTAGCCAGAGCGTGGCCTTATCTCGCCACCTCTTAAAATGTGCACTAGAAAACTTTTCTAGTCTCAGCATGTCAGCAAAAATAGCCATACTTAAATCAATAAAAAGCCTATTATAAGGTTTTTAGGTTGTTAAATAATTAGGTAATTTCTAGATTAAAAACAAAATATAGATCATGACAAATCGACGAACTAGATTTAGCATGTAAAGATTACTAGCATGACAGATCAGTATATCACATGTACTAGCAAGACAGATCATGATATCGCATAGCATGAACATGATAACTAGTGTAAACCCAACTTATACGCTATATAGGTTTATACCTACCGATTGTAGACGTACTTGTTGGTGAAGATGCAGAAAGCGATAGTCTACAGCGACCTTCGTAAGACGAACTGTCGAACGATTTGGGATCAGTTGTGTGTAGAGCACTTCCCAAAAATCATATTCACCTTCTTCCGGTGCCTGATCGCAAAGATGAGGGTTCCGGAGACCTGCTCTCCCGATCGCCCCTACACGCTGACGGTCAGGATGGAGAGACTACGGCGGCAGCGCAGTAGCAAGAAGAGGAAAATGACAATTTACTACGTTAGGATTTTTTACTTGAAACTCCCAATAGTAGTTTTTGGTGCGTCTTTTCCCAGGAGGATCGGTACGTATATATGTGGAGAAAAATTCCCTATCTCTACATCAACTAGCAATATGGTACTAATTGATGTTGTACCTCCCACCTCTACTCATGGACTTAAATATTAAAGCCCATTAGAAAACACATGTTTTGGGCCTTTGAGATTTAATAGAATTTCTCATATGGAATTGGGGAATTATCCATATAAATTCTAACAGTACATAAGGACCAAGGGCCTCGACATGCACGCCATCGCACTAGGACGTCGGTGGGATGGAGTTCCATACGCACCGCACGTGTAGGAGCGGCGCTCGCGTGAGCCAATGCTCGCTGCTCCTCTCGCCGCTGACCACCAGGAGCTTTTTCTAGACAAAGGGTTGCTAGCCCCAGCCTTATACGAAGGCTTAACCAATGCAGGACCGGGGTTCGAACCCCGGCCGGCCAGCTCCCACCACCAGGCCTCCACGCGTCTGCAGCCACTGCGCTACCACCAGGAGCTCGTGCCTCTGTCGTCGCCACTGCCACCAGCTGCCTGCTCGTCACCATCCACAAGCAGGCAGTGCCCATGGTGCTCGGCGTCGTGCGGCCTGCAGCTACTGAAGATTCACTCGCCTCTCAATCTCACATGCGCTGCCCGTGTAGTGTAGGGGAAATTGAAGGTGGAGCAGTCAGCGGGGAGCTGACCGAGACGGAGCTGCCAGGCCATGGAGGTCACAGACTCACTCTCAATTTCTATGGGGCCCACGTTGCTACGTTACACAACTCACCCACAAAATAGGTGGGGGAGGTAAACTGCATGGTTTGCAAAGTTAGAGGATGTCGGATATCTGATTTTGAAACTGAGGGAGGGAAGTTAGGCTTTTGGAATAGTTGAGGGATGAAAAATAGAATTTTTTCTTTCCAAAATTAGAAGCATGCTAATGATCCATGGCACTTGAAAATGTGGTTTAGTATCCCCATTGCACGGCAGAGGACCCATATGCCACGGGCCATGGGCCACACGGCATTGACAGGCACCTACCTAATCGAGCAGGAGGATGCAAGTGGGGCCGACTGCAGGTATCCTGCGGGCCGCCGCATCATTTGCATGCAAAGTTTTGGTGTTCTGCTCTGCGGTAGCCCGCTAGCTCCTGCTCTGCTTTTTTTTTTTTTTTGAGAATTAGCTCCTCTAGCAGCCACAGCTCCTGTTGGGCTTTGTCTCGTGGGTTATGGCTACGTGGCGTGTGGCCTTGTGGGCTTGTGGGCAGGGCGTTCGTGTGGGCCAAGGCTATGTCACTGTTTTGGGCTTGTGGCCTTTGAACGGATATATTTGCTCGTTCGTCTCAGTGCTCATAATACATTTTCGAGAATTTATTAAAGTTTGTCCAAATTTATGTAATTTATCATGTATAATAATTATCATTAAACTAAGCTTAGAGTATATTTGGTAATAAAATTATTTCAGGATGCAAATATTGATACCCCTCCGTTCCAAATTGTAGTTTACTTTGACTTTTTTGATACACTAGCAAATATGCCCGTGCGTTGCAATAAAAAATATAACTCGTTTTCTCAACAAAAAGGATACATAATTTGTTGTAGTTGTCTAGACATTTTGTGATTTTGAGATTTCTTTTAGCAATTGTGTTACTCTAATTTATCTAACAAGATACTGTTTTTTAACCCATATAAGCGCATGATTATCTTTGCCTACAAGAGAAATGCTTTCATTATTCCAATTCATTTTGAAATTAGACTCAATATAGGCACCTGAATACATTGGAGGTGTGTGGGAGAGCGATGTGTTCTAATTCAATCAAATTATGCCTAATTTATTCTAGCTGTTCCAATTAACACCATGTTTTTTCATGTAAATATATTAAATCAGCCGGTTACATGCACGTGTGAATGGGGTCATGGCAAATAAAGTTTCGTTATTATTTTTGTGAAGGAGTTGGCTCGTGTGTCGCCAAAATTAGACACCACGTGCTTGATAGAAGGACATATAGAAAAATAAGAAATATCAATTCATAATAAGCCGTGGATGTCAGTTCAAGAAATTCAAAGAATAGAAGATAATGTTCAAAGAAAAAACGCTCTTACTACGTGGCACCACCTACTCTGCATCTTGCGATAGCATACCCACAGGCGGCGTCTTCTCTCCTCGCAGTCCTCGGTCACCTGGCACCCACTTCTCCAGTCCCCTGTCTCACTGCTCTCTCTCTCGCCTCACGTTCTTTGTCAAGAGCCGAAAGAAACAGAGAACACATCCTGTTCTTCCTCTCCCAAATCTCACCTCCAAATCCAAGAATCGGGCTATGCATGTCCCACCACCGCGATCTCCATCTTGAGAGTTTTCCATTCTCCTATGATGCTCTCGCTAGCGTGGAGTATAGGGGGAGATCGAAGAAGGTCGCCCTCCATGGGAAGAAGACAACGGAGCAGTCTCCTTGCTTCCTCGGGGGCCATGGCGGCGTAGGCACCGGACCACGGCGAGCCCGTCCTCTTCGCTCGCCCCGTTACTCCGACAGCTGTCCTTGTCACTCTGCACGCTGTCCTCGTCGACCACCCCGGTTGGGCACCTTCCTCGTCGCTTTACTGGCCGCTTGCCCCGGCCGTCCGCCATCCTCGTCGCAGCCCCAATCGGTCACCTTCTCTTCGCTCGCCTTGGCCGGCCGTTGTCCCCGTCGCGCGCTTCGGCTGGCCGGTCGGCGGGCACACGAGCATGCCGATGAGTTGCGTGTGTTTTCCCCCATGAGTTTGGTTCTGGTTGTGCGGTGGACCTGTATAACATACTGCGGTGATCTATTTTTTTTTCCAACTTATTGTTTTTTCCAAAGATACTCCGTATTTTTCTACCGAATAGGTTGGTTCTGCCCCAGAGAGAAGATTTTTTTCCAGTTTCCAGTACGGAGATGTTGTTTTCCTTTTTTATACCGAAGAGTTTCCGGAGAATTTTTGTGATACCGAGCCGGTCTACGACGGCGAAAGAAAATCATGACACACTGAAATTTTGCAGTTTTATTATCAGGTATAGATGCATTTTGACATAAATACATGCATAAAAAAATCAAAACAAACTGTAATTTACTATTTACCTTAGTCATACGTTACAAATTTTGACTCCTCCTAAAACAAACGAGATGCCGATTAATTTGGAACGAAAAATATTAAAAGAAGGCTAATAATATAGCTAGCTATTAGGATCTTTTAGCCCATCTAAGCCAAATGTAAGCGTACGATCCATTTCTCTTTCTACTTCACCTCAACATTCAGCCTATGTTTGTTTCTTCAGTAATGATTTTGTTGTCCACGGAGGTGGCGTGTACTCCGTATGTGTGAAGTCTTCACCGATTTTTTGTTCCACCAAGAGAGCGCAGCTAGTATTCTGCTGCCGCCGCAGGAAATCCGGATTGTGCTGGTACGACGAGATGGCGACGGCGATCCGATCGCGACCACGATCCGGCGTGCTGGTCCAAACAGCGAGCACCAGCCATCCCAAAACCATCAGGATTCTGCCACCTGGGGCATCTCCGAGCCAACAGTAGCTCGCCCAGCCACCACGAGAAGAACGTGCTCAAAACATAAAACTAAGCAGGAAAAATGGAGAAAGAATCCAACTCGCAATTGCTGAACCGGAATAAAAGATAAAGCCCAGTGGCTCTTCATTTATGCACGCCCAGACGACGACGACCAAAGGAGATCAACAACTGCACCTCGAGGCGAGGGAGTAGAGCAAATTGAAGCAGGTTTCGTGTTGATTGGGAGGCTCTCGCTTCTGTTTCCGGTGGAGATTTGAGGTCTGCGGCGACGATGGCAACTGCGAAATCCGGGGAGAAGGCGACCAGCTTCGCCATGGCCTGCAGCCTGCTCAGCCGCTACGTCAGGCAGAACGGCGCCGCCGCCGGCGATCTCGGCCTCGCCATCAGAGGTGAGCTCTCTTCTCTTGTTGAGGAAACGTTGAGGGGCGCAGTAGGTGTTCTTTATCGGTTGGGAGTATAGCAGTCTCTGTTAACGGAGAAGTGGTGAATTGGGGTGCGACTCATGCTAAAAGTTGCTATTTTGATGTGCTCCCGTAGTCATCTAATGCCAGATCTGGTCCCAAAGTCATGATCTGGAAACAAAAATGTCACTTTTGTTTGATTTGGATCAAAGAATTTCGGCTTCTGTCAGCTCTAGCATCCGAATCTGATAGCTTCCTGTCCACTCTGGACAGCCTGTCTGAAAATTATGACTTTACTTGTACTGAAGAAGAGTGCTCTATTCCGATTTCAGCTGGAGCCGATGCAAAGAGGACGTCGGCAGACACGGAAAAGGGGGAAACGACGAAGGAGACCATGGATCTCTTCCCCCAGAACGCTGGGTTCGGCTCGGAGGCCGCCATGAAGGAAGCCTCTGATGCGAGGTACTTGACGAAACAGATACCTCTCTGTTCCGGTTCACAGCCATTCTTGTTCATACATGATAGTATGATACTATAGCTGTAGTCAGTTGATGACTGAAGTGAAAACGTAAACGAAACAATCAACTGCTAGAAGCAGTTCTTTTCGGCCAGGATTTTTTCCCCCAAAGAGCAGTGGTTTGGATCATGGCTCTAATCCTTTGTGCGATATAGATGATTCGTTCATCACACACCGCACAGATTTTTGTCTGCAGAAAATAGTGAGAAGTTAATTTACGATCTGAAACTGAATATTTTAAGAGATTGCTAGGCAGCCTCTACCAAACAATCTATCTATGGTCAAGTGTGCCAGAGCACAGTTTCTGTGATCTGCGCCAAAACTTTCTTGGTATGAAGTAGTGGCTGAATGGTAGAAAATCCATCCATGAATATGTAAAACCTGGCACTCCAAATTAATCAATGAAAAATTGGTGCCACGCAAGTTCTGAAACTTCAAATTTTTAATTGATAGAAGTTGTTCTTGTGTAGTATAAGTTGGCTACCAAATCTGACAGCTGGAAACATCCTTATTCTCAGGGAGCCAGAGAAGCGCCAGCTGACTATCTTCTATGGTGGGAGGGTCCTTGTGTTCGATGACTTCCCTGCTGAGAAGGCAAAAGACCTGATGCAAATGGCCAGCAAGGGTTCATCTGTAGCCCAGAACCCTGGCTTGCTGCCTTCCCCTGCAGTTGCAACCGTGACTGACAGCACCAAGATCGCAGCAGTGCCAGCTGCACCAATTGCCGCGGTCAACGCCAAGAAGAGTGCAGCAGGTAACTAACTTGTCCAGCCCTTGTTCATGTGCACATGGGATTTCCCTGAATGATTAATTTCTGTCTTGCTCAATGTTCCCAAAATGTATGTGTTTCAGATATACCCCAGGCTCCCAAGGCATCTCTTCGCCGGTTCCTTGAGAAGAGAAAGGATCGGTAGGTTACTCTTGCTGTTGGGATGACTGAATTGTTGTTCAAAACATACAACTCTTTGAGGATGTTCTAATCCGTGGTATTCCCTTATTTCAGCCTTACTGCGAAAGCACCATACCAAGGTTCCCCTTCAGATGCTACACCTGTGAAGAAGGAGATGGCGCAGGGTCAGCCATGGCTGGGGCTGGGACCTCAGATGGCCAATCCTGATCTGAGCTTGTGCAAGGAGGGGAGCCAATGATCGACAATCCAGCATGAATACTACTGGGACCAGAGTAAATGATCATAGAGAGACTCAACAGTCGTGTGTCAAAGTGTTTTGGGCCTGTCATTCCGTGTGTTTTTCACGTGGATACATATGTCGTACAGTATAAAGGACGTAGCTAATGATGGACTGAGTAAGCATTACCTGTGCTGGGGGCAGGTTTGGCTGATCAACCTGTGGTGGCCTGACCCAATTGGCCATTTTAGAATGATGAAACTGTAATGTAGTTGCTAGAACAAGTTCATATTTTGGGATGTTCTGTGTTGTTTGGCTTTGGCACTGGTGTGTGTGCCACAAAGCTATTTATTGTCACAGATACATCCAGTATGATTGTTTTATTTTTATATTTCATGTTAATTAATACTATTTTTCTTCTGGTTGGTTTTGTACGATTATGAAATACTTTCTCTGTTTCAAAAGGAATGCAAGTCTAGCATAGTGTTACGTTTTATGACTTAAGTTTGACAAATTATAGATAAAAAGAAGTATCAAAATTTACGTTGCCAAATAGATACTATTAGAAAAACACTTCTAGTCTAGCATTTTCAGCAAGATTGTAAACAACACTTGGTGACTTACAAAAATCAAATGGTCTTTTGAAAATAAAATTTTGAAAACTTTGGAGATTATCTATGGTCTACCGTCCTGCAGAAGCTGCAGCATGTCAGTCAGGTGCTGTGCACGCTGTTTGTTTCCTTTCTTTCATTTTCTTTTTTTAGAAACTTCAGAATCAATTAAAGGACAATTATTTTTGTTCTCAAAAAAATTTAAAGGACAATTGTTTCTGGGATACAAACGCAAGTCTGAGCTGTCGGCATCATGAATGAACCGTGTCTCCTTCCTTCTCTTCAAATAGGGTTTTTTTTTTTCCTACGCCTTATCTCCCGGACTATTTGCCCATATAAGCTCCCAGAGAAAAGTTGTTTTTAGCAGAACTTCCAGAACAGCTGGTTTTCTTTCGCGGCCTGATGAACTAGGCTCCCAGGCCCATGGTTTTGCTTCTTTTTTTATTTCGAGCAACCCATGGTTTTGCTGAACTTCCAGAACAGCTCGGTACGTTGTTTTGTTTGTTTCCTGAGCTGGGCTCCGACTCTCCGAGGCCCATGGTATTTCTTAAGTTCAATGGACTGGAGCGAGCCACCAGTTCCTAGTGATAGTGCCCTTGTCCCCCAACAAGTTTTTTTTATAACACATATCTGTATTTCTAATTAAGAAAAACGTACATGACAACATACGGATACAGATACGTGCATACTGGATACAGAGACCACTGTTCCATCCTAACCTCACGAAGAACCCTGAAAAAAGAAAAAATTACATCGGTGCCCCTGGAATCTTCGTGAAACCTCCATCTTCGACCGCATCGCCGTCGACCACCGTCGCCGGAGAAGAAGCCGAAGAGCACCTTGAGCTGGAGACGTCCCGTTGTACACAGGTTTTAAATGGAGCCGAAATAGACACCCATTACGACGAACAGGATGAAGCCATCGGCGATTCTCCATCGGCCGGGGCAACGCCCCAACATTTCCAGCTCCCGATCCGAGCTCGCGACCAGCGATTACCGCCACCGGGAGAGAGAAGAGCTCGATCCGGCCGGCCAACAACCCCAAGACCCAGACGTAGCCCTGCATTGAAACAAAAAGAAGGGCCGCAGCATCGTCACCTGGTAGAAACGAGAAGCCGCCGACCCCGAACTCCAGAACAGCCTGGGCTCAGCATCGAGAGCCCCTTCTCCACGAGCTCGTTGGTGGTGTCGGAGTGGAATACCGCCAAGGCAGGGACAAGCTCGAGAGAAATTATTCCACGATGCCATCGTCGCCTCCGCCTCACCGATGACGCCCAGGAAAGCGAGCTGCAGAGGGCCGCCGCCCCCCCAGCAAACCACAGCCAACACCGGCGACAACTCCACCGGTAGGCAAACAAAATACCTTATTCGCCCGCGAAGTGGCCTCCGACGACCGCCACCTCCGGAAAACCTGGCTACACCGTCAACCGACGGCAAGCAAAAACAAGCTCCATCGGCGAACACCGCCGACGAGCACGACTTAGGCCTAGATACTAACCTATATACAACCGTGCGTCGATTCCGTGGCCCGCCCCCCTCTCCGACGCCAAGCCGGTCGTCGGAGAGGGATGGGACCGCCGGAATCGCCGCCGACAACAGCCTCCGCCTCGGATTCGCCCTTTTCGTCTGTCTACACTGTAGATGGGGAAAAGACGCCTCTAGTACCTGCTCCCCAGAAGAGCACCTACCTGTCCCCCAACAAGTTAGTCACAGCAAAATCAGCCTGCAACACCTGTTTGCCGGGATGCACTCAGAAAAAAACAAATTGTTTGCCGGGGAAAAAAAGGATTAAATATATGAAAAACTAGCTGGCGTCTCTGTCCA
>CM041628.1:72395349-72428411 GCA_023333625.1 Bothriochloa decipiens
GGTCAGGTCCATTTGATAGCAATGTAGGCCGTCGCTGTTTCACGATTACTCTGCACCAGTAGTGGCGATTAGTTTACGATGGTTTGACAGGACAGGATTATTGACCAATTCCAGCACTGCTGGCAGATTGTTCTTCCATTGTTATATATACTAATATGTTCTAGGTCGAAGTCATCCGATCTCTAATCATAATCAGTTATTCAAGTTCCCTGGATATAAAAACAAAATGTATATATGGTGGCTATTCAATGGGGTAAGTATAATATGATACTGATACTGATAATGACGGGACAAGTTAAAGAGACGTGGTTGAATGAACTTAAGGGTGTGTCAAGTCAGCATTCTGCTTTTAGTGATGGTGTGTACCCGTGTAGTAGGGAGTGTAACCCTGGTTTCTCTCTCACGATCATTAAAGGTAAGACTACTTTTTTCTTCTTCCACGGTTGTCATGATGCTGCTAGTCTGATAGTGTTCATCACACATATTGCCTCCCTGAAGCATGGAGGTGCTGATGACCTCTCATTCCCAAATCCCAACACCAACAGCTAGTATTGTATGATAGTTGAAGTTAGTAGTACTGAAATGAATCTAGCTCCTGCTGGGAGTATATATCAGACGTACAGTTGATGCTAATGAAGTGCAATTGGCTGCTGTTGAGCAATAATCACAACAAAAACACTATATGACTTGGATGCATCCCTGAGGTTTACCAATTGCAACAAGCTGCTCACACCACTGGATTGGATGAACCACCGCAGCCTTCAACTTAACCAAGCAGTGTCACATGATCTAGTGGCCCTGTGCATGCCTTGTTTCATTCACCCTTCATGGCTATCATGGTAATCATCCCGTGAGCTCTGTCTTTCTTTACTGTCACAGTGACTAATCCGGGAAATCTCTGCTGTTTTTTCATTGCATCCCTAACTAAGGACCTGTATACCGAGCAAGTTTTCTTCAAGGATAAACGCACACCTGAATTGGAAGCTACACTGCAAGTGCAACATCTACGTGCTCCACCGTCAGTTCAGAGACTGAAACTGGAACCACATGAGCCCAAAGGATGCAGGCGCGCGCGCGCACACACAGCTGTCAGCTTGGACCGTGGCACGGGACGAAACGGAGAGGGAGCAACCGAGGTAGAAGTAGAACGGGGAAGAACCTCCCAGAAAGATTCTATTCTCGCTGCGCTGCGTGACCCACCCCTCATCTCCCTTGTCCGTTTGCATCGTACAGAAGGCAGCCCAGCTGAATCCAGCTCGCTTGCCTCAATTGCTCGTTGCTCCCCCCCATCCTGAGGCTCAGATCAGGGCTAGGCCGAGCTACAACTAGAAGTGTCAATGGATCCATGGATACGCCATCGGCCAGTACTACAGAGTAGATGCAGGCTTGCAGCGTGTGGCATGGTAGATGCATCTACTCCCAATTATTGGTTGGTCTGAACTCTCCTCCTCTCCAACTCCAGCTTCTTCTTGGTGGCTTTTGCTAGGACGGACACGGACGGGCAACGGCAGGACCAGGACCAGCCAGCCATTGTGCTCCCGATTAACAAAGCATATGCACTGCTCCTGGCAGCTCTTTCTGTTTCGTTGTGGTTGGGCATCCAGGAGAAGAGAATCCAGCCCAGGAGAAGAGCATCCTCGTTGCATTGGTGGTACCTCTGAAATCTGTTTCATGTTACTCTTTGAGCAAGCAGTATCACAAGAGTTCATCTGAAGCTGAATTAGATGGGAAGTGCTTCAAGCCTTTCTGTTGGTGCTGGTGATTTATTTACAACGATGATGACACATCACCTTTTGTTTTGTATTCTTGATTGACGACATTTTTGGACAAAGTTTCTAGATGAGCAGAGCACTTTTTTCAGTGCTTTTACCATATGAGCAAGCAAGGCTCAGCTCGTGCTACGAATAGGACGTGCAACCAGAAACAGAGTGCAAGACGATTCATCAAATGTACTCGGATTGAACAAAGGAGGGCAGACCTCAAATATTATTCCTTTGGCAGAGCAGAGCAGAGGAGAAACAAACAATCCTTGGAAAACTTTGTCATCATCCCTCCTGCTGCTACAAAAACATCTCATGTCGCCCATCATCGTCTCTTCATCTTCATGATAGTATAATTACTAATAATACAAATAAACCCCCCTGCCTCCTCAAGCAAGAACAGAGGAAGAACAAAATTTCCCCTACCCACCCATTTCTCTACACGAACACGCGCACCCACCCACCCTTATTTCTCTTCTTGTTTTTTTATAGTTTTTTTTCTTGTCATGTTTATGTTACAGCGGCCGCCGGTTCCTCTAGCTGGATTTTTTCTTCATCGCTAGACTAGAAGGAACGATGGATCCGTCCGTCCGTCCGCTCGCCCATCATCAGGCGGCGACGATGCCGGTGGTGAAGAAGATCTGCCCGCCGCCGGTGCACGGCGACCCAGCCATCTCGGCGGCGGCCGACTTCTTGGGCACGGCGGTGGCGGACGACATAGCGGCGGCGGCGCGGCGCTTCCGCTCCTTCTCCTCCTGGAACTCGTCGCTCACGATGGCGTGGTACCGGCACTCCATGCTGCAGAAGGCGCGCTCGCCGCGGTACATGAAGATGTCCTTGCCGTCCAGCGGCCGCCGGCACATGTCGCAGCACGACAGGAACTCCGCCACGCGGAACGCCGCTCCTGCACCGCCGCCTCCGGGCCGGGCGGAGGCCGGGCTGCCGGGGCGACCGCCGCCGCCGCCGCACAGGCTGGTGGCGCAGCGCCCGCTGCACCCGAGCTCCGACACCTCCAGCCGCGCGGCGCGGCGCGGGATGGACACCCTCGGCACCGCCGCGGGCCCCTCGGCCTCCAGCGCCGCGAGGATCCCGAGCCCGACGCCGCCGACAGCGTCGCGGTGGCGCCACCCGCGGGGCGACCGCGACGCTCGGTCCAGCGGGCTCGTCGGCGACGGCAGCAGACCGTCAGGCTTCCACTGCGGGATCTCTAGCTTGCGCGCCATCACGGTCCTCGCCTTCTCCGCCATGCCTCGCGGTTGGACGCGGAAGAAGAGGACGTTCTCGCTGGCCGCGCCCGTGCGTGCTCCGGTGTCCTTGGCTGGCTGGCTCGGGCAGCTCCTCTCCCTGGCTTGGTGGTTGTCCAAACCAGAGACCAGAAGAGGAGAAGAGGAAGGCGAGGAAGTGGGGCGGGCGGGGTGGTTTCCTGTATTTGTAGCCCCTGCAACGGCGGTTTCCGGCCTTGCTGTGGGTTTTCTTTTCTTTTCCTGCTTGTATTCTTTTTTGTTTGGCGTGTGTGCGCTAATATTTCTATTTTTAATAATAGAGGTTTTGTTGCCATCCCTCTGTGCCTAGAGGAACACGGATCGGTTGCATTATCTGTACGCCAGCTTGTAGAACCAGCTGTTAAGTTTTATATATCTCGAATGTTCTAATAACCTGATTCTACTAGAAATACATACCACCAGACTAACCGAGTGCGCTTCAATACTATTACAAAACACTATGTTTTGATATATACTACTCTTATATCAGATTTTTTGTCCAGTCTGTCACCTTCTACATTGTAATGTTCTACAATCTTCGCACTAAGTTTCCTTTAGCGCATGAGTGGTGCGTGGTGTGCGTGCGTGTGTCGAGTGGACGTGTGTTCGTGCATAAACAGATGCTATAGCCGTATTTAGATAAGAGGCTTCAAAAAAAAAAGTTCCCGACACACATATATCACACTCTTCCTTATTCGATGACCAAGCCCAACACGACACCAAAGCTAGAGTTGTCTGGTAGGAAACCAATAAATTGAACAAATAAACAAGCAGTGAACTAGCACAAGTTGGTCGTGTTAGATTGGAAACCAATAGATTAAGCATGGGCTGTCTGTTTTGCTTCTAGTCCAAAATTAAAACAAAATCCACGCGATCCCATCCTCAACTCTAGTTGGTTCGCTAGTCTCTTCCTGTCGCCAAAGCACAAATGAGCTAGGTTTATGTTAAAAAGAGACTCGATCAGACATCAACCTCGACTCCTCAGTTTGGGTTAGGAGGGACATGGTTTTGAGGTGAAATAACTTCATTTGGTGACTTGTATAGGTCAATTAGATTATCAAGCAACTAGATTAACCATTGAGGAACTCAAATTTGGTATGTGGTGAGTTTTGTTGTGAGAAGATGTAGGAGCTATGTTGGCTCGAAGGGTTGACTTAGTGCATTTGGCTACTTAACTTTGGCAATGAGAAGATAGCAACTAGGGATGCTATTGTATTTTTCAGAGGTGGGCTGCTCGAAGGAACTTTGGTGGAAATAATAGAGAAATTGGTGAAAAGTGTAAATGTTATATATATGATGTGCTCTTTTGTTGTATTTATTTTACCAACATATTCAGTTGCACGGAGTAAGTCTCTAATAATCATTTTAAAGAATCCTTTTTTCTATCAACATTATGAACACGTATATCTTAGAACAATCAAAGCAGAGATACATGCGAAGAAGAAAAGCTGGGAGAAGAAGAAAAGCGTGTAGGATACAAGTGTGCGAGTAGCAACCAGCTGTTGTGGGGAGGGTGGGCCTTGGGGCGGAAGGCGACGGGGATAGGACGATCTGTTCGCTGAAAACCATGGACTGAAATGGTGTGCTGGCTGGCGTTACTGTAGAAGACGGCCAATTATACATGAGATCACGTCACGTCACCGTCGTGTCTTTTTCCTCTTTTCCTCCCAGTTCCTGCCACTTGGTGACTTGGATGCTGGCGGATCCGTTTGGTGAATGAGGGAGATCCAAATCAAAGTTATCGGGCGTCGATATTACTACGAGTACGTGCTCCTACTTGTAACCCGTTATCGTGTGCTTATTTTTCTAAAAATAAATTGGCGAAATTTCCAGCACCAGTCAGTGTGATTTCGATCCACCCATGATGATCCGTGGACGAAAAAGCACAATGGAACGAGGTTTGGACCAATCCTAGGAATCAAACGACTGACCTGGTAGGAGTAGTCCAACACAGAGCGTCCAGTCCACTCGTGCTCGTGCAGCGTCCACCGAAACCACTCAGCTGAGAGCGAGCATGAGCTCAGCCCAGTGTACCCAGTGGCCACCTCCGCTGAACGCCATGACGACGCGGTAAACAAAGCAAAATATCTGCGAAGTGGCGGTACTCCTAGTGGACCAACTAAACCCGGGATTATAATACTGTCAGGTCGGTGACACCACCGTTGAACCTTCTAGAGTGTGATAGTAGACAACACCGGCCTCGTTTAGTTTCTAAAATTTCTAGCCTTAAAATACTATATTATTTTATTTATATTTAATAAATATTATCTAATCATAGTCTAATTAAACTTAAAATATTTATTTTGTAATTTACAACTAATCTATATAATTAATTATTATTTTATTAATATTTAATATTTTATACATTTAACGTGACAAATAGAGAGTGAAATTTTTTTATTTTGAGACAACTAAACGCTATGTCTTTAAAAAAAAGTTACAGAGACTGTGTCTGGCAGGTGGGCCCCGCGCACTCACTAGCAAGCAGCGGCGCCGGCCAATCAGGCTCTGAGGCCCGATGCTGATGCACCTCGCCTGGAAGTCGGAGCCCTGCCAGCCACTGCCATGTCCATGCGTGCCCATGCCTGATGCCGATGCACTGCACTGCACCCCCCCCGTGTGGGTGGTGGCTCAGGGCCGGCGCGGGGCGGACGCGTGCGAGGACACGCGGAGGCGGGCGGGGGCTCGTGTCCCCCCGGCCGTGCGCACACGGCGTCGCATCGCATGCACGGATCCGGTCTGCCACGCGGGGGTTCCTGGGAAGGCGTGCCGACGAGCCAGGACCGTACGCTGCGCTGCCCGCGCTGTGGGCCCATCTGCGCCGCGCGTAGAGGCCCGGCTGGCCCTCCTTTTTTATTTTTTCTGGAGATGATGAGGGAGCATAGTGGGGCCCCTCCTCTTTTATTCCCCTCGGTGATGGTGTCGCCGTTGTCCCCTTGCTTGCTTTCGCCCGGCTGGGGATGATGATGACGGCGTTTTTGGAGCGGCGCGGCTTGTGAGAAGAATCAGGAGTGGACGGGAATACCCCCGTTTGGTTTCCTCCTCCCCGGTTCCTGGATTCTGTTCCGCCCACCGGTACGCCTGGACTGTGGGCCCCTGCTCCCGTTCTGTGGGCCGGCCGTTGGATATGTGCTCCGACGCATAGGATGCGCTGTGCTGTGCTGGAAATATCAGACAACTGTACCGTAGCTCCTTGATTGAGCTATTCTCTCTTAAAAGAAAGAGTTGTAGCAGTACGCGCTGCTGCCGTGTAGTATATCCTCGTGTTTCTCCATCCATCGCTTCGCACATTTTTTTTATTTAAATAAACTTAAGAAAAATACACGCACACTGTATCTCGCAATCGACACATCAATCCGTGGACTCCGCTACACGTACAGGGAATCATAATATACTCGTATTCTCCGGTGTTCGTTGTCGACGGGACCTCGACTCGTCGCCTCTTTTATTCATTTTTCTGTCAGCGACAATACTAAGTTGCACGCGTAGGTAACCAATTAGCCATCGTCACCATCAGAATAGAGTAAGTTGCACCGGTAGACCGATGCCCACAATACGGCAACTAGTATGCCCGCTCCACAGCTCAGCTGCAACCGGGCGGCAGGGGCATTTTGGTCGTCTCGGCGGCGGAAACAGCGACGCGCCCTGTGCGTGCCTGTCCTCCCGGGGAAGTCCACCCTCCGGGCTCCGGTCACGTGGCCCTCGCCCGCGTGTGCGCGCGCCATTCGCCGGGGGCGCCAGGCCCGCACGCCCGCCGGGCCCCGCGCTACGCGACAGGGACGCACCACGTCAGGCCGGGGACCCCTCCTCCTCCCTGACGTCGACGCATGCCACCCACCACTAATGGGCCAAGGACCCACCTGCCGGTCCGCTTCCGCGGGTTTATTTGCGTCCAGACCCCTACGAGTACCGTACTACGAACCGAAAAAACTCACGGGCGTGACCGCAAAATGTTGCTAGCCGCGGGGGCGGGGCCCGCGTGGCGGTGAGAGGGGCAGGAAAGCGACACGAGTAGGTAGGTGGGTGGGAGTACCAGTACTACTACGTTCACTGTACATTCAATGATTTCCCCCGCAGTGTCCTCTCGCTCGGTTGGGCCCCATCATCCCACCCGTGGGGGCCCGCGGTAGGTGGGGGCCCAGAGGCCTTGAACCTGCGCACTGTATACCAGTCGCCGTCCGTGATGACTTTGGAGGGCCCCGGGTGGGTCCCGCTCGAGACAGGGACGCTGCCGGGGCGCCGGGCCCCACCATGGCCATGATAATCTATCCGTCGAGCGCCCAAATCGCGCAGGCAATCGCTGCAGGGCGAAAAGGCTGTTTGAATTTCGGCCAAATTTTGGGGTTATCTTTTGATTTTCTTTCCCTGAACCTGAACTAAACTCTGAGTTCGTCGAACCCCTTCTCCTAATCTGATGGCCGATTAGCAATAACATTGAGCACGGAGAGAGTGACGCTGAGGCAAAGATATTAAGAGGTTCTGACGTTCTGTCAAGGCTGAATGATTTGGCTCAGACAACGTATTAAATGGGTTTGGAACAGGATGCAGTTGTTCAGTCATTGTGTACCGTCGCTACCAGGGTACAGCGGGGCGATTAGTGCACTTCAGTGATGCCGTTACGAGGGAATCCAATATGGCTCCAAGAGCAAACGGTCAATTGCCGCTGAAACGAATGAACGATCGACAGATCGAAAACCATGAACAAATCTGATCTGGTATACGAAGGCCTTATTTCTGTTATCCTAGTATTGATGAAAAAGTGCTTGCATCTCTTTTTGCGAGAAGGAGAGTTATTCAAGATCTCAACTCTCAACGGAACAACCAGCAAATATTTTGTTAATATTTACGATTGTTTAAACGGCATCTTGCAAACTATTTTCTATCCTTCTAATACAAATGTTGGAACCGAGTCCCAGCAGGTTATACTAAAGATGGAATGAGTGGCCCAAACGGTCCCTCTCACTATATTAAATATGAAAATTATAATGTGGGCCTGATAGCAGAGGATCCTGTAGCTATTAATGAACCATCCCCGTATTACACAGGAGGCAGGGCCTTTTACAATGGCTTCCTAGCCCAAGGCTGAAAGTACATGTGTGCCTCCAACGGGAGTTTTAAAACCCTAGACACCGACCCTGTTACACGCGGGCCCCTTAGGGGTAGGCCGGTCCACCATTCTCTGACCACGCCCCCAGGCCGCGGCCCATCACCGCCTGCGAGGGGCCCGCTAAGCTCACTAATTGCCCTCATGTCTCCCAGCTTGGCTCGGTGCAGCATTGGGTGAGGGCAGTCCTGATCGCCGTCTCTTTCGCGCAGGGCCTCTGGGAGCCGCGAGGCTCCGTCGTGTAGCCTCCGCCAGGCGACGGTCGACTTCGCCCAGCCTCCACCGTCGACTGGCCTCGGGGCCTTCGCGGATGCTTTCTCCGGGACACCCAACCTCCGGGAGTAGGGAATGAGCCTCCGCCTGAGCAGCAGTTGTCGCCATCGGATCTCCGCCATCAACCGGATCCATCTTCCCTGGAGGCCTCCGCCCGGAGATCCGGCCACCGACAGTTCTCCTCCAAGACCTGCAAGCATGATTCAGGTTGATACAGTCGGAACCGTCAGTCAGACAAGAGCCAGAGGTAATAAGCTCCTCCGGTCCTGGGGCGCATCCCCAACATTCCCCCCTTGAGGGCTAGGTCCAGCGGAGGCGGGTCTAGCCGTCAATACGCCCCTAACCGTGGAGGCTATGATTACCTTCGGCTCCCCCTAGCACGTTGAACGTTGGACCGGAGGCTTTACTTTTTACCGTTGTCCTTTTTTTTAATCTTGTGCGTTGATTCGAGTCTGTTCAACTGCTATCGTTCGATTCGTGAATCGTCGTGACCGTTGGGCTGAGAATTCGAGGCGCCGCATCGCTGCCTATATAAAGGGGGTGGGCTGTGAAAACGACCCGTGCCCTCCTTTGCTTGCCTCCGCGTAGCTTGCTCTGCTTGTTACTGCCTCCGCTTTGATTCGCGTAGGTTTCTTTTTTGCTTGCTGCCTCCGCGCTTGCCTTTGCCCCGACATCCTATCGCCGTGGCACCTAAATGCCCCTGCTGTGCGCGTCGTCGCCCGTTCTCCAGCCCCTATTCCCAGCTCTAGGGCATCGGAGTCGGAGGCTTCCTTGGCCTTTTTGAGCAGTGCATGCTGGCGGCTGTGGAGGCCAGGGATCTCGAGGAGTCACTTTCTGACGTCGAGGCCTCCCGTAGGGATCTAATGCCTCCGAAGGTTACTTTTTCTGACTTAGAGGTCAGCTACGACTTTGTTCATAGCTGGATGACCCAGGCGATGGTGGATGGCCTCGAGGAGAAGGGCTACATCCATGTTGGCCGCGGGCGAGCTCCGGGTAAAGAGATTGTTCCGCTGCCTGAGCGAGATGAGGCCGTTGTGTTCAGGGATTTCTTTACCTGCAGCCTTCGCTTCCCCTGCTACAATTTCATTCGGTATGTGCTTGAGTGGTTTGACGTGCAACTTCATCACATGACGCCTCATGCGTTTCTGAATATGAGTAAGTTTCTTTGGGCCGTTGAATTGTATGGTGGGGGAATCAGCATAAACACCTTCGTAAAATTTTACGAGTTGCAAAAACAGCCGAAGTATGTTGGGACAAAACTTGCGCAGTTCACATCGTGTAGCTTCATTGCCAAGAGGAACCCTGGCAAGGCAAGGAAAAGATTGCTATTTCTTGGTGTCAGCAGGGGAAGTGGGAGCCCGCTGACTGGATGGACTTCTGGTTTTACGTGAAGACTTCTGGTGCTTCTGAGGTCGGAGAGGATGGTCGGAGGATCATTACCTTTCCCTTCACCTCCGTTATGACCCGGATGGACCCGCACACCAGCATCAAGCCGGAGGAAACCGTCTTCGAGAAAAGGAAGTCTTGTTCCAGAGCATTTGCTGATGCTTGCCGTTATTCCGGAGGGAGGGACCTTGTGAAGGAGATGATTGCCTCTGATTTCTGGCCTTTGCTTGGCGGAAAGGATAAGAAGAAGTTTGTCCTGCAGAAACTGGACCTTCCTATTTTTGGTGTCGCTGGTGGAATCCTATGTCCGCATTTTGGGCTACAGCTCCCTGAGGGTCAAAGCAAGGAGGACTTTGTCCATGACACTGAGCAGAAGGCCGTCGAGATACTTGGGGAAGTTTCTAAGAAGGAGTATCTTGCCCGAAGGTCTGAGGCTGGTACCATGCCTCGCCTCAACATGGTCTTTGAGGAACTCGACATCCACTACATTGAGCGCGAGCTCCCTGAGAAACTGAAGAAGAAAAATGATAAGAAAGAGTTCGCTGCTGCCGGCGTTGCTACGAAGGCCGCCGAGGGAAGAAAAAGGAAGGTTGGCGCTTTGGCACGCGGAGGCCCAAAGAAGCAGAGAGGAGCCTCCGCTGAACCTGCAGAGATGGAGGACATTTTTGAAGACCTCTATGACGAAGATAGGGACATTACTGTCAATCCGGAGGTGGGGACTGAGTTTCTGATGGAAACTGATGCTTTGGCGCTGCTCAGTTCCGAGGGCCCGTCTCAGCGGTCTCCGTCGCCTGCTGCTTCCCCGGAGGCACCTCATGCCTTAGCAGCTGCGGGCTCCAGTTCGCCGTCGGTTAGGCCTGTCTCGTCGACCGCCGAACCTGTGTCTGTGCATGTTGAGACAGCGCCCGCTGAGCTTTCTGTAAAGCCTTTTGCTAGTGCATATCTGGACGCCAGCTCTGACGAGGATGAGTTGGAGGCCGGTGGTGCGGCTCGTTGCGTTGAGAAGCCTGCGAAGACTGCCCCACTCCGAACGGAGGATACTGAGGTCCCCGAAGATGCGTACACTTCGAGTCAAGGTAACGTTCTTACTCGAAGTATGACCTATGTGGATTTCCTGACTTTGAAGGTTTCTTGTGATTATGCCTCTGATGGGGAAGTTTCCTTGCTCGGTGAGCATGTGTATGATATATATATTTTTCCTGAGATTTGTTGTTTCCTTGTTTTGTTGTTTGACTTGTATTTTTTGTCTGCTTTCAGATATCCTTACCACTGAGGCCGCTCAGCCTGCACCTCCGCCGCCTCTGGCATCAGGTGTTCCTTTTTTCGGAGGAGCCGTTGCTGAGGCAGTGCCTACGGCTTCGCGACCTCCGGTGGGTATAGCTGGCGCTGGGCCTCTCCCATCCAGCGGCTGCCCGAATGAGGGTATAGGTGCTCTCCTTGGCTGGGCTCAAGGTATTGGCCAACTGACTGATTCCATGGGCGGGGACTTGTACCGGCGTCTTGCTGGGCTGCCGTTTCGGACTTTGATGGACGCCAATATTAACCATCATGTTATTGTAAGTTTGGTTTTATTCTCCATTTGTAGCTATATACTCTTTGTCAATTATCTGATTTGGGCATTGCTATCTCCAGAGCGCCGCCTTATCCATGGCTGTTGAGACCAGTAGCTGCGCTAAACTGGTCAAGAAGGATGAAGCTATCAAGGTCTTGAAGGCGGAGGTCGATTCTTGTAACACCTCTGGTGTTATATTAACTAAAACTTGCCATGTCATCATATGCACTGCAAAGCATTCATGATTAGGTCAATCTTGATGTGCATTAACTAAAACAAGTTTACATTTCATAGGTTGATTGTGTTTCTGAAATGTGTTGTCACATGAAATAATAAAACCCTACTTTCGAATGTCATCTCAAATACTTAGTTTATATTCTATGTACTTGAGGTGTAAACCATGTTTACACTAGTGTCAAGCATAGTGTATAAATCTAAGTCCAACCCTAAAAATGATTTCCACATTTGAAGTTGAATTTGGATTTCAAAGCTTATTCCCAAGCCTTGCAATTCAAAATTAAATTCAAATTAGAAAGCTATAAAATGTTTTTCAAAAGTTAACTTGGTCAACCAAGGGTGTCATTGGGTCATTGACCTAAAAATGTCCTTGGATGATGTATGTGATCACTAATAACCAACCAATTAAATTAGAAACCAAATCGAGTTTGAATTCGGTTTCAAAAACCCTTTATTTCAAAACCTAGTTTTATCCCCTTTTCTGTAATTAAAAATCTATAGGAATTTAGGGATACTCTAAAAATATAGTTTATAGATCTTTATAAGAGCTACAAAGTTGGTATTCAAAGTTTTTCAAGTTTCTAAAAAGAATTTCAAATGAATTTGAAAATACGTTTTCCAGCATTTGTCCCCTTTTGATTTTAAAATTATAATTCAAAAGCTATGCATAACTTGGGAAAACTTTGTATATGAAAAAGGTTTGGTTTGAAAATTTAAACATTTCATAGTTTTGAAGATTTTCATGTTTTATTGAAAAATCAAAAGTAATTTCAAATGTTTATTTCTAGGGTTTTATTCCCTTTTTGAATTTGAATTCATATTTCAAAATCTAGATAGAATTTGAGGATGCTAGTTAAATGAAAAGTGTATCTCTTAAAAAGTTATGCAAATGATATTTTTGTAGATTTTCAAGTTCTTATATAAATTTTGGAGTAATTTGTAATTTTAAACGAGTAGCAATTCTGTAATTTTCTTGAACAGCACCGAGACCTATCGACGACCGACATCGTCGGCTTCTCAAGCCGCGCCGCTATCCACGGCCGCACATGCCACGGCCGCCAGCGCGCTCCTAGACGCGCGAAGCTTCTCCATCGCCGTGTCGCTCGTCCATGTCGCGCGATTTCTCTTCTTCTTTCTTCCTGCCACCGTCGCCGACGACCTTGCTCCGCCGACAAAATTCGCCACCGTCGCTTCGCCTCTGCCTCCTTCATCTTGCCATAAGCTCCGCCACGTCCTTGCGATTCTATTGAGCCAGTTCGTGTCCACTCTCCCCGCCCGAGCCGCCCGCACGACATCGTCTTCCTCGCGACCGGCCGCCGAGCCGCCGCGAGTTTCTTCGCCGTCCACCGCCGCCAAGGTGGAAAATATTTTACCTTTAACCCTCTCATCATGGTCTCCATGCTTCGTTGCCCCTTATGCGCATCTTGGTCGGACTGATGGTGCACAGGAAGCGTCGGAACGCCGTCTTTGCCACCGGAGTGCCGCTGCCGCCATCAGCGCCGCCGTCCACAGCTCGACTCAGCCACTCCGAACCTTCATCAACGTGCGCACCGTGCCCGTGGTGAGCTCCTGCATCTGTTGGTGCCTTCAATTTCTTCTATACCGCACCGTAGACGCCGGTCACCGTGGCTCGCTGTCGGCGCGACCTTATCGTTCCGCCGCGCGCGTAGCTGTCCGAGCTAGAAGCCAGGGATAGCTCCATCTTCTGGCCTAACGCGTTCGAGTCGATGTCCTGCATCTTCCTATGTCCTCGCCGTCACTGGAAATCACTCCGGTGAGCGTTACCGCCGCACCCGAGCTCCGCCGCGCCGCCATGGCCGCCGGCGTGGGTGCCGTCGTCGCTCCGCCGCCACGTTAGCTAGCCCAGGTTGCTCGCCGTGCTGAGATGAGCCTGTAGGACCAAACCCCGTGGCCGGAAACCTCGCCGTCGATGAGAAATCGCCGGTCAAAATCGTCGCCGCCGTCGGTCAGCGCGGTGACACTGTGCGTATTTCCTTTTTCTTTTTCCAGAAAATGATTTAAATGCTATTTTCTTTAGAAAATCATAGTAATTCATATACAGCTCCAAAAATTATAAAAATTTTTGTGTGTGTTCTTCATGATGTCTTCTACCTAGGAAAAATATGAAATGCCAAATTTGAGTACTTTTGCATAAGTTAAAATTAGCCCTTTTAATTGAAAAATGGACCTTCAATGATTTTTAATAAATAAAATAATTGGCTTTTATTTCTAAAAATTGTTTTTCCATATAATTAGGCCAAGAGCTTTCTAAGATAAAATTTTGAACTCAATTAGACAACTTTAATGTTTATGCCTTTATTTTATGCTTTTAAATAATTAATTAACCCCTTTAATTAAGTTTAATCATTATAGGAATTGTGTGACTTTAGGATTGATTAATGACCTTGGGTCATTAACCCTAATGACCTTTGGCACTTTAATTAATTGTTTGCGCTTACCTGGATTATGTCATTAGGGCTTAATTAATGTTATTTCATGTGTTTAATAACTTTCTTAAATAATATAGTTAACCCTAATGAACTTAGTAAGTATGCTTTGGTTGGCTTGCAAATTTATCGTGAAGGAAAGTTATACTCAAGCCATTAATCTGATCATGTATCCATCGAGCATCATGTTTACTATTCAATCATGTTGAAGCATATCATTGTATCATATAGTTTCTAACAACGGAGAGTTTAACGTTGTCACCCCAGATACGAAGGAAGAGCAGACTCAGGAGTTGGGAGTTAATCCAGAGCTCGAGACCATCTACCCCGACCACCAAGACAAGCCCCGGATGCATTTAAACCCTATTCTATTTTATAAAAGTTTTATTGCTTCAGTTATGATATGTTGCATTAAGTAATAGGAGTTGAGTGAAAACCCACCAACTGCATTACCTATCTTATATGCATAATTCCTTGCTACCTGTTCTAAAAGATGCTTAGTAATGCTTAGCCCTGCTTAATTAATTAAGTGTTCAAAGTAAAAGAATGAAAAAGATGAGTTTGATTTTATTTGTTGAAATCATGATGATAGTTAATAAATCGAGTCCGGACGGCTAACTTGCATTGGGAATGGAGTCCCTCTGTAGTGTTTCCGTCTGTTGATGCCCTAGGTCCCGTGTCGATGGTGAACTGGTGACATCGAGAAATTAGAAAATCCACATGCATGAAGTGATATACTGATGGTTGGAGCCGGGTATATCATGGAGTGACTTATAGTGGGCCAAAGACCCCACATATGTTGATGAGGACATCGCTTCTTCTTGTGCACCTGCTGATCCTCTCCAAGGCCCAATGACCCAAGCTCGAATGCGTCAACTACATTTATAGGTGAGCTCATTTTTAAGCCATACTTTTCATACTTTTGAGAATAGATTACTACCTAATGATTTAATATTGCTTAGGAACAATGGAGAGGCTTCTGAAGAACTTGGACGAGGAGTTGGAGACGAGCTGGGCCAGCAAGGGCGTGCAACACAAGCTGATTTCGCGTCTGTCTCGGACTGCCAGACCAGCCTGGACTAGAACTGGTCATACGGACTCATACGGACTCCGTTTTCAACGTTCTACATATGGTTGGAAAGCTAACTTCATAAGGAAGCCAATAGAAGTGGTCTCACGTCAAAACCTCTTTGGAGTCCACGGGAATTGTCGAAGCAAGTCAGCATTCCGAATCTGCCTTGGTGCTGCGTCACCTTATTTTGGTCCAATGGGCCGTGTATCGTTTATGAGCCTGTTAGTGGGCGCGTCCAGGGTAGGCGACGACCCTAAGTCCTTTATAAACATACGCCGCCACTGTCGTTAGGTTTTGGGTTTTGCTTAGATTATTCTGTCCATCGACAGCCGCCGTTCATCGGTTTGTGGAACCCCAACTCGAGTGCTTAATCATTCATTTACAGATTGTCCCATTAATTGAGCTGCGTTCTTTCGAGTTCTTGCTTGTGTTCTTCGTTTCGCAGGCAGGGATTAGCCTTCGTGGCGAGGTCAACCGGTTGGAGACACGGTTGATAACCAGAGGAGTCGTGGTGCTAAGATTGCAGGGTTCGGGTCTTTGGATCTGAAGCCGGATTGGTGTGTCGTGCTTCACCAAAATGATAGTTATCTCCATCTGACGGAAGATCAGGGAATCACGTCCCCATCATATGTCATAGTGTGTTATACTGTGGTTTTAAGTTCCCATGTATATCGGTACACTGGGTCAAAGTGCTCACGTGTATCATGTGGTGATATATGGCTGCGGTTGTTATCCCGGTATATCGGTTCACCTACTATGCTTAGGAGTTAGAGTCTCCTGCATATCAGTAACCTAGGTCCCAGCTAGGTATGAAAATGGATTTGAATCGCCGTTGCTTCTCGGAGAAGAAGACTCAATCGATATTCATCGTCGTGGTAACAACTTGAATAATGAGTAAGGTTTAAGAAGGAAGTTGGTTGGTAATTTGATCTTGAACAAAACAACTTTTCTTTCTTTTAAGCTTTTCTGCAAAATTTCTTATCTCTTGCAAGCCTTACCTTGTTCCTCTAGCCTGCATTTCCTGAGTCTTCACCCCTCTTTTTCGTCGGGTCAGTCTTGTTGAGTACTTTTGTACTCAGGGTTTGTTGAACCCTTGTTGCAGGTGAGCTTCATGGGCAGGAATGTTTCGCATCCTGCTGCATGACAGTCGTCGAGGAAAGTGACGACGAATAGGATATCTCGCTCTTGGGCAGAGCATATAATCAAGGTTGATGTAATAAGTTATATTGTATCCGCTGCTACTATGGTTTGTAATAATTCAACTTATGATTTTTAAGGTTTGAACTAAATGGTTTATAAAATTTATGTTATTGTAATCCTTCCGCCCTTTTACTATGACGTAGATTATTTGTATAAAATTATTGTAATACTGCAGTATCTCTTTGTAATGATTGATCCTGCTCGGAGAATCGTGGATGATTCGGGATTTACCCCACAGACCTTTTAAGTTTTATGGAACACATTCATGGTTATTGGGAGTCTGTTTAGACAATAATCATGCGTGTGGGCCATAGGATTTAGGAGGTTTTGCCATAATTCTCAGACCCAAGAGAAGGGACGAATGGCTTAGAAGGCCTCTGCTCTGGAGAAATAGCTATCAGCTTTTGGGGCTGAATCCGATGAGCTAAAGAGGTCTCTTGCTGTTGCTAGAGAAGCGGAGGTTGCTGCCAAAGAAGCGGAGGCCACGCCATCTAGCGGGCGGACAAAGCCGCTGAGATTTCCAATCTCCTACTGCAAGAAGTGGATGCTGAACGGTGATTGGCGGTGGCTCTTAAGTCTAAGGTCGAAGAGCTTGAGAAGGAGCTGACTGCCACTAGGTTGATTGGGCTAGAAGTGGTTGAATCTTATGTGTCCGCCGTCCGGGCATTTGGTGGTGCAGTGACTCCGAAACCTCGCCAATCTTATTGAGTTTATGACCGGAGTTTCTGATTTCAGCACGAAGACCTCGGCCACCTATCTGTGCAAGCTCTTTGTGTCCAAGGGCATTGCCCAAATTGGAAATTTTGATTGCCCTGAGCTAGGGGATCCCGCTGAACTTGGCAGAACGGATCGTTTTGTTAAGACCACCGTGCACAACTTTATGGAGAGGTTCTGATCCAAGTTCAGTCGGTCGAAGATCGTTGCCATGGCCAATGTTACCCGTGAAACGGTATGTATGGTTAGCTTTTTGTGTCTTTTGCTGTGAGAGTTGTATTTGCAATTCCCTTGTCTTATTTTCTATCTTTTTCAGCAACTAAAGTATGGCAAACACAGCGGTCATGGGCCGACTTCTTCTGGTGGCACTTCTGCACGAACCAGGGGATCTGCTGACGTCGGCGCCTCCGCCCCCGAAGTTCTTCCTGCCAGCGCTGGGACTGATTCCCTGGCGGAGGAAGCGGCAGCGTCTCCGGGAGCTCGCATGGAGCCTCAGGACTTGACCGCTGCCGAGGAGGTGTAGAAATTTGCCTTCATTTGTGATTGTACATGTTTTGTATTTTGCTGACCTGGTGCCGTTGTGCGCATGTAAAGAACAATTTATGTTACTCTTTGTAAAATATTAATGGCTGGATCATCCTACGCAGGTCTGCAATTTGGGGCCTGTGCAGGAGGTCGAGCCTATCACCTTTATGCGCAACGATTTTTACGTTAGCGGCGAGCTGTGAACTTATTGGAAGTCGGTGTTTCCTAGGCTCTCAGTGGACGACATGTTTGATTTTGTTCTTAGCGACTTAGATGGCGCGCGTCCTAGTTTTATTCACTCTCTTGCGTGGTGTTGTCCATCTAGACCTTTGTAATTATCCTTGTTTGCGCGGAGGTTTAGTGTTGTGATCGACATGTCATTTGCGGGGTTGCTTATTTCGACCTCCCTATATTGCGGAGGCTACCTTAATTAGTCGGAGGCCTTCGTGCCCTATTGTAAGTGTTACCTCTGGAGGTGATTTCTGTTTTCCTCTCCGGAGGTTGTAACCACTTTGAGGCACATTTGCATATTAATAACTTTATTGCTAGCATACGGCGGATATTACAATCGTTGTTTCTCTTCAACCAGTGCTGGTGTCGGTCTTGTTGTGTTCGACTTTGTCTCCGCGCGTCCCGACGCTTATTCTGCGGAGGTAAGCTGTGGTTGATTTCAGCGGAGACGGGAGGACGTTACAAGTTCTTACGCGGTATCCCCCTTGTCTCCGTTCAGATGATGATCCTGACTGGCTTGCTCTGCTGGCTTCCCTCTTTGGCATTGTCCCGGAGACCACAGTTGTCGCGGGTCCCCCCTTTGCGCAGCGTTGTTGTTCTCTTCATCACCTCCGTCCTATGGTGCGGAGGCATAAGTGCTCCGAATATTTCTCCTTGGCCTCTCAGGAGGAGAGGGCTGCGGTACCTCCGCCTCAGCGGCGGTACGTCTCCTCGCGATGGTTTTTTTTCTGGGTGGCATTTGTGGGTGTTATCTCCGGCCAAACACAAGCGGTGGGCGCCAACTGTTGGAACCGAGTCCCAGCAGGTTAGAGTGAAGATGGAATGAGTGGCCCAAACGGTCCCTCTCTCTCTATATTAAATATGAAAATTACAATGTGGGCCTGATAGCAGGGGATCCTGTAGCTATTAATGAACCATCCTCCCCCTATTACACAGGAGGCAGGGCCTTTTATAATGGCTTCCTAGCCCAAGGCTGAAAGTACATGTGTGCCCCCAACGGGAGTTTCGAAACCCTAGACACCGACCCTGTTACACGTGGGCCCCTTAGGGGTAGGCCGGTCCACCATTCACTGACCATGCCCCCAGGCCGCGGCCCATCACCGCCTGCGAGGGTCCCGCTAAGCCCACTAATTGCCCTCATGTTTCCCAGCTTGGCTCGGTGCAGCATTGGGTGAGGGCAGTCCTGATCGCCGTCTCTTCCGCGCAGGGCCTCCGGGAGCCGCGAGGCTCCGTCGTGTAGCCTCCGCCAGGCGACGGTCGGCTTCGCCCAGCCTCCGCCGTCGACTGGCCTCGGGGCCTCCGGAGATGCTTTCTCCTGAACACCCAACCTCCGGGAGTAGGGAATGAGCCTCCGCCTGAGCAGCAGTTGTCGCCACCGGATCTCCGCCATCAACCGGATCCATCTTCCCCGGAGGCCTCCGCCCGGAGATCCGGCCTCCGGCAGTTCTCCTCCAGGACCTGCAAGCATGATTCAGGTTGATACAGTCGGAACCATCAGTCAGACAAAAGCCGAAGGTAATAAGCTCCTCCGGTCCTGGGGCGCATCTCCAACAATAAAGATGCACATTTGAGGGAAAAAAAAGAAATATATTTACATGGTCCGTTTGCTGTAATAATGGGGCGAGTGACTGTGAGGCGTGAGCCGTGAAAGAAAAAACTGGTTGAAAGTGTTGTCGAGTTTGGGGACCTGTGTGTGAAATGCCTATAATGCCTCTGAAATCTAAAAGGATGAGAGCCTGTTTATATGTAGATTGATCGATTATAAAACATTGCACTGTTCATTGATTCACACAGAGATACACATCTGGGAAGTGGGAAACTAATACTACTACACATTTTGTAAAACAATAATGTGTTGTTGACTGACTAGTTCACTTTTTTTTTTAGATAAGTTGACTGGTTCACTTAGAAATATACATGCCTATAATCAGGCCTGTCTTCCTGCACATATTACTACTACTGCTAGCTGCTATGCCACTCTGAGGCCTGTTACAAAGGAGTTGGGAAGACACCAGTTCTGAGCCTGTTACAAAGGAGTTGCAGGTCAAGCCTGGAATTCCACGGGATCAACTGCAATCCTTTGCATCCTACCTTACCTTGTCGGACGATGAACAACATGCGTCTACCACCGTAGCTTTGCTGTTTGGCTGCTGCAGCCATAGAAAAGCTCTAGCGAGCAAGCCCAATCTTTTATTAGCTTTTTAACGCTAACGTTTGAAGCAGTCCACAGCCGGCTTGAAGGTGAGAACTAAACGCCCAAACAAACAGGCTAGGACATATGAACTGAAATGAATTTTACTCATACTTGTAGAAACAAAGGGGCAACCAAACCACTAGTAAAAGTTCACCCGTCTATCAGTTGATGATAAGCATATATTATATGCTCTGTGCTTTTGGACTGAATCCCAATTGATACGGTTCGGATTTAGTTAGCACAAATAAAGTACAGATAGCGATTGGAGAGTCGATCGCCATGATGGTATTCATTGTAGTGGGTGCAGTGGCATCTTTTCCTTCCTTTTATAATTTTGATTATCTTTAGGTATCCCAAAACACAAGCTTTTGGTTTGTGCTATGCTTTTTTTTTTCTAGATTATATGCTGGACGCGAATTGATCTGTTGCCACTTTGCAAACAAAACCAGGTACTGATCGATGCTCTCAATTGAATAAGTGTCACTTGGTAGCCCCATTGTTTTAGATTTTTTTTATGTCCCATTGATCTGCGACCTGATTATTAATTATAAAACTTATTATTGTTGGAGTCCAACTAGTGAAGTGGGAATAAGCTCAATGATTATTTTACTCAGCCCTCCAGATCTTCTTAGCAGATCAAATCTGCTGACGGACGTACGTAGCATTGGAAAACAAGTGGCAATAATTCCCCTTCCGGGAAATAAAATCATAGTACAGGCGTAACACTTGTTTGGGACGCTGACAGTTTAAGATTCCCACTTGCACGACTTTTGTTTGTGTTTATGTTGTATATATGTAGACCATAGATATACTAGTATGTCCCAATCTTCTCCTCCTGTTTCTATGTTTGCAGAGCTATGGCGGTGTAATAATCTTTGTGCGGGATTAGATTTACCAGTGGTATAGTTAAGAGTGCCCCAGGAAGATATCACTGTGTCAGCAGAACAATATATAAAAATTTGTACGGGATCGCTGCATATATATGATGGTCACCAGTTGATCCATTATCTAAAAAAAAGATGGTCACCAGACTACTGGAGACTAATCACTTCAGCTGGGTCTCATGATGGCTTATGGGGAGCTGTTGGTGGCGGTTTGCATGATGGAGCTGTGTCTTGCTTTCATACAACAAGGCCTTATTCTATCCTGCGCCATTAACTATGAAGCTGTAGCTCCTCCGATCCACGAGTTGATTGCAGTCGTGGCTATGCTAGTGTTTGTCGTTACATATATACGTATGCTAGGAGTACTCCCGCTCCCTCTCCGCGCCGCCTCGCCATGTGTTTGTTGCGCTCTCACGCGATGGCGGCGTGCGCACCGGCATCGGATCCCTCCGCTGTGTCGGCAATCATACATAGTACAGTACATTGCTGCACGCCACGCGCGCGTCTATGCCGACGACGACGATCGCCGTTCGAGGCCAGGGCAAGTGCTCTGCGCTGCTTTTCAGCTGGGGCGAGACGACGTGTTCGATCCATCGTGTGCGCGCGCTCCTTTTTGCTTTTTGAACGCATCGAGCGCTGCGACTTATTCCTCCGTCCTAAAAACATGCAATTCTAGCATAGTATTTTGTTTTTTATTTTAAATTTGATTAATTATAAATTTAAAAATATAAATATTTATGATATCAAATTAGTATCATAAGATTATATAAAATATATTTTTATAATAAATTAATTTAGAGTCATAAATATGATAATTATTTAGTAAAAAATTAGTCAAATTTAAATCATTTTAACTGACACATAATATGTAGTTGCATTATTTTTAGTAAGAGGAAGTACCTAAAGTTGAGTCTCTGACAAAAAGGCTGCCGTGACCTGCTTGAGCCTTTATTTCTGTTTGCAGAAACTTCACACCCTGGGTTTTGCTTTCCGTCTGTTCCCCTGCTCGAACGAAATTAATTGGGTGGGGAATGGGGATCATCATGCCTGGCATGCAAATGATGGGCTGATCAAACTGGGGGTGGTTGTTTGTTTCCTTGAGTGATACATACAATTGGAATAGGGCCGAGTTTCAATGGGCTCGCTTTGCTGGACTGACAATTCATTTGCTCGAAAAAAACAAAGGAAAGCTAGTATGGGCCACTTCGCTACAACAATCAAGTCCGTTTCTCAAAGAACAATGATCCTGGCACCAGTCATCCTGCCCATACGGGCAATGACTCTAAGAGGGGGGAGGGGATAGCTCTAAAAGGTTCATTCTTGTATCTCTTATCTCACGGGCAGCTTCCATGAAATTCATTCCTTGTATCTCACAGAAACTTGGTTATGACCATGTATTATACTCTACATCAAATTGTTTTTCCCAAGGGAGGAGGATATACATAAACATAGCGTAGGCGTCTCTCCAATTTGAAATAGAAAAGATACAATATTCTTTCCAGATTCTTCTACTATTCTTAGTGCCTTTTTTCCTCGACGCCGCTGATTTCATCTATCTCTTGGATTTGCTCTACTTGTTCTCTTGTATCACGGCAAACACTAGTGAATTTTTTTGTGTGCAGCTTTAGTTCATCAACCACTTATATGTAGAAACTATATTTAACCACTGTAGATTTTTTTTTTCTGGTAATGGGTGATATATGGTTTGTATTTTTAATACCTATAAAACCTACGGGCCTGCTTGTCCCTTCCCACCGTTCCACACAGGCACATATGCATATATTCTTTCCTTCTTCTGAGAGTGAGAGAACACTACCGATCGAACAGAACACTGCTTCGATGAAAAGCCGAAGCCCGGGCCCTTCTCCGATCCCCTTGATCGAAAACGGCTCGATCCGGCCGGCCTGCATGCGGTACGGTCAAGATCGAGGACAAACCGCCACAGGCCGGGCTCGACGGCCGGACGTACGTCGTCGTCGGTCGGTAACGAAGAACATTGCATTGGCTCGAACGGCACGGCACCAAGAATGCGACGGTGAACGGCCGGCGGGTATTGACGATTGTATCGTAACTTCAGCCGTCGTGTACCGTCTTGGTGAGTAAATACATTTTCCAGGATGATATATGCATCATGCTGAGTGTGGCTACTAGCTACCAGCTGCTGGTGCTGGCGCTGGCGCGCTAGCCGGCCTAGTTAGCTATAGATCGTCACTCTTGGTCTCCTCTCTCTCTCTCCCTCTCTCCCCAGCCCCCCCCCGGGCCCCCACCCCTTCCATGTAGGAGTAGAGTTGTAGAGGAAGCCCCAATCTAGCTCACGTATGTATGTATCTAGGGCGTAGACTTTTTGCAGCTTGCTGGTCTGGATGGATGCTTCTAGCTAGTCTAGCCACCGTCGAAGCAGCCAATCACATACATGACTGTTTTTCTCTCTCCAAACACAGATCGAGCTCCGAGCAGAGAGAGAGAGAGAGGTACGAAGTATGTCGTCGCTGTGTGTAGTAGTTGAGGTAGTGGAAGTGTGCCATTTGCTCATGGATGTCCTCCATCTCCATGGACGGAGGAGGAGGATCTCATCTTGTCACGCACGCACTGCACTCTGGCACATCTCTGCCTCTCAAGTGTTAATGCCTTGGTTATACATGTCATGGATAGGTCGGCTCTACGGCTAGCTAGGCCGGTTTCAGCCTACATACACGTAGACACGACTGATGCATGCTGCATGGTCTGTGATGCATGCATGCAACTAATGGGTGTCAGATATGCTTTGAGATCGATGGACTGGCCCTGCACGCTGAGAATTCAGCAAGCTCTCTAGACTAGAGAATTGTTTTTTTTTTTGACACGAGGACGAATATTTCAGCTTGCCAGATCACGCAGCGCTGTTTGACTTGACGTACTACTTCTGTTCTAAAATAAATGTCATTCTCTCTGGTATTAATTTTTCTTCTCCAGATGCACATGCTCTGTTCCTCGACCACATCAGCACCGCGTACGTTTGACCTTCTTGGTGGCAACTGGCGGAAAAACGTTGCGTTTTGAGCACTGAACATTTTATATAATATGGTTGTACATAATCACATAGGCAACAATTGTTTTTCATTGTCAATTTATGTCTATACCTGATATTAAAGTGCAAAAAATTCGTCATATATGTTGAAACATTCTCTGTTTGTCCGTTTACATCCCTCTTGTTTTATATGTCACATATGTAGAGCTTCTTTAGGTAAACTAGATAACTAGGAATAATAAGTCTAAATAGATCCCTCTTTCTGTGTAGTGTACTCAGAATCAAAGTAGAACAGAATAAAATAAATCTGTATTTAAGTACCTTCGTGTTATCCTCATTTCTGTTTCGTTTTTTATATTCTACTTAGTTTTTATTTTGGATGCTCAACTTATGCTGTCTGCCTGCATTGTTTGTGTTCCGCTTAGGGTTTCTAATTTTTTTTGGTAATCTTTTCTCCAACCCCTTAGTTTGGATTTCTCTATTTTTTTATTCGGTCGGTCTTTGGTCTGAATTTTTGCCCGTTTCAATGGCCAGATACTTTTTCTCATAAGAATTTAAAAATAAATATTAAATTTCACATAATAGATGTTTGAATTATTGACTCTTCTCAAACAAACACAGATTTTCACACCAAGTTGTTGATATGGTTTTGATTGGAAAAAAAAAATTATTTTTTTATTAAAACCTAGATCAGCCGATGGCCTAGTTAAACTATATATTGAAATCATGAGCAGTTTGTTGTCTAATCCAGTCTAAATAAATGAATACATGTATATAACCGCGACGAGGGATGTCATATAAAAAGTTCGAGAGAGGTCATAACTATCAGTGAACATACCGATTTTGACATGTCAACAAGTAACTTCTTGTCGATTTTAACTATAGGTTAGAATGACATATTTTATTGGCCCCTAAAAAGTCATATAGGTATGATATACCGTGAAGATGATATGAGGATCCAAGTTAGAATTGCTTGTGGGTCCTAGCACCATTTTGTAGCTTAGCTAATTAAGGGCTTCCTAAATTCCAAATTTATTTTAATTCGTTCTGGTTTGTCTAGATAGAAGCAGCAGTTAGGGTCAACAAACATAGGGTCTAATTGTTTTTCTCACATTAGCTTTATTCCTGAGTCAATGTAAACATATGCAATGCAATGTCTTTCTGTTTGGTTGTTCTAAACACACAAGATGTGTTTTTACATTTTGTTACGTTTAGTCACCTCCATGTTTTAGTTTAGATCTGATGTTTATATATATTAGAGATTTTGAGGATGACAATATTTATTTTTGTGTGCGCATCGGCTTGCACTAACCTGTTTTATGTAATAGTAACAAAAAAAGCATAATACTAATACTAGCTAATGCAACATTGGACCAACTTTGACGGTTGGGCAGCAAGCATGTATAAGATGAGCTTATATATGCAGGCAACCAAACACAAGAAAATTGTTGTATAAGCCTAGATAATGCATGCATGCAATCAATCCGACTCATCATGTATATCTAAATACATAGCAAAATTATGTATCTAGAACACTAGTGCACATATGGCCTCTAGTCCCGGTTCACAACCCCCCTCTAATTCCGGTATGCCAACCGGGGTTGCGAATCCGGGACTAAAGGGCCCCCCCTTTAGTCTCGGTCTCAGGACCAGGATTAAAAGGTACCCTCTAATCCCGGTTTGTGTTACCAACAGGGACTAGAGGCTGCGCCAGCCATGCACCATACACTGCCACGTTGCACATCTCTTGTCCCGGTTGGTAATACAAACCGGGACTAAATGGTTCATTTTCTTTTCTTTTTTTTTGTTTTTATTACTTTTCTTTTATTGTTGTATTGAATATTTTACGCAAATATTAAGGATTGAAACTAACAAGTTAAGTTGGATCTTACAAATTACAACTAGCCATTCATCATGTTCATAAAAACTTAACTAAAAATTATAATAAACTAGATGTTCAACCACAAAGTTAATTACACATATGTCCAACTACCCTCCAAAGCGAGGAGTGGGCATTTCACTCTCTCGCAGTACAAGATTTGCGTAGTGTAGATCACCGATCTTGTATCCCATAATGCTATCGATGAAGTCCAAAATATTAAGTAGTGCACTCTCCGTTGCCTGACAACTAGTAGGACAAGGGCGACTAACAACGATTAACGGTGGTTCTGCAGTGAATGGCTCTCCCCTCTTAGTCACTATCACCTTTGCTTGATATCCTTTTGTAGTTAGTATGGGGTCTTCATGAGCATATTTCCACTCATAACCCAATCTATGCATGTCCTGGTTTAAAATGGCTTCAAAACTGCATCCTGCATAGCTCATGCCATACTCCTCGATCTGTAAGTGTTGCAGAGAATATGATTATAAGAACCAAGCTTTACAACTTATAACAACAAAAGTAGATGTAAGCTATGAAACTAAGAGTTTACCACATCATTTGGAAGGTTCCGAGACATCTGTGCACACAATTTCGTAAGTTTGTCATGCATGTTGAGCTTTATAGCTTGAATCTTCACTGAACATAGAGTAGTCAAGGTGATCACAATCCTCGCGAGCCTAGTTGCACATGATTTGATGGCATATTTTATGGCAACCGATCGATCAGGTACCTTTACTCCTACCTCTGAGATTTGTACAAGTCTGCGACCATGACCACGACCAAGACCAATTGCAAAGCGGATTTGACATTGCAATAGTGCACCACCATCTACATTATAGGTTTGAACATCCACTTTCGTAACCCCAAAATAGGATAGTGTCTCTTTTAGCCAAATGATTTGGTCAATCCTCTGCGGTACATTTAAGAATCATATATATATATATATATATATATATATCAACTACACATATATGAAATTGATAAATTTACTACAAACATATAGATAGAGTTGCTTACTATGTGGGGTTGCCGCCGCTCTACTTCCGGCGATGTTGGATAGAAACCCCTCGAGCGTACATAGCCGGTGAAACCAATAACCTCCGGCATAGGGAGACGACGTCCAGCCATTTCTTTAATTTTGACTAAAGTTAAATTTATTTAATATAATCATGTTCATATATGCAAAGTAAAAAAATCAGTGACCAAATTAAGCCAACATATAATATCATGTTTCACTTTCATAAGTCTTAACCAAAATAATATATACATATTACGTGCTAAGAACAACTCAAAAATGCTATGTAAAAGTAGAATAAATATTTAAGCCAACATTGCATCACAAAATTGACTCAAAAATTGCATCACCAAACAATAATTAAGGAACAAGTGGAAGAAGATGAACATGAACATGACAGAAACACACCTACGGCTGCGGAGTGGCGGCGAGGGCGCGCAGAGACGATGGGGGGAGGGGGCCGGCGAGGGCACGGTGCAGTTCGACGACGCGGTGGAGGCCGAGGTGGCGGTGGAGGTCGGAGCTAGGGCTCCCAGGCGACCGGGCGGCGGAGTCGGGCGTGTCAGAGCGGCGGAGTTGGCAGCGCGGTGGAGGTCGACATCGTGGTGGAGGTCAGAGCTAGGGCTCCCAGGTGGCCGGGTGGCGGACGTCGGGGCGGCGGAGTCGGGCGAGTCGGGGCGGCGGCGTCAGGTGCGTCGGGACGAGGGAGGTCGACGGTACGGTTGAGGTCGGGAGCGGTGGAGGTCGGGCGCGTCGGTATGTTCGGGGCGGGAAAGTCGGTGGAGGTCAAGCGCGTCGGTGCATCGGGGCGGGGAAGTCGGGCGCGTCGGGGCGGCGGCGTCGGGTGCGTCATGGGGGCGGAGTCGGGAGCGTCAAGCCAGCGGCGTCGGGCGCATCAGGGTGGATCCGGTTGAGGGCGCCAAGGATGTGGTAGGGGGCTGGTGGCTGGGAGGAAGGAGAGAATGGGTGGCAACGGGGAGGAGGGAGGGTAGGGATCGGCCTTTAATCTCAGGTTGTGGTTCCAACCGGGATTGTTAGGCATTTAGTCCCGGTTGGTAACCCAACCCGGGACAACAGAGGCCCGTTTTGGCGCGGGGCCAAAATTTTAGCAAGAGCCAATTTTATTTTCTGCCATTTTTTATTGTTTTTAGTGTAAATATATATAACATCCAAATAATATATTAATTTATATATAGTATATTTATTTTGATATAATGTATATACATATTTATTCAGTTATACGTGAGGCATAAAAATATTATAAAAAACAAAAAAATTAGATAAAGCTTAAAATATTATATTTATTGAGATTCCATACAAGAGAAATATACAATAACAAAGACCTTTTTCTATATAGGTCAACATATAAAACACCGCTCCCACCTACCACCAATTTTTTTGTGTAAATTGATTTATTTTTTTTAGTTTCAAAATAAATGTATAAAACTATGAATATATTTTGATAAAGAATTTATTTTAGTATTTGAATTTTATCCTACTAAAGTTTTTAGTTTCGTGATATTTATATGTATTCATATTACTTATTATTCATACTGTGATATCCTACTAAAGTAAAAATTTATGTATAGCACAAAGAGTGGTTACATCACAAACCGGGTTCAGCGTCTGCAGACAAATAGAAGTAATTAAGTTGTTACGTAACCAAATTAAAACATGAACCTTGCAATAGCTGCGGCAAAGAATCGCTGCAGCACATCGGCATTAGGAGCGAATTAAATAATAAAACACACAACAAATACAAATTATAATTATTACCAGATTAAACTACAACCTTACAAATCAAATAAACTAAACACTAATCACTATCTTCAGCGGATCGGGCCATTCACTTTGACCCACCTATATACAAATATGTGCCAGTTTTGATCTCTGATCGTGTATCCCCTCTCAGTATCGATATAGTGCAGTGCCCGTATGATTGCACTCTCTCGGGCCATGTGAGACAAAGAGAATGGTCGACCGTAGACAGAACCTACTAAAACTTCACTGTTGTGGTGAGTGAACCTTATGCAGAACTGTTTACCATCAATAGTATCCTGGCCAGTGATGTCAACCCAATCCCAATCATAGTTGAAATAATCTGTAGCTTGGTTAAGAATGGCCATCAAGCCACATGAAGAATGTGTAACATCCTGGAGCGTAACCTGCAAGTGACAGAAATAAAGATAATATTATTGCATTAGTAAACAACAAATAATATGCATGACCGAATTATCAATGTAAACTAATTTTACCACATCAAGAGTGTTGTTTTGTGCGCTACATTCGCTAAATGTAATAGCAGTATAACCAGGGCAACGCAGAGCCATGTCCTTGTAGTATGAGAAATCACACACATTATATTCTATATGTCGAAGTGCGTCCAAACAGAGTCCGAGTGTAGATCGTTGGGCGCTCCTCATGGATAGTGTGCCCAGGAGCATTTGGGGCTCGACTCCTCGAAGGGATGGTAAAACTAATTTCACACTGCCAGGTCAGAGCATTGGAAACAGGGAGCGTCACCACGTCGAAGTGCTCAGCAAGGAACAAGGAAAGTGCATCATGTAGTTATTTTGCTGGCTTCATCCACTGTGACATAAAAAATACAATGCAATAATCATATTAAACTAATTATACTTATTTATATTAACATAAAAAATAATAGACGTTGAAAATTTTTAATACAATAGCTGGCTGAGGGAATCACGAAATGGGCATATTTGGAGCAAATGGCTCATCGTCTGGGTAGAAACCCGATGCCTGTGGTGGCGGTAGAGGAGGTGCTACGTTAAAACCTAATCGATAAAATTTAACAAGTAATAAGTAAAATAAACCTAAATAATGAAATACAAAAAAACTATATAGAAATATATATATACCAAAGAAATATCCTGGAGTCATTGTTCGATATCCTGGAGTCATTGTTCGAAGAGAAGTGAATTAGTTTCCTCGCGACTTCACCGATTTCACCGCGTGACTTCACATTTATGTAGAAATATATGCACCACAAATAAAAATAAATTCACCATCTTGACTTAACCATGGAATGAAATAATTATTTACCATTGAAAGATTCAAAATTATATGAATAAAAGTTGCTAACCTTTTAAAAAAGATGATGCACGGTGCAAAGCTTGCTCCCCCAAGCAAGAACACGTAGCCGTTTGAATTACTTTGGGATGTCTCGAGCGGGGGAACAGCAAGAGGGATATATATAGTGAATCATAGTTTCGGTTGGTTATACCAACCTAGAATATTGGCCCTGATCTAGTTCCGGTTGGAATAACCAACCGGGATTAAACTTGCCCGTCCTGCTACGCGCCTATAAAAGCTACGTTTGGAGCCGTTGGGAAGGGCTTTAGTCCTGGTTAGAAACACCAACCGGGATTAATCAAGTTTTTTTTGTCCCGGACCGAAAAATGGCCGGGACTAAAGATCTGAATCAAAAGCCATTTCTCTGTTCGTGGAAAATCCAAAATGACTTACAATTTAAAATGGGAGGAGTATGTAATAAGTTACTGTAGTTCATTTCTACTATGACACGTCATTCTAGTGGACCTTCCATCCTTGCAGGTGGACTGCATCACGGTTTATTCAAACCTTTTTAGAGAAAATGAAATGAATGATGACAAACGTATGGCAAATTTTTACCATTTCTGCATTATTTTTCATTTACATTGATATATGTTTTTATTGCAAAATAATCACACGCAACCATACATATGAGTCCGACTTGGATAAATGCTAACTAGCTCTTGTATACTTGCACAGAGCAAATTAATGGGATAGGATAGATGTGAGGGGTCTTAGTTAGGATGCGCATGCATGCACGGCTTGTTCAGCTAGAGATAGGGTGTTAGTGTTACGTCCATCCCTGCTAAAGAGCCCATGCAAGCTGGCAGAAAAATAAATGTGTGGTTGCCTGCTTTAAGTTTTATGCACTCAGACAAATGGTCAAAGGACCATCCTCGATCTGGAGCACTAGGTAGGTAGGGTCTGTGGGACCTGTCGTCTCCGGAACATATATACTTCCTCCGTCCCTATTTAATTATTATCGTTGGTGTACGTGTCATAAGTTTGACTCGATTTATAGAAAATATGTGCAATATTTGTATCTCTAAATAAATTTATTAAAAAACTAGATTTAAAGATCTTTCTAATGATACTAATTATATAGTTTTAATATTAATATTTTTTGATATATAATTACCGAGTACGTTCTGGAGATCTAACTATTCATGTATTGTTGGTATTGGGAATCAAATTATTTAGAGGTGTGCCATAATTTTGGCTTCAATAATAGAGCACAAACTTTAAAACTCGAACAGCTGAGGGTAAGACAGCCCACAAGCATTGTGTTAAGAAGTCCTTCTCGCACAAGTCGAGAAAACCCCTGAACCTCTCCTCTACCCATAAACGGCACCGTAACTCACGTGGGATCGATTGGGCTGGCCTTAGACTTGTGCTTTGGCATGGGACATACAAGAGAATTTTGGGATAACTATGCCTCCTCAGGCAAACAAATCCGCACCCAGGGGGGTTTGAACTTTGGGTGCAAAGCACATAGCTTGACCAACTAGTCTAGTCACATGGCTAACATTTAGAGACATCGACAAGCGCATGAAGGAGTGACCGTGTTGACCGAGTCAAGATGACGGACGAGCAAATTGAGCAAAGGCTTCGAAATACTTGGTGGCCAGGCTGTCAATGACGAGTTGACATGTGTCGAGTTGCGGGGGACGTTTATGGAATATGTTACTTACGGGAGATTTGGTGGTTTGGGCCTCAAAACCGCCATTACATTGGACGATTTCCTGTTTCAAACTAAAAACCCGGGCTGATGTTCCAAGGAGGAAAGGGGGTGACACATGGCAGAATCATAGAGGTTGCATCAAGGTGAAACAAATCTATGAAATGAGCATGGCCGTCCAAAAAAGAGTTAAACTATAACGCCTTAGGTCAAGTGGTTAGGCTCAAAATATCTATGTGCACTAATGGAATTGTGTAAGAGGTCTATAAATAAGAATGGGATCAGATGCCTCCACTCACCCCTATGTCTCTAGTCAGTCATTTCTTTCACTCTTTAGATTTTCCCTGTGTAGACAGTCGTAGTGATGAGTAGATGATTTAGCCAAATCATTACTGTATTATTTTGCCTGCATGCTTTCCACAACAACATGCATGTCTATCCTTTCCTAGTCAAATAAAGAACATGAGAACAAAAGCATACCGTCATCCATTTCTCCCTTTATATATGGCAGTGGTACCATTTTTACAGCCTCCCAATAAATACTTTTCTACAAAAAAATACTGACTTAAATACGGGACCATCTATATTGAAATATCATCACCACAAAATATGTTAATAAAATCCAATAGTTTAGGTTCATTTTCTCTTTTTTCATGGCAGAAAAGGCGGGTGAAAATATAAATAGGACATGATTTCTACCAAAACATTTTTTTCTTAAACATGATTATAAAAAACCTATCATATTTATTGACAAATTTCTCCTTAAAAATAATATTATACAAAAATTTCCTTAAGAAAGTTATTTAAATGAGCACATGACTCGAATGTTGATCTTCATATAGTGTACCAGCATGATTAAGCCTGCAACAATCATATTCACAAAACTCCTATGTGAATAGAAACAATAAGGATCTATATCAATAAAGAGATTCAGTAGCAGTGAAGCAATTGTGAGATGATGAGAAGACTGTGACTTACATCATGAAACAATTACTGATAGGTATAGTTTATGTCATTTGTCACTTTCTTTTTTGGATAAACGTGCCAAATATTTAACTGGGCCTTTGTCCTAAAATTTTCATTCATCCTCAAGGCTCCATTCAACCTTGAAAACCTCTTCCCAGGACTCTTTCTGGTGGTACATTCGAACTTCTTCTTTCGTTACCACAACGAGAACTTTTCCAATATTATACCAATGGGTCTAGGATTTCTATAGAGACTTGGGGCAACCATAGTTGGCGGGTAACCAGACTCTTTATCAACAACATTGGGTAAAGAATTCATGTATGTTAGCGATAGCTTCATGGCCTAGAAAAGTTGGTTGTTGAGGCGGTAATACGAGGTAGCAACCAATTAAAAACACTAAAAAACATAAAGCACAAGGGGAGGCAAAACATACAAATGTTCTAACCTACCATAACAAGCCAACACAACATTTTAGCAGCAAAAATAGCATATATTGGTGCTGCCAATGAATTTTGAAAAATGCAACCTTAACAGACATAACTAACAAGCACCAAGATCTAGTGATAGTATATACTAAATAGAGCGGCCAACAACCCAATTC
>CM041628.1:72428421-72463316 GCA_023333625.1 Bothriochloa decipiens
TGATCAACTTCGTTGGTTGTGGCAAGGAAATGTGTTCCCGAAATGGAGTATGTACATACAGTCCACCACGTTGAGGCCCTTTCGCCGCCCTCCTCACCCTTCCCCTCACAAGATCCTTTTGTTGCCCCCCCAATATCCTCCTCTGTTGCTGTAAAGAAGAATATATCTAGGGTTACAAGGACAAGATTTGAAAATGAGAAGGGAGAGGAAATACAATCCGAGAGAGTGTACCTTTGGTAAGGCTCTACACCAGAGGGAATGAAGCAGAGAATTGGTGGTATTGAGGCCGGTCTAGATGTGAGAAAGAAAGCAGACTCGGTGGAGGTGTGGTAGCGCCAGTGGCCGGCCTAGCTAGCATCTGGTGGCGGCTCGGGGCAAGGAGAGATGATGAGGTATCTGCTTTGCTTCGTGCGGGGGCTCCGCTTGGAAATCATTAGGTGTAAATTAAACCACCATCTCGGTGCAATCGTGAAAACCATTTGAATAAACCTACCTAAAGATTTTAAAAAAATTATGAAATTATGCACATAAATAGTTCATCCATAGATGTATGTTGTATGAAAAGTTGGGAGACAAAATTATTGTGTAAAAATCCACACAAAAATAACAAATTTCAGGTGCAAGTGTGCACTAGAAGACCAAATTCCTAGGAATTTGTCTTTCCATGCACCTAAAATTTGTCATTTCCATATAATTTTTTCTAGATTGATATTGTTTCACAACTTTTGCTACAACGTGCAATACAATATTTAACTATATATCAATGTATCACCATGCTAACCGCTCAAAAAAAACCCAACATATGCACGAAATCACACTACCTCATAGAGTTTTTTTAAAAAAACCGTCATGGAAAGCGTCCAAAAGCGTCCGGGTTCAGCCATCAGAAACAGAAGGTCGTTGATCGATCCTTCAAAGTAGAAGTTGAAATAAAACACCTCATTATTTATCATGCACTAGACTATAGTGGTTTGAATATTCCAACGAAATCAAAGCTTCAGTCTCTTGCAGTAATGTATGTGGCCGGGCGCCGCTTCTGTGTTCAGTTTTGGATATGAACGTAGTCAGTCCTTCATGCAATGAATGAATAATGGACGACGTACTCTAGCCGCGACCAGCCGCTGGCAGCTCCTTTTCGGCCCTCAAAATTGATGCTAGCTTGTTCTTGTTCGTTAGACCAAAAATCACTAGGACGACGAGTATGTACTACATACAGTAGACTTGCATTCCTCAGAGAGAGTCGACGACGACCATGCTCGCTCTCTGTACGCGTAGCCAATCATTCTACGGGTGTGAGTAGGGCACAAGGAGAGATGGGACGGACTGCACTTGCGGCTAAAGATATATTCAATGCTCTTGTTTATCTCTCTATCGATCCCAATCGGTCATGGAAGAAGAAATCATCAACATCTATACATATGCTGTTATATCTATTTTGTAGCTAGGCCTCCTCTGCTTATCTCTTTATGTCACTGATTGGTGAATCTTATCGCCTTCTCGATCAATTCCGTTACAGAAAGTGCATATGCATACAGCATCACAACAAAAAGGAGTTGGCCATATTTGAATTCCAAACCGTGCTTGCATGGCCGTGTCGCATGCACTGGCGCATGCCTAATGTTTCTATATATATAACTTCTGATCTGCACTCCACTTGTGCAACTAATTAACACTCTCGTATCTGCTAGCTTCTTATGATTTTATATTGGCTGTTTGTTTCTTGGCGTCGATCGATTTCCAATTAATTTACTTCATCGGCAAAAAGAATATGAATCCCTCAACTCCTTCCAATGGAATCTATCCAAAACCTTGACCATGAAATCCAAGACCATTTCAGACTTGGGCCGATCGAGTCTTTCTTTTTTTTTCCTTCTTGTTTCTTCTTTCCATTTCTTGCGACGAGACTTGCTGATCGAGCGATAGTCAATGCTACGTACCCAAGTACCAAAAAGATGACTCAACGTTGTGTGCTGTCTTTTATAGCTACACTAGCTGCCAACCTACTACCACAAGACCATATACACGACATGCGTTGCCAAAAGGATAACAATGCATCCTCTAACAAACTCTATATATATGCTTAGTACCATCCTATTTATACCACCCCATCACCCTGGTTCACACCCTACCATACCTTGTCACTGCAGACACATCTCTTGTTTCCTTAGCGAGAAAGAGAACCTGATCCCATAGCTATAGCAAAGGGAGAGAGAGAGATGAGGAGCCACCACAAGCTAGCTCCTACCCCTTCCTCATCCTCAAAGAGCAACAACAAGGCCGAGCAGCCACACCTCTCAGGAGCTTACATTAGGAGCCTTGTGAAGCAGCTCAGCTCCTCATCTGCTGCAGCAAGATCTAACAAAGACCACAGCACCATGGGCACCAACAAGCCACTTAGCCAGCAGCCACAAGAAGACGACCTCCTGCAGCAGCAACAGGCCCAAACAGCACCACCACCGCAGCAGCAACAGCCACACAAGAAGCAGGTGAGGAGGAGGCTGCATACGAGCAGGCCGTACCAGGAGAGGCTGCTCAACATGGCAGAGGCCAGGAGAGAGATTGTCACAGCTCTCAAGATCCATAGGGCCTCCATGAGACAAGCCAAAGAGCAGCAGCACCACCAACAGTTGATGCATCTGCAGCTGCAGCGACAACAAGAGCTTCATCATCTAGTGCAAGAACCAAGCCAAGCAGTAACTGGAGCTTCGTCTGCGCCGCCGAGCTACGCTTCCTACTCAGATTACTTGTACAGCTCTCCATTTTCACATTTCAGTGCTCCTACACCTACTCCTAGTAGCTATTCTTCAACCCCACTCATGATCACTTACGACACACCGGTTGCGCCCCCCATGCTCAATAGTTCTGAGAATAACTTAGATGACCACTTGGTCCCTCTTCCTGCCCAGCCGCTAGGTCTAAACCTTAGCTTTCAGGGATTCAATAGTAGTTCTATCATCGGTGATGACACCAAGAACAGCACTTGTTGTTTTGATCCTCCATTACTCCAGCCATCACCAGCTTCCTCCTACTCAGTCTACTCCTCTCCGTCAGTGACGATGGCGAGCCACGACCTGTCCGCCGTCACCATGGAGAACACTTCACTGGCAGCAGCAGATCCATCGCTGCACCGAGTGCTTGATGATGAGGAGATGGCGGCGATCTACTCGATCGGGCAGCAGCACGATATTGAGTGGAGCGACACCATGAACCTAGTCACGTCAGGATGGTGGAGCAAACTCCTTGAGAGCATCGAAGATAAAGGGAACGGCACAGTAGTCGATCTGGAGGCCGGAGGAGCTGCCAACGTGACGGAGGATCCGTCGTTGGTGGACATGCCCGATTGGGTTAGCGATAGCCGGCTTGGCCATGTGGCTACCCAAGAAAGCAGCTCTGACTTCCCTGGGATACATTTGAATGACTACTACCATCAGGACGAAGATGCCTCCCTTGCCTTTCCCCGGTAAGTAATGAATAGTTGTATTATTATAAGTACTATATATTATCGCTACTATATATAGTATGGTTGTAAGTAGTGTGTCGTTGTAAATAATCGAAGTGAAAACGAGTTATCTTTAGAAAAAATATCAGCAACATTTATCCACATCTACTTTATTTGCAAGCCAACTATATATGCACGTTTTGTAGAAGAAAAAAGGATGTAAAATATGAAGTAGCTAGTATCTATAGTGCATATGTACAGTGATCTAAAACCACTATAATATGAAGTAGTATCTATAGTGCATCATATTTGTTTCACACAATAACTTTATCCAGTGCTGAAAACGATATCGAATGCAAAATACCCATTGAAATACAAACAACTTATCTATGGGAATAGGCATACATGCAAAATTGTATCTGTTCGAATAATGAACGAATATACAGGGATGCATGCATGTATTATGCAATTGATTTATCTAATAACGAATATTTCTCTAAATTGCAGTATGGACATTGGAGATATAGAAGGATGGGATACAGAATGGTTCTCTTGACCGTCATTGATCTGTCATATATGGGAAGCAATTTATCGAAGTTTTGAGCAAAATTGCTCCCTCTTGACATGCTTTTGTTGTATCTCCAAAATAAATGTGTGCACTAGTAGTAATATATTGAAATGGAAAATATTTGATCCCAAGGATTTTTTTCTTCACTATTAATGTGCTGAGCATCATTAGTCTAAGCACATCCCTTGATGGACCAATATCAGCCTTTAGTTGTGAAATCTTGTTGATGTACTTAGTGTTATCTCTGCAAATCAACAGTTGTGTCATTTTTGTCATCTTGGTTTTATTGTGTCCCAAATCTCAAGTTTCCAATAAGGAATTTATGGATAAAATTTAGTCACAGCTACAATTTTAAGTAAAAACATTACTACTACAGAATAAGCTGCACACTTGGTTCTAAAACAGAACGTAATCGTTTTTTTTTTTGCTTCATTGACATGTCAAATTCAGAACACAATCAGTTGCAGGTTAAGAACTTTCAATACCAACTCCCTTTTGGCTATACACGGCGCGTTTTTTACATTAGAGACGCAATATTAATGACATGTTTTTTTCGCATCACTGATGACTGTCTAGCTGCGTCACTGATCTGCTTTTTTTTGACATAGTGGCTTATGGAATAGGATTACAGAATAGTTTGATATGTCCTTGCAAATGATGAATTAGGAGACCAACTTTTTTTTGTGTTCAAGTCTCAACAATTCTTCAACGGTTCCATATACAGTTGCATAATTAAGTAGACGTCCTTAACCATCAATAATGTGGAGTGTGGCATGATTTAAGCTTAGGTTTGTATTTTTTTCAATTAGCTTAAAATAGATGCCATATAATTCACGGGCACCATCTAGATCCATTCAAATGCACGTCCTCGGTCGTCTCTTCTTCATCTTCATCTACCAGCGACTTCATCTCCCTCCATGAGCCCTTTCGTGCCAAATTTACTCCTAGATATATACCAATGGATATGCGGCAGCACTGAGTTTGCTAGGGTAGCAATTTATTTAGATGTTTATAGGGAGTTTCGAATAAGACATGTCAAAATAAGTACCACTAGAGAGCATTGACCACTCTAAGGTAGATCTATATATACATATGGCCGCAGGGGCATATGAGTTAATTAATTAATTATAGTTTCGATGGTTAGTTCTAAAGGGTTCCTCATCATGCATCAAGTAACAACTCTTCTGATGATGAAGATAAGCCGAATGATGTAGTAATTCCTACACTTGAAGTTCTACCCTCGTTCTAAATTTGTTGGTTGCAATTTTGGAAACCTTGCCGGTTGGAATTGAAGATTGCTATAAGAGGCTGATGGCTAGCTTGTTTATATATGAGATATATATCAGGATCGGCTTGTAGACATAGATATACACGTACTATCTACATCGGTTCTTGATAAGGTCTAATAACACATATTAGTGAGTTAAGTATGTGATGTCTTGTATCAAGACCCAACATGCGTAATGGCTATCTCTGCGTGTATCGGCCGCTCTTCTCACCCTTAGCATGAAACCCTAGCCGAGCACGTAGTGCTATCACATTGGTGCTTGTCATTCCATGCGTATATGTTTGGATTATTGCTACGCTACAACATTATTGATCTGTGCGAGGGTGTGGGGCCTACCAGTTGGGTGGACGCGATGCTAGATGAGCTCGCTGCTTCTCTCACCGCGCACCCGCCTACCCCCGGCTGCTACCTCCTTGCGGTCCTGGACATCGCTGTCGGAGCCCCTGTCACTGTCGCGGATGACCCAGCTCTGCTTCGCGGCTGACCAGGCGTCCGGGGAGGTTGGCGCCGCGACAAACGCGTCAGGGGGCTCTCTGCTGCCGATCACCACCGCTACTGTGGTGCGGGGGCCGGACGTCGACGTCACGGTGGTAGCGGGCGTTGGGGTCTCCACTCCACTGCCGGCCTCTGCGCACGCTGACGCCGCAAGGCAGCCGCTAGCGCCCCTCGATCTGGAGACGCAGTTGGCTGCAACTCCCGTAGGTGCAGTGCTTCCGAACGACGACGTGCAGGGGAAGCCCCGCGATGCCTCCCCGCCGCCCCCGCCGCTGCGGGAAGACCGTTGCCTACGGACGTGTCTGTCGCAACGTTCATCGACAGACTGACGCTGCCCATCGAGACCCTCCTTATCGCGAGGCCGCCGAGGCTGCGGACCTCTCGCGTGGACGACGACATCTGGCGCATGCAACGCAGCAACCACCTGGTAGCTAAATCGGCCTATCGCGACCCGCTGGAGAGTCAGGCTCGCCAGGTTATGCTCAGCAAGTGGGGCGAACTGCCGGCGAACGAGGTCAACACTCTGGACCCTATGATTGTTGTGAGATTTCGCGATACGTTCTTCGGCGACAATGCGTCGTCTTCTCGCAGGCAGTCCATGAGGGATCTATTTCTGCAACTCCAGGGGCGTGCGGCGCGCTCTGCGCTGCGCGGACTTAGGCGCAGCAATCGGGCATCTTGTCGCACAGTAGTTTAGTTAGTTAGTACAACCAGCTCGCTCTACCGTTTCAGCTGGTGATTTATGTAATGTGCTTTCTTGTCGTGCTCTAAGACAACTCGCCTGCGAACACGACAAGACGTGTTTTGAACTCCTTTTTCCATTAAAGCAACACTTGCATAAGCGCATTTTTCAGAAAAAAAACATTATTGATCTGCGGCGAACACAAGGGTGTGAGAGCGGTCCTCTACTTTCATGTTGGGCTAGGCTTGCCCCAACCAGAACGAAAATACCGTGAGTATAAGTGCTCGCGGGTGTCTATTTTAAAAGTACCTAATTAATACTTAGATGTTTTCAAAAAAATTTGAAACTTTACACATTAATAGTACTAAACTAGAAGTACATTATACCAAAATTTTAGATTCAAACAACTTTTATAAAAATTCTTATGAAAAAACAAATTTCAGTCATAAGAATGGCTGGAATTTGTTTTTTTCATATGAATTTTCATAAAATTTATCTGAATCTCAAACTTTGGAACAATGACCATCTAGTTTGGTTTAAAAAAAAATTAAATTTCTAAATATAAATATCATAAACACCTGCGGTCGTGCTTTTCACTCGCTCCAACTCTTCGTCCGCTGCGCTACACACGTTTATCGGTCATGATTTATGGTCCCCTATCTGTGTGATCGAATTATAAATGTGGTTAAAATTTTATTGTATTCTGGCACAGCTTACCCGTCCACTTACAGATGACCACCGCACATCACAGCACATGACCGCCGTTTGCTGCAGTGTTCTTAATTTTATGTAAAGGCAGGCAAAATCAAATTCTTGCATTCTTCATAGGCTAGTAAATAAAGAGTATCAGGGACTCCCTCCTAAATTAACATGAGTGCTTTAAGCTTTACAAATTGAAGTTATGTTACCTTTTGTTCTTCCTGAAAAATTAATGACAATCTTGTGATAGATTTTTCATTTGTCAGAGGACACGTAGTTGCCAACAACTGGAATATAATCTTTTAGAGTTTGAGAGGTGCACGAAACACTTTCTTCAATTTCGGACCCAATTGAAAGTAAAAGGAAAAGAAAATAAGATGCCCTTGATATTTCCGTGGTCGTCAAACAACTCGACCAGTTTTGGCCGCAACATAGTATGCATTACTATATAGGATCTCGTCATCAAACAACTAGGGTTTGGCAGACTGCGCCATGCCATGCCTCTCTAGCTCTGGTGACTTGTCAATGCAAACACTGCTGTTGCTGTCGTCCCAAGGTGACGCTGTGCAGTGCAGAGAGAGGCAGAGCAGCATGCATGCGTTTGTGTTTCACTCCTGATAATGATAGCACTATTACAGCATGCTGTTTCAGGCTGTTAAAAGGCTTTAAAGTACATAGAGCCTAGAGGAGCAGATGCTGCCAGACAAATTCATGCATAGAGATAGTAAAAACAGGGAGGGGTCAGGGCTCGAGGCATTCAGACATTGCAGAGTGCAGGCAGACGAATCTTCTGTACTACGTACTAGAGGTACGGGCTCGCTAGCCTGCGTGATCAGAGATGCACCTATGCAATGCAAGGCCTCAATCAATACGAGGTTCTGCTGGATCACCCTCTTACAGTATGATTTTGATTAATCAATTGTGATTGCTTTGCATCAATAGCTCATGAGTTGCTTCACAAGTCACGAGAATGCAGGTTTTGCTTCGCAATGCGGAGGCAGCGTATGTCAGCCTTGCAACGTGGGTGGGGGGATGAGTCATGAGCGTGAGCTGAGGGCTTGAGTTACTCCCTCCCTGCTTTTCAATTCTCTGCAAAGAATTGGTCAATATTTGTCTTAAAAAAAATCAAATCCTCGCCTCATCTTAAATTTTGATAATTATTATCCATGTATATAGCGTCTAAATTGTTCCTTTTGGTTGCTGTCCAGTGTCCAGCGATGGCATAAGGAAGGTGTTACATTTGATAGACAAGATCTTAGTTGCTTAAGCTATATACTTCCTCCATCACAAAAGAATGACATTTACATGAAATTTCTACAAGTTTTTTACATGAAATTTCTATAGGTTACTGTAGCTTGTGTAAAAACAGTTATAGCTTGTGCATTTTAAAGAAGTTCAAAGCCATTTAGTTGACCAGTTGTAGCTTTTAGAAAAGCAGCTAGCAGCGGTCCCACATGTCAATCTCTCTCTAATTCCCTCGTCTTTTACGCTGGCCACCGGGGATGGGACGCAGGCTTCGCGCGCTGCCGGGGATGGCCCATGCACCGGAGGTCATGCCCGCCTGGAGCAGGGCCCATGCTCTCATGGGGGCGGAGGTGCTCGCATGAACACCTTGTTGCCAAAGAGTTCCCACTGACCTGTGGATCCCATATGATCTAGAATTGGGTTTCTCAACCGCCTATACTAAAGTTACTAACTAGCCTATAATAAGGGAAAGGAAACAGAGAATCTGGTGGAGTTGCTAGAGGTACATCTCATTGGTCTTGAACATCGCTAAAAACTTTGAATCCTAGAGCTGTAGCCGAGTAGTGATAGTTTGTAGCTGCTCAATGAGTAAATTTCACTGATGTGACAGTCTTTTTTAGAAAGGACGATAAAAGTTTTACCACGATTTTTATTAGATGAAAAAAGAAAAAAAAAAGCAAGTGTCTGTCCGGTTCTTTGAATGGAAACCAGGCCCAAAAACCATACAACTGAGAGGGCGCACCACTCAAAACCTCCACTACAACTAAGGAGGGTGCACCACTCACACGACCACTCCACATTGGTACAACCACTTGGTAAACAACTTAAGCCTACTCCACCACTTGGACCACCCACGCAACACAACAGCAGAAACAACGACACAAGTGGCCTTGCCACGAGACTTCCCGACCGAGTCAAATCCCCAACGACGTCTTCAAGAAGGTTGCGACGTCCAAGCGTCGCCGTCGCGTGTCCAACAAAGGACTGGGTTTTCACCCGAAGAGTGTGCTGGGGACGTGACGCCCTCAACAGGGGAACAACACGCGTAGGTGTCACCATCGCCAAGCCTTCGTCCAAAGAACCCATAACACATACATCAGTCAAGATACCGGGTCCCCCATACGCCAACGTCGTCGCTGCCAGACCTCCAACATAAGCTTCACCGGGGGATCGACGCGCTGGCCACGCGAGCAGCCGCAGAGCCGAGCCAGCACCCTGCCGACCATACCACATACGGAAGACCAGCCACCCGCCGCTATGCACGTCCACCATGATTGGGAAACGCCCCTGCCCTGAGGTACCGGACCAGGACCTGGCCCCGGACCAGCCCCCCGTTGATGGCAAGGCCTCCATCTTCACGACGACCGCCCCGCGACAACAGTCATGGTCATGGGGGAAGGACGGCATAGACGAGGGATGCCCCCCAACGCCATCACGAGCCCCAGTCACCGCCACAAAATGGCCACCATCAAGAAGGAGGAGGCGAGCAGAGAGGGAGGGAACCCCACCGCTACCCCCTACGCCCGCTCGGGCACCACCCACTCCGCCGGTGAGCCTCGACGGAGAAGTGTGATTTCCACCAGGCCCGATACCACCAACAGCAGCACCACGGCACCACAGGCGTGCCACCGCCATGGCCGGCCCCCGCACCACGCCGCCGCCGGAGAAAACCGCACCACCCCCGCAAGGCGAGAACACCGTCTCGGGCCGCCACTGCCTTGCCCCGTGCAGTCGCACGCAAGCATGACACCACCCCACCGCAGAACGCCGAAACACCACCGCGCCGGCCAGTCCGAGCTCATGTCACGTCCATCGCGAGCTACCGTAAGGGCAGCCATGCCGCGGACGCATCTGGCCTCGAGCGGCCGGATCCACCCACCACCACGCCGGATCTGGGCGAGGAGGCCACGGATCTGCGCTCCGGGGACCAGGAGGAGCCGTCATCGCCGCCATCCGCCGGTGGTCCTTGCGCCCTCCCCAAACGAAGAGCAGCAAGTCCCGCCCCGGAGAGGAGCCCCGTTGCCACCCTCCTGGGGAGCCGTGCGGGCCTCCCGGCGGCGACGAGGGGAGGGGAGGAGGGAGGGGGGACGCCGGGCAGCGGCTAAGGTTGGGTGCCGCCCAAGCCGCCCGTGCGGGAGGGCAGCACGGGGAAGGGGGGGTGAGGTTGAAGGTCTTTGAACTTATAAATTTGTCCTTAGTTCTCACCTGGTTCTCCTTACTTATAAATTGCACATTTTGACTTCCCAAATTTATTTTGAGTTCTTATCCACGTTCTGCTACTTATAAATTGCACAATTGGCTACCTAAATTTACATTTTTGTGTCATCCGGGTTCACAACCCCTACCCCCAAAATGGCACCATCCTCACCTGTAGCACCAAACGAACTCGCCTCACCTGCGTGCCTGCACTCCCGCCCGTGCCACCACACTGTACGAACCCTAGTTTCATGGCTAGTGGCTGCCACGGCCGACTGTGCCAGACAGTGCCATGACTGACTTTGCCAGGCGCAAATTTACACCTCCATCGCTTCTAAATAGCCAGGCGAGTCAACAAAAGCAAGCATGATGCTGATCGAGGAGATTATTGAACTACGTTGGTATAAGTAATGCAAGTTTATAGAGAGCAAAATGTACAATTCACAAGTAACAGAACCACGATGAGACTTAGGACAAGTTTAGAGAACTAATTAAGGGCTTGTTGGATAGGAATTAAGCCTCAGCTTCACAAAGTTATTTTCAGCTTCTTTCAGCATCTACCAAATAGGTCGAGATGAAAGAGCTTCCTAAAAATTGTTTTTTAGCTCCGCAGCATAAGAACCAAGGTAAAGCTGAAAATACTAGTTTCTCCTAGCTTTCTCTATGCTATCTTCCCTAAAAGTTATTTTACCAAATGTTTATTTAAACAGCTTTATCTTTACTAGTGAAGCTGAAAAAAACTGTTTCATTAGGCCCAAAGTACACAATACAATTGTGCTGACCGGGATAAGAACTCAGAATAAATAGAGAACTAACCACCCTCTCGATTTCTACTTTCCCCTGTTCTTCTTGTGCAGATTTGTGCTAGCTTTGCTGATCCTCACACAAACAAGAAACGCAGTAAGGCAACAGCTTATCCGTGCACCCTGATCCATGGCAACTGAGACAGTTAGAGGCCACCACTGCACTAATGCCCAGTAATAAGAAATCAAAAGGGCAACTCCGTACACATGTCACGGCCTCACGGGGGATTGCGGCAGCTACTAATGCATCAGCAGTGTAAAATCACAGCAGCAACGTGGCCTGTAGCAAAAGGCATCAACTAGCAACTAGCATGAAGTAAAGAACTAGGAAGTATATCAGAATCTGCAAGTGACGCACTGTATCTGTCGGGCAACAACAAAAATGATCGCCCCCAATTGAGTTCCTCCTATAGGACAGGTACAATTTGCGTCCGAAACAAAAATTGAACACGCCAAAAGACATGGGACATCCGAAAGGATGCTCTTCTCGCTTGACATAATTTTTGATTTGCTATTACAAAGGAAACCATTTGCTATCTTAGTAGGTTGTGTGACAATGTATAATCCTACTAAGCTCTTTGGATTTCTTCCTAACTTTGCAGTTGCTGAGCCTGGTAGTCTCTTATATAACTATATAAGGCCCCAATTCGATGGTGTGTAACCACCCAAGAAAATTGTCAATTATCACTCGAATGGTGCAAATAAAATCGATGAGTTGTGCCCACCAAATCCAAATGAGTTCGACAGTGCCACCTTCACATCACATCTCTCCTTCTGTGGACCCACCAGCATGCTAACATCCTAAGTCAAGACAAAAAAAAGGTATATTGGATACTGCTTTCAAATCGATGAAAATAAGAGATCAGCACAAACAGTGGGGATGTTAGTTTGTAATCTAACAGCTTGATGGGTTCAGGATCGGAAAGTAGCATTTATGAACAAAGCAAGGCTATTGAATTGACAAAAAGATGATTTGGTCAAATGAACTATTGCAAATTAGATCTACTGTTTTGTTGCTTCATTTTCAATTTCATAAGAAAAATTAAGGCCCCAACCAAACTAAAGCAGCCTGCCCACCATTCCATATACTGATGTACCAATACATGTCAAGTTTGGTGAAATAGGGTCAATAAGGTTATATAGTTCAAGAGTGGAAATTTCTGGGTTAAAAAGTGAAGTACCACATTTTTCTCTGGATTATCCAAATTGACATTCGGATGCACCCAACCTGTCCTTATAGCCTGCAAGTAAACAATGCAGTAGAAACCATGAGGATAACATGATATATCATTCGGAACAAGACTCTAATAAATCCAGCACCCTGATATTGTTGCTCACTAAAGTTGATACATGTAGGCACACATGGTGTGGTATCAAATACCAACATGCTGGTTGTTGGCTACCACACACTCAACTAGGTCTGGTGTTTTAAGGAACAGCAAGTTAGTACTTTCTGATGGCAAACTAATCAACCATCTTAGCAAAACAGAAGTGCCTTTCCTCTGTAAAAAAAAGAAGTGTCTAGAAACAACATGCATTGCACAAGGATGCTTAACTTATAAATGTCTAAGCATACATTGTACCAGTTTGCTTAGTTTAAGAGTTGGCATAAAACCCCAATTCTGATAGAAACTCAAATAAAAGTTACACATGGAAAACTTTTTCCCATCCATCCCCTACAAAATGGACTTGCAGTAACCTCAGTGTTTTACATTGGAAAATAGTCTTTTCAAGAACACAATGTCATAATCCCTGTACTTTGGAAATATGTTTGTCTAGACCACTCATAAGAACATCATTATAAATGAAGACCTAAAGGGTGTTACTCCCTCTGTCCCAGTATATAAGGTGCAACTCCCTTTAGCCCAAAGAACAAGAAACCTACTAAATTTGTTGGTTCCAGTGCCAAACTCCTTGGTTCCACAGCCAGAACTTTATAATTCAATCAAATACCTACACTAACACTAGAGTGCATGCATGTAAATAGGAAGGAGAAATTCTCAAGTAAAAAAGGAAGAAGAGAAACCTAGCAGATGCATAAGAATTATGCTAGTTATTGACATTACTAACCTAGAGATGAACCTGTGGATGAGATGCACCCCCCACACCCCACAGCCACCATGAAATGGTACCAACAGTATCACATAAGCAGTCAAACTTGTTCATCACAGATTTTAAAGGTAGTTTACATTGATAAGTAGGTTTTTAAAAGGGGCTTAAGCGTTTCTACCCGTCTTGAAGGAAAATGGTGATTTTGCCCTCATTTTTTTTAACTTTTGTGATTTTACCCCTGTGATTTTCAAATGAAGGGGGAGTTTACCCCTATTCCGTAAAGTACAAGTACACTTAACGGTGTTAACTTTTGGATGAAAGGACAGCTTTGCCCATGCATTTTTAACCCTGTTTTATTTTGATAATTGTATTTTTAACCCTATTTTCAGATCAGCAATTTAGCAATCCAGTCACCACCATGGTCAGCCTGACCTGGCGACCTGCAACTACAAATGCTTGCAAAGAAGGCAACAATGTCTATGGTACAACTTATCTGAACAAACGACATCGCTGCTTCTGGAATTCATTCATCCAAACGGTCTTCTAACAAGAGACGTTTCATCCACAAGCGAAAAAACAAGATGCTAGTAATAACACTTACTGAATGCAGGAATGCATCCAAATTCCTTTTTAAACTTTGACAATAGGCATCAATTCCTAAATCCATCTAGTGTATACACTACACGACAGTATGTGCATGTACAATGTCTTATCCCTATTTGGCCAAGATTATATGGTAGTATTCATCAAGCATCCCAAGAAGCTAAAATTACTTGAGATTCTTGGAAGATGCTAGAGTAGAAGAATAAAGAAACAGCAAGGTTGGGTATGTGCTCCGCAATCATGGACCTGGCGTCCTGGCCGGCAGCCCTCTCGGAGACCGCCGGTGTGCAGCTGTGGGCCGCTCGCGCGCACTCATGTTGCTGCTGCCGTCACGCACACTGCAGGAGAGGTAGGGGCGGGGTGGGGGAGCCGCTGGCTGGGGAGGATTGGGAGGCACAGCGGCAGGGCCTAGCCGCCGATCGGGGGGCACCGCGGCAGGGCCTAGCCGCCGCCCGCAGGCCGGCACCGCATGGCTCGGCGCTCCTGCCGCCTATATGGTCACCCATCCGGGCCTGGGTGGTGTGACTTCCGCCCGCGCTGCGTCGAAGCGAAGAGGCACGGCCGCTCAGGTGTAGGAGGAAAGAATCAGAGGGGTATGGCTGTCTTTTCGCATGAGTGTTTTTCTTTTTTGCCATTTAACCCACACAGCCTAACGGTGTTATAAAGTAGGGTAAACGGGCGCTTCGTTCCAAAATAACGAGGGAAAATCACAAAGTTAAAAAAGTGAGGGTAAAATCACTATTGAACTCTGTGGCAAGGGTAGAATTTAGCAACACCAAATTCCCTTTTTAAAAATAACAGCATGTTATTTCCTATGTTTTACAATTGTACCCTCCTACTCCGTCCCATTCCCAATTGGTGCACATTGTTCATAATGTGAACATTAAAAGACCAAACATCCACAGGTCAACCACTAGATCTAACAGAAACTTGAATACCATTTGCATGCACTGAAGTGATCTATTACAGAACCAGTGTTCAATTAGTGCTTTATCATACTACTAGTAAACTATTGATATTATCCTGCAGTACTAAATGGCACAGAAGTCTGGTCAAGTAAGAAACTGAATCTAGATACTTTATGTACTACTGTGAATTACTAACTTCGTAGATACATCAAAGTTCAATTGAACAGAAATTGTAAAAGAAAAAAATGCTACAATATGGTCCTTTCTTATGCCATAATTTCCATACGAATACTACCCTTAAGTAGCTTATCCGTATTGGATACCATGTAATATACTGAAACCTTTTGACTGATACTGAAAAAATGGACACTTCCCCCAACCTGGGCATACACCAGACATCTTCGGCCCAGTAAAAAGTCAATCTTCAAGAGTACAATATCTAAGGAACTAAGAATTAGACGTCTAACTTGTATTTCTTTATGCAATCTATGGTCTAGACCATCTTATCATGGTGTACTCTATGTTGCCTAGTTGCATCCGCTGCACTTGAGAGTTGATGCTTAAAATTATCTATCAGACTATCAACAACATTTTGTTTCTTTTGTACATGCCATACAGCTGTATTAATTGAGTGGTAATTTTGCATCTGTGTGCCACTGTACCGGTGTCGCGAATTTATGGTTTCTAAGTTTCTAACGACCTTTAATGCAGAAAACATAGTTTTTATTTAACATGACTCCACTGCACTCTGCACATCAGCTGAAACAAAAAAAAGCACTATACTTTGAAATACTTGCAACAACAGACCTTGATAAATGGAATACTAGATCATATCTCAGCAGATAGCTCACTATGATATTAAAATTTTGGACCCAATAAAGCTAAAGGAAAATAAACAAACAAACAACCCTGACAGGAAAAGTTACACTCCTTACTTGTATAGCAGCAACAGCTTCTATTCCACCGGCAGCTCCTAGCAGATGCCCTGTCATCGACTTCGTTGAGTTCACTCGTATCTGCAATACATATAAGCAAATCGTTTGTTCAACTAAACTGAGAAAAACAGAAGTTTACTTCTTTTGCCCCCCCAAAAAAAAGATGAAGGTGCCAGGTTTAAAATAAAAGATTCTGAAATACAAAATTGCCTGAGGATTCTGGCCAAAACAACGGTTGAGAGCTTCAAATTCCTTCAAATCACCCATCTGTGTAGATGTTGCATGGGCATTTATATAGTTAATGTCCTCCCTTCTTACTCCTGAATCTGCTAATGCGTTTTCAATACAAAGAATAACCCCTTTCCCTGATATTGTATTTACATGGACATAACACCAGCATCAGCATATAAGGATAATAGAAGGGAAGCCAAATGCACCACAACGTTAAAGAAAAATATCACCTTCAGGATGAGGCTCTGTCATATGGTATGCATCACATGTGAAACTTCCTCCTAGAAATTCAGCATATATTTCTGCACCTCTTTGCTGCAGAAATATGAGTTGGATGCTCTTAGCATTTGACTGAAATCAGCCTAAACCAAAAGGACAACAGACCCAACAGAATTGCATAAATGAAACCTTTGCGTGCTCAAGTTCTTCCAAAACAAGCACACCCGACCCTTCTCCCATAACAAATCCATCTCGATCCTGTGGCACGAAGATAAGAATACTGAGAAAAATAAGAAATTTTGTCGCTCCAAAACATTCAACAGCAGAGAAATATATGTCACTAAACTAGTATAGCTGATAAATGTATCACTAGCATATAGTAAATCAATAATTTGGTTAACAAGTAGTAATAAGTATTCTTAGATTTACAGATACTGACCACATCCCAAGGTCGAGAAGCTTTTGCTGGATCACTGTTTCTCTGTGAAAGAGCTCTGCAGGCCACAAAACCTCCCAATCCTGTATTTAACAGTTTTAAATGATCAAAACAGTGAACTCAAAGAAAATTTGAGTTTCAAGTCAAAATGAAACAGAGGAAATTGGGAGTGAAGATATATAACAATCAGAGGGCACCTTACCAATAGGGATAATTGGTGCATCAGAACCACCACAAAGCATCAAATCCTGTATGTTTAGGTTACAACTGCAATTAGACACTACTCATTGTAGAAGAGATAACAAGAAAATGAAGTTACTTACAGCTTCCCCTTTTCTAATATGATTAGCAGCATTCAGAATGCAGAAGTTGCTAGTAGCACAAGCGGTAGAGATAGAGTAATTTGGGCCCATCCAACCCTGCATATGGCGTGTAATTTCAGTAATCAAGAATCACCGTATCTATCAATCAAAAGTATCAACAAAAAAGTAATAAATGAAACAGCAAGGAAAGATCATTAATCACATATAAGGTACCAGATCCATAGCAAGTATCGCAGAACCCATGTTTGTAGTTGCAAAAGGTACACAAAATGGGTTCATCTTCTTGTAGGAAACCCTCAAAGCTTCAATCGCATCACTGAAAACCTGATCAAAATAGAATTAGAATTTAGAAGTGAAGCTAATTAAAAGAAACTGATCTTTTCATCAAGTATATATTATGTAATGTAAGAATCTGTACCTTCATGCCACCCATAGCAGACCCAATGAGGACTCCACATCTTGATTTTTCCAACTCATTCATGACTTCTTCAGTGATTCCAGCATTCTCTAATGCTTTCTTTCCAGCTGTTATCAAATATTGCATAAATTTGTCCATTCGCTTAGCTAGCTTTGGTGCGACCCAACCATCTGTCGAAAATGATTTGATTTCTCCTGCAATTCTCTGTATGAAACATAGTGTCAAAGAAGTAGAGCATGTTTCAATTTGTGCAACAAACCTCAAATTGTTAGCCATAGGAAGAAACTAAATACCGTGGGATAGTGAGAACAATCAAATGCCTCTATCTCGCTTATTCCACTGATACCCCTTAAAAGGTTATTGTAGAATTCATCAGGATCATGGCCTAGTGGTGTCACTACGCCCATGCCAGTAACCACCACTCTCCTTTGTTTCATAGCAGGTTTCTTATTTTCCACAACTGCCCTTTCAGGTTGCAAGGCGACAGACATGGCCATTCCTGCAGTTCACGAGAATTTTCTTCATACGGTGTACAGCTACCAGAAATCAGCATGTAAGACAAATAGAAGTGGACAACAGGAAAGGCAGTGTCCTCCACAAATGCCCTTATATATCAATTGAATCCTTCTTCAAGTAACATTTTGGTCATCTAAGTGGATCATTGGGGGGAAGACACCACAATCAACAAATAATATAGGTTGGTTTGCCCACACATTTCATTTGGTATGCTTGTGCTGAACTAATGGCACCAAAGAGCACAGCCAAAACCAGGCATGATAGCTGAAATATCAACTGTTATTAAGGAATGCAAGCTTGACGTAGTTCCAGACTGGACAATTTCATGAAGACAAGATTTCAGTTTCTTTTGATTGTCAACACGGCAACACCAAATTTGAGTCTGAAATTTCCTTGTAGGCACACCAAATTTAGTGAAACTATTGCAGCCAGACCTAGCAATTGCAAACCCACCAACTTACCAGAGCAAGTGCTGACGGCGAGCCCGAAACCATACCCGGAAAAAAAAAAGACTAGACCAAGATGCCGGCATCAAGCTGGGTATAATCCCCTCGCAGCCTACATCCCGGGCGCGCGCACGAGCGATGTGACCCTGGAGACGTATAAAACTCCCACCTATAACCCGCCGCCAATCTCCGCTGCGACACTAACGATGCGATGAAACTCCTCCGTTACAGCGACAAAATTTCACGGTTGAGCTCGCTCGGGCAAAGCATGAAAGAACCAGCCTCTGGCCTGGCAATAGAAAAACGGGAAATGTGCTCACCAGAGCGCGCCCCGCCGCGGCGCCCAGCGCCGAGGCGGCGGCGCGAGCCGAAGAGACCCCCGACTTGGCCGCCACCGCGGTGCCTGCGCTGCTTCTCCTTGTCTCCGTCGCCGCAGGCCGCGGAGAGGCAGGCGGCGACGAGCCAGGTGCAGAGCGGCGGCGCCACGGCCGCCGCCATTGCTCACGGCCTGGATCCCGGGAGCGATGCGAGGACGCGGGCCAGCTGATTTCGGGGGCGGGGACGCGGTCGCGGTCGCATCCACCGGCCCCAAGAACCGGGAGGGGAGCAGAGCCCCGAGATGCGTCCGGCGGGCGGGCGAGCGAAGCAGGGGGTGGGATAGGCGCGGGAGTTCGTGGGAGCCGGGGGCGCGGCGTGTGGTGGGTGGGTGAGCTCAGTGAGAAAGGAGGCGGCTTGAGCACATCTGGGAGGTGGCGGACGGGGCGGAGGCCGCCATTGCCAGGTGCTCGTGGTGGTGGGAGAGAAAGAAGACAGCAGCGGGGAGCCAGGAGGCCAGATGGTTTGGTTTATTAATAGAGAGGAAATCCAACGAAACCAAACGTCCGATTAATTGTCCAAACCAGATGGCAAAACTTTTCTACTAGGAGTAGGCCTTTTTTGGAGAGATTTTTGCAATCCTTCCTCGACATCGAGGAGTCTTCTACTAGCAATAAAAATTTAATTTTTTTTATTCTTTTTATTTCATTTCATTTCAGTAGTATTATATAAGAACTTCTGGCTTGGCCTGTAGCGGTGTAAATGTGAGTGGAAACTGAAAAGCTTGGAGATGACAGGAGAGAAAGCGACTGGGTGGCGAGGTTTGTGTGGGATTTTGATGTTGCCAGCTAGGGCTCTGGATGCTCCCAAAAATTGCCTTAGGATGGAAGGATTGGAATCGGATAAATATATAGATACGTGCTCCCCTCAGTCTAAGAAATAATAATTATATTAAAAAATATCATCATGAAATAATGATCATATTTCAAAATTAAAAAGCTATATTTATTAATTTTGATCAACAATTAAGTAAATAATATTTGTAGGTTTAGACATAAGATTTGTGTCACTAGATTTGTATTCAAAGTATGTCTGCGATTTTATGATTTTTTTTATTTACTTTGTATGTTTCTTTGGTTAAGATATACTTATCACAAGTCAAGCGCTACAATTCGAGGCATAAATACCAATCCTCGCCGCTATTCTACAACTGTCCCACCCACTACATGAAAACATATACTGTATCTTTCTCTTTCATTATGTTCCTACTGCGTACGGTCCTATGCTATAATTGCCAAATTCAAAAATGGATGGTGATAAAGGTTGGTTAGATTGAACAATACACGTGCCTGAGGAGGAAAAAAAATTTTATATTTTCTGGAAACCTAAAGGGGAAAATTAATGGTAGTGCGCCAAGGAAGTAAAAGTATCCGTTTCACAAGACTTTTTGTCCTTTCAAATCAAATCAAAATATCGAAAGGAGCTACTTACGAAAAATTGGTAAAATAAATACCCCAAATATAGTTTTGATTTTATATAGTGTTTTTGTTGAAAATTGTTTCATTTGTCAATTAGGAGATTCTCGTTATTATCAACACTAATGATGATTGCAATAAACATTTCTTTTGGTCTCGGATGTATTCATATTCAATTCAATCTATATGTGTTGGAGTGGATTGGAGTGTATGTAACTTAGTTCACGTATACTCAAATCCAATTTGATACATAGGATTGAGATGAATACATGTACATCCAAACTAGGCCTTCGGTAAAAACAAATATTCTTGAGCAACATGCAATTGGTCATATATATCCCCTTTGTAGTTAATATTGGCTCTAAGAATATTTTCTCATAAAAAAATAGCAAGACTCAAAAGAATGCTCTCCAACAACTCACAAAAACATTGGTCGAGGTCTTTCTTTCGAAAGTGTGCATTGCACGTTCTTCATTAAGTCGAAGTGGGAATATTACACGCTCCAAGGAGCGATACGGCAAGAGGTCATATGTTGTTTGGAGTAAACACTAAACATTGGTCGAGGTCTTGACGGCCAAGACACTTGTGTCCATTCAACTTGTTGCCTAACTCAAATGTAAGTGCCACTAAAAGAACATACATTTGTCACAAAACTTGTGCTCATCAATCGCTAAAACCCTAAATCACCAAATTAGGTTCTAGATACATTTAATCATGGAACATCTCTGCTCATGATCGATCTAGAGTAAACTCTCCCACCTCCTCCACCCTTGGACTCAACCCAACATCGACCAACTGCCACCTCAAAACTCGATCTTGACCTGGATCTCGTGTATCTTCTAAAAGAACACTCTTTGGGTGTGGATTAATTACCTCTCCTTATCTGACGAGGAGGAAGCCCCTCGCTTCGGAGCTTGCGGGAGTTAAGTAATGTCAACACAAGGTTAAATGCCATATCTATTACCTTTTCACAATGTTTCTTTTTCGGAGATAGTATTTGAGATATATTGATCATATGATCAAGGTGTCTTTTTATCAAATTAAGCTTTGGGTTTATCTTAAAGATCTAAAAATAGTAATAGTGAGTGTATATCCTGGTATTTCTCCTCATTTTTCCTTGAAATCTAGTATTACTTTAGTTTTTTCCCCCACATAGTTTTCCAAATATTTATGGTGATGCTGGATGGATAAATAGTGAAACCAACAAAGAACCAACTGATCAAGGGGAGTCTTCGAAATTATTTAATGATCGATTGGGGGATATCCCCTTTATTAGCAACTCCAATATGTAGAGGAAAAGGGGGCCATTTTTTTGCTCAAGGGAACTTAGTAACAATGCATGTACGGAGTTGTTTTGGTTGCTTTTTGTTTTTAGGGGAAGTTGTTTGGTTGCTTGCCTAGCCAACCTTTTTAGTGACCAAACAACAATCCAGGACTTTGATTTTGGGTGGCCAAGATTTGTTGTGGGCTGCTAGGACAACAATCAAATAGGCCATATACATATACATACAAGATTATAGACATTTATTCTCATCGTTTCATCTCCCTTTCACTCCCTACCTTTTAACACTTCTCAACTACAACTAAGCAACCGGCTAAACTGATTCACCCATCATTTCCTCTCGATTTCACTCACTTTAACACTTCTCAACTGTACTTAAGCAGCCCATAAACGAATTAAAATTCAATAAGCAGGCTAACTGTACAATGCAACAAAGGACCTACTTATCTGTCCCGTTTTATGTGTCATTTTGGAAAACATGCTCCCCTCACAAACATGTTTCCCAAGCCATTAATATAAAGGGACGGAGTAAATTGGGACATATCAGTACCATAAAAATGACTTAATAAACAATCCGTATATAGTTCCAAGGCTTTATTTAGTTGATGAAAAAACTTACTAAAAAATATTATGGTCTAAGTAGGCTTAAAAGATTCATCTTTTAAATAAACAAACTGTACAACTAAATTTTTTATATATATTTAATGCTATATACATACGTATAAATATTTTATGAGATAGAAAATCTTAAAAAGATTTTAACTTTTCACGTCGTCTGAACAAGGCCTTACATATAAGGACTTAAAAAAGGCCATGTCATGTGCAGTAGGTCCAAACTGTCTGATCACGTACGCAAGTGCGCATACACTGTCTGCAGGTGTAGACACAAACTTCAATCAATCTTTGATGATTCCAAGTCCGAGGTGGCTGAAACAGCGACAAGAGGTCAGCATCACCAACACTGTACGCCATTTCTGCAGAGAAGAATGAGTGCTTTGTAACCCTCCGTTTTGAAATATAATTGATTTTTAGTTGAACATAAATCAGGAAGCCATCACTAGTATATAAAAAATTTACTAGCAACATTTTCATATATCTACAGGCTTTTCTAGCAATCGCTGGTATAATAAAGGCCAGGCAAAATCAGCCTACTTTACTAGCATCATATAGGAACCGCCAATGTAAATATTTACGCTAACTGTTTCCTTAAGGAAGCCGCTATATAAATCGATCTACATTGACAGTTTCCTTAAGGATAATGTATTATTGTAAATGCTTTTCCATAAAAATCAAAAGCTCAAAAAATAGCAAAACAATATCCGAGAAGGCCCGAGCTAGGCAGCCACACATGATAATATGTGTAAATGTTCACACTGGCGTTTTTCTTAAGGAATCCACCGTTTTAAATCAAAATGTGTGAATTTAGAACCAATATTTGACACACTAGAAAACTTAAAATAAAATTTACAATAGCAAACACATAGATCAGGCCGCCCACTACTAATTTGGCATTAACTATGTACATATTGAAGATCATCTAGTCATTATAAATTTTGAATTTTGAAATTTATGAGCTTAAAATACATATTTGGGAATGTAAATGAATTCAAATAACTTTTCAACTAAAAAGTTGCATATTATATTGAGAACTATAAGGCTAATATAGATCATGTTACCGTCCAAGGTTGTGTGAAAATTTTGAATTTCAAAATCTAAAAACTTAAAACAATATTTCGAGACTCTAACGGATTCAATAAAAAGAATTCAACTACAAAATTGTAGATCGTGTCAAGCGGTACAATTTTGATACAAAGTTTGCCTCCATCCAAGTTTATATATTAAAAAAACATGAATTATTTTTTGAATCTAGCTATTTCTAAAGACGACGAACATTCTAAGATGTCCACTTGTTAATAAAATTTTAAAGATAGGCACTTAGAATGACTTTCTTTGTTAATAACGATTTTCAAATGTTCATCTCTAGAATAGATTCACAGATGTGGGTATATGATGTCCGTCCATCTCGTAAATACATTTTAGAGTTGAGCATATTTTTAAATGTCTTTCAAAACATTTTTTCTCCTAAAATTATTTACAGAGGTGGTCGGATAAATGTACCGACTTAAATAAAAGCCTCAGTCTCCTAGAATAGTCTTTCTCGTAGTGAAAGTGGTTGTCGGCTGTATATATGAAAATCACTATGCTAGCTGTTGCGGTTCCCAATAATGTTGTTTGGCTAGAGTCCCTAATAAGTAATAATAATAACTAGATGAAATTCGGCGTCTATTTGATGTGTATATTCCGTTACGAATGTTCACACTGGGTCGAAATACCGTTTCAGCCTTGTTGTAGCGGCATCCATGCGAAACATGTGTTCATGACAATGCTAAAAGCATGTGTAAGGTTGGAAGTTCAGTTTGGACTTCATATCCCATACAAGCTTCATGCTAGCAACATGATGAGTCCTCTTTGACGACGAAATCCAGTAGCTTTACTGCTGCATCCAACCTCTCCTTGAAGCATTTTTTTTGTTAGCCGACACATATATGCTTCCATGTCGTGGATCACTAGATATGCACGAAGATATATGTACACATGGAAAGAGTTGCACTCCTAATGTATACGTATCTTAATTTCATCGATCTCTCCCGGATGTGTACACATCTGATACACATCTAGTGATGCACGTCAGGAGAGCACATAGGTTTAAGGGCACAATTTACTTTCCCGGCCCTCGATGAACGCATAATCTAACCCTCCTTAGTGTCCGATGCAGTTGAGTTTCATGCAATCCAAATCCAGTGAGGTAAATTCCAACCTAGACTTCCTGCTACTAGTTGTATACAAACTTTGAGCCAATCTATCAGTCTACTCATATAGTATAGTATAGTTAGCCAACTAATTCAGTTACAGCCTATTTATTATTTGTCTCACAATATTTCTTAATTCTTGTATATAAAATATCTGTAAGCTTGCAGACCGCTTTTCTACTTTTTCCTCTTCCCTACTCTCCTATGCCGGTGCTTGTGCTTCTGAGGCAGCGGAAGCTGGAAAGGAGCGCACGGGCATGCTCGGGATCTGGCGGCGGCGTCTCTGACAAAACCCATGAGTCAGGCAGTCAGCTCGATCGGGTGGATCCCACCCACACCATGAGACATGAACACCAACGCGAGATCGAGAGAGGCAACTCAGATCTGGAGCAGCGTGGAGTGGCGCCAATGGGCAATGAAACGATGCCTGTCTACCGTTTTTTTTCTCTTCTACGTAATATATACTGTGCATACTTACTATATACTCCTTCCGTTCTAAAAAAGTCAAAACGACTTGCAATTTGGAACAGAGTGAGTACTCTACGTGGAGATCGAACTTGATTTTATCCAGTCTCGTATGACTGATTTAGCTCCCACGCCTCATTGGTACGACCCATTAAATAACATTGTCAACATCAAACTCGATCATACTACACAACTAATACTAGGGTATAATAGGATATAGGTAATGAATTGAGAGTTTTGACCTTTTGACAAGGCAAAGACGTGATTTAATAAGCCCATTCTTATGATTTAGCGGTTAATCAATAATGAGCAGCTTGCAGTTACACCAAACTAACCGTTTGATCGAACGTGACAACGGATGAGAAATTACATATGACCGGACAATAACTCTAGCTCGATCCCCTTGCTTTACCTTGTTCATTCAGTTCAGATCACCTGTCCAAGTCGATCGAAATTGTAAGCACTTGCTGTACGAACAAATGACCTCAAAATGTTTTATTTCCAGTCCAACCTTTGAATTGGACGAACTATATATCTGTTTGGACGCATGAGCAAATCAAGAAAATAGAGGGTTTCAGGTGAGAAAGTGGTACGGGATTGTTTAGAAAGTTAGTATTGAAGAGGTTTTGTTAGTTACAACTAGTTCGGATTTCCAATGCAAAATTGTTTAGAAAGCTAGTATTGAAAAATTACTATTGGAGAGGATACTTATAAGCCTCGCATGACTGATTTAGCTCCCACGCCTCATTGGTACGACCCATTAAATAACATTGTCAACATCAAGCTCGATCATACTACACAACTAGTACTAGGGTATAATAGGATATAGGTAATGAATTGAGAGTTTTGACCTTTTGACAAGGTGAAGACGTGATTTAATAAGCCCATCCTCACGATTTAGCGCTTAATCAATAATGAGCAGCTTGCAGTTACATCAAACTAACCGTTTGATTGAACATGACAACGGATGAGTAACCACATATGACCGGACAATAACTCTAGCTCGATCCCCTTGCTTTACCTTGTTCATTCAGTTCAGATCGCCTGTCCAAGTCGATCGAAATTGCAAGCACTAGCTGTACGAACAAATGACCTCGAAATGTTTTATTTCCGGTCCAACCTTTGAATCGGATGAACTATATATCTATTTGGACGCATGAGCAAATTAAGAAAATAGAGGGTTTCAGGTGAGAAAGTGGTAAGGGATTGTTTAGAAAGTTAGTATTTGTCGGTGTTTCGACCCCGGGGGTCAACACCAACGAGTAAATTCGTAATTGCGTGCTCCCTTAATCCGGTGGGTGATGCAAGAAGGACACAGCGGTTTATCCTGGTTCGGGCAAAGAAGGCCCTACGTCCAGCGGGGGGAGGATAGTTCGTGTTATCTTGCACCAAAGCGCTAGTACAGGGGTGAATACAAGCGGGTGTGAGAAGTGTGGGCTTGAGCTCGAGCGTTTCGGGCACTTAGCTCTCTACACTGTCTCACGGTGTTGTTCTATGATCTAAGCCTTAGCGTATGAAGCTCTAGGATCTCGCCCCTCTGTCCCAAGCCCTGGCGCCTCCTTTTATAGGCGAAGGAGAGGCACAGGAGTATATATTTTTAGTGCTAACGTGGTCGGTGACGTATGACGCCGATGCCGACCATGTCGGTGTCGCTGTAGAGGCGTACGTCGGCATGGAAGGTCCTGCAACCGTCGCGTCGGGAGTTGTTGAAGTGTTGACCGGAGTTGTTGAAGTCCCGCTCGAGGATGCGTGACGGTGTCGAGGGGCGACGGTCGAGGCCTCAGGTCGAGTCGAGGGGGTCGAGTCGAGAGGGTCGAGGCCCTTCAGATAAGGCCGAATCCTGGGAGATGCGGGGGATGTGTTGACTTTCGAGCCTCGAGGAGGTGCCGGACGGGACACAGTGCTTGGTATGGCGTAATAGTGAGGTACAATCAGTGGGATTCCGGGGTATGGGCGGCAAAAGCAGGATTTGACTGCCATACTCGCAACTGTTGCTGTAACTGTGACCATACGGTTAGGCGGGAGCAGGTAAAATGCATTGAATGCGCCTAGATCCGTATGGGGGTAGGTAGTTGAGGGGTATACTGTGGTCGAGGGCTGCCTATTCGCACGGGCGAAGTTCCGTCCTCGAGGGCGGGCTCGTTCGCTCGAGCGAAGTTCCGTCCTCGAGGGGTCCTCGGATTGTACCCTCGAGCGTACAGTCTCGGTCCGCGTGGTAGCCCGTCGAGCAGGCTGTGGCTTTGGGCTGTCGACGCCTGTTCGTGGGGCGGCCCAATATGCCTTAGCCTGTGGGTTTTCGAGCGATAGTGAGAGACGTCGTTGGAGGGTTTGTGTTACTGACCTCGGAAATTAGTCTGGTTAATCGAGGCTTTAGGATACCCCTTTCCCAGATCCTCGACAATATTGAAGAGGTTTTGTCAGTTACAACTAGTTCGGATTTCCAATGCAAAATTGTTTAGAAAGTTAGTATTGAAAAATTACTATTGGAGAGGATACTTATAAGCCCAGCCTTTGAGCTGTTTCACTCAACTGAAACTAGCCACAACGATTTCCGATTCAGAGCACAGGATTCAAACAGGGATGCAGCCCATCGATCCTGAAAACTAGAGCAGACAAGACCATGAATACCACACGCGCCAAAAATAGGGGCAGGGCGAGGCACTAAATTTCTTGTTCCAGCAAGTAGCGGGAACTCGACAAAATGGACAAGATTTGCAACGACCACAGCGAAATGAATGGGCAGGAAAAGTACTCTAGGCCATGTTTAGATCCTTCTAAAAGTTATAATTTTTTTATTCTCTCTCCATCACATCAATATTTAGCTGTTTACATGGAGTATTAAATGTAGATAAAAAATAACTAATTACACAGTTTAGTTAAAAATCACGAGATGAATTTTTTAAGCCTACTTAGTCTACGATCAGACAATATTTATCAAATAAGACGAAAATAATACTATTCATCAAATTTATTTTTTTCCACGATCTAAACAAGACCCTAGTTCGCAGAGCCAGCAGAATCTGGCCCCCAAGCTCTCCGACAGTCAGTCCGAGGAACAAGCAGACAAGGACATAAAACGCTACAGTCCTACAGACGGACGGCCATCAGAAGAACTGACCGAGAGAGGGAAAGGAACAAAAAACTGCAGCAATCTTTGAAGGACTCCGGGCCACTGCTTCCAGCTACATTCTCCGTAACCACCAAAACTACGACGCTATGCAATGCACTGATAAAAAGCTCAAGAACAAAGCAACCTTGCCATAATTTTCCAAGGCATATATCATCAAAATGCACTTGCAGAAACGCTATTGATGAAAGGTGGCAGCAAAGAGTTGAACTGGTACTGCCCAGCTATGAGCTATGTCGACCTCAAAAACTGACTCGCATTTAACATTACACCATGATGCAACATAGATAGTAGAGCTACTTAAAACAAGATCTACCGACACAAACATAGAGTCAACCAACTCAGCTTCTCGCTTCTCTTCTGTTGTTGATGACTGATGATCCATGCAGAAAGCACTTGACAGTCGGTGTGGGTGCTGCCTACGGGGAGAACTGTTGCTTAAGATCACCAAAGTTTACTATGACTTCCCACTTATGTCCGGGGAGAACTGTGACATGAATCTGTAGAACCATTTTTTTTCAAGCAGCCAGCAACCAATGCTCTACTTACCCCTGTTGTTTGCAGGAATGCCAGTATCAACCATCATGGTTGAACCATGGGAGGTGGGGGGCTGTCCCCAAAAGCAGACTCAATGGGGTATGTACAAATAAACTTTCCAAGGTGGTTCATTTCCAAGAATCCATGGTACAAAAGCGTGCAATCAAAAGAAAGGTACATGATGGTCAGTCTTGGGATCGATCAGGATGAGAAAACATGGTTCGCTGAATGAGGTTTGCAGCTGGTTGGTGAATGTCTCAACAGTGTGCCTGCAAGCAATGGCATTACCGCCAGTGTGTACAAACTTGAGGTATTACCGCAAGTGTGTACAAACTTGGCATTACCTGCAAGCAATGGCATTACCGCCAGTGTGTCTCAACAGTGTGCCTGCAAGCAATGGCCTTCGACCATAAGGCCTAGTAAACTGCACAATGATGCTCTGTGGGTCCTCCGTTGCAACTATCACTCTGGTAGCAGCATGAAGCTTCTTGGGTCTTGCCAAGGTTGATGATGAAAATACCTAGGAGAGTATACAGACAATTTAAGACACTCATTTTCCAAAATCAACACAAAAAGGAAGTTACTATCACTTGCAATGTTTAAATAATTTAAATCAGTTATCTCTACAATATCCTTTTTCTCTAAGAAGTAATCATAAACACATATCAGGTCTTCCCTGATGCCCAAGATATGTTTTCATGTTCCAACAAATTTTAGCCAATGCTCTATGCATCTGAACTCTTGTTCTAAAGATCTGCTAGTGCTCTAGCATTTGCCAAAGTCGGAATTCATCGGTTAAATAATGAGAACCAAGGTGGTACCGATGCTTCATCTCACTCACATTAGCAGCCTCCTAGGGAACAGCAGTTAAATGCAAAATAGCATTCATTTTACCGAGTTCTCCATCTGCGTCAGGTGAGCCCATGAATATACCCTTCACCTGCTGCAGCTTATTCCATCTGCCGGGCCTATTCACCCAGCCACATGTGCCTAGTCCTCCTCGCACTGCAGCTGCCTTCATAGCTTGGTGTGACTTGTGCCACTGAGCTTGATTACAGTTGGTAATGATCAGCGTGCCCCAGCAACTACTGTCATTTTGCTTACAGAATTGGTGTTATTAGATTTATATTCAAAAGTACTTATTTATGAATAAAAGTTTATACCATAAAAATGGTATATTAATTTAGTCATTGTTAGTCAAAATCTTGTCCTAATGGAAAAAAGTGTGTCTTATATTGCTTTTTCAGTATGAAATGTTCACCTAAGTCAGCACCAAAGTTCTGTTTTCAATTATCAGAAACAAGTTAGTAGTATAAGCTACATTTGCTGGTTCAACTTACCTATCACCTAACAGTCCATCAACAAACTTACGTTATTGACTGTCAGAAGGAAAGCAATTGAATTGCAAAGGGTAAGTATGAAGTTCATAACATGGAATTGGATAAAAACATCCACATACAATCTGAAAAGTGCTGACACTACTTAATGTCTTAAGGTAATAAGGTTGAACCAGAGTGACATTAGCAGTGCTGACTAGCAGAAGTGAATCAGAGGATACCACAGACACCATGGTTTCAAAGGTGACTAGGCATCCATGTGAGTGCTGGGTCTGCCAGGACGTCTAGGCAGCGCCTAGGTGACAAGGCGCCATAGTTCCCAAAGGAAAGCTGGGTACGGCGGTACGCTTGGATGCCTAGGTGACACCTTTGAAACAGGGGCAGACATGTAATAAGCATGTTCTTACTTGCGTGTTTATCTGCAAAAATAAAGGAAGAAAAAAAACATGGTTTACCTAATTATAAGTTTTCTAATGGACCTCTAGAGAGTACTCCAATTATGTGTTAGAGCTGAACTTGTATTCATCATGTCACTGACCGTAGTTTGCTCCATAATTTTCAAAATGGGCCTCTAGAGATCAATTGCAGTAAATTAATGTAATATAAATTAGCTTAGTATAGTGGACCTGTTCAGTAACCGGGATGTAGTTGTAAACCTTCAGCAGGAGTTAAGCTCACAATTTAGACCAGAGTTGTTGCTCCCTAACTTAATGTAGGAATGCCAAATCAAAGTGTACTATAGCACAATTCCACCTAGGTAAGTATTTCAACAAACGCCTTGTGTGCATGATAATAAACTGGAATCACGCAGACTGAATCATCACTCAATCGAACCATGCATAGCAATTCTCACAGATAAAGACCGCTTGCCCTGCAATTGCAGTGAAAACAAGAAGCAATCACACCCCGAACTATGGAGGTAGAGGCGTACACAAACCTCGAGTATCACAGATAAAGACCTGCTTGCGCTGTCAACGCTGAAAACCTGAAAGGTAGGTTGCCATGGAAAAGATCAGGTCTTCTGAGAAGCCTTCCTCCTCACCGCCGGCGTGCACCTCCGCCACGGCTCACGGTAGTGGCCGCGCGCACGGGCGCGAGCCGCCTGCAGCCCGCGCCGCAGCGCAGCTGCTGCCGGCGCCTTCGCGGGGGACGGGGCCGTGGGCTTGGGCCTCAGATAGCGCGCATGGCATGACGCACGTGTGGTTGTGGACTAGATTTCTTAGGTCCGTCCATCTGGGCTCCATTATTTTTACTGGGCCGTGAAAAGTCCAAAAAAGTCCTAATTCCTGGACTGGACTGGAGCATGCGGTTTGGGTCTGACCCAGCAGACTAGTGTATTGTTTCTTAAAAAAACCTGTGTATTTTTCATTTAGCAAAAAAACTAAAATATTGAGATATTCAGGGTTTGATTCCTTTAAAGAAAATTTGTATAAAAATACAAATTTTTAATAATTTTAGAGCTAAATTGCTGAAGATAATGTGGTATGTCATTTAGCATAAGTCTAGACCTAAGGTGATGTGATATGTCACCTGTCACAAGTCTAAACCTTCAATGATTCACTACCAAAATATTAGAGTTTTCCTAGTGTTTTTAAGTACTTCCCCCATTCTAAATCATAAGATATTTGACTTTTTATCCTAAATTTATTCGGTCATTTTATTCAAAAAGTTTATATAAATATGGTCAAATTTAAATTATTTTTGAAAAATCTTTATTAAAGCAGGACACAACAAAAGATGTGATATTTTGCATAATTTTTTAAATAAGACGAGCGGTTAAATTTGAAGTAAAAAAATCAAACGTCTTATAATTTAGAACGGAGTTAGCATTGATAAAACACTATCACTAATTGTAGTCCATGAGAATTCTCACTATGAGGCATTTGGTATGGGGAAGTTTAGAAAATTAGCACAAAGATGACTGGCGAACACGAAGTCGAGCTGCTTTGCAACTCAGCACAGCCCGTGCCACGTAATGACTTATCAACGGCTGCCAGTTACTAAGTTTCAATAGCTTTGTAACGTGGGTGACATGCACCTTTTCTGACATAGACCAAGCAGGAGTGGGCATTTACACACGATGACAACCTTGCCTTACAGAGACTAAAGCTACGATTTCAAATATAGCAATATGGGAAGAATTTTAGTTTCAAAACTTTTTTTTAAAATCATGTGTTTTGCACTTGTTGCTTTAAGAAAAATTAGAATTTGATTACATGGCTTGTTGTGACCGTTGGCGAGGTGCCGTAGATGACCGTAAATAAACACACAATAACATGAATCGCCGGCTCGAACGGTGGAGTAAATACCGATGTGCTAACTAAAAACTAAATGTGTGAATAAAGCGATGTGCCCGGCCGTTCAATCATCGTGTATTTTTAAGTTTCAAAACTACTAGAGGTATGATGCTAATAAAATGGATTATGCTTATCTTATAGTATCTACTTAAAAATTTTGATTCAAAATTTGAAAGACATATATGCTCTTTGTTTTGAATCGACAAGCAAAAAAACTAAAAAAAATCAAAACACTTGGACAGAACGGATACAAATATGTGTAACGCTATTGCTGGTGGCGTGACTCATACCTCTGCTACGCCATCCATTTTGATATACTTAGTAGGATATTCATGCTGTTTGACTCACTGATTGACGACATGCCTAGTTAGTCATCGTGGTCGAGGTTATCAGTCGCACCACGGTCTCTGGCATGACTAGGCTAGTTTCTGAAAATAGGAACACGCTCTTTTTAATATTATTACAGTGTTGTTTTGGCTAAAAAAACTAGAATTGTCGAGATGTTCGTTACTACTAGCAATCACGCTGTTTGGGGTGCTTGAGGTTAATTGAAACTCTATATGCCCAGGAATGCAGGTGGTGTTTCCGACAGGCCAAAAAACAGTGTCTGAAACGTCAAATATAACTGACCAGTGGTAGTTTTTTGGAATCCGATGTAGATAGGTTTTGATAGATGAAATGGAGCTGAGTGGACGCGAATGTGATTCCCATACCATAGGAGAGAAATTGAAACGAGGGCCGTTGCTCGTGATCGATCTGAACCCCGCAGATGTATACGAATCTACATATGCATGTCGCCATCTCACAATGGAGGCGGCACTTCATCACTTCAGTTCAGGCGCTACGGGGAGATCGCGATCCGGTAACTCTGGTAGGCTTGGATAAAAGGGGGCAAAGATCGAAAGCTTCGTATATATAAGATACACTTACATTCTACTCTTGCGAAAGAGCTATGACCTGAATATATACGCGGCTAGCGAAGTATAGCAAGCATATATCAGCATCCTGCTAGATAGACGCAGCATTTCTTCCTTTTCTTCTGGAGACGCAGCAGAAGCAGACAGATCATCACTCGTCAGGGTTATGGAGGAGAGAACAATATCTTGCTTGTTGTAAAAACAGATCAAACTCCCACTCATATATCTTGCTTGGTGTTGGTAGTGGCAGGTAGGCGCTGATTCGTTTTCGCCCTTGACATCTAAAATTCCTTAATCCATCTTGGTGTGTCTTGAGTAAAAAAAAAAATCAACCTTTATAGATATCTAAATTTTCTGAAGATTAATGGCACATAAAGTTTTGTGCCATCGATATGTATAAAATTTAAGATTTCAAAGGCTAAAGTTAAAAAAGTTTGACCGACAACGGATCCAAATAGACTTCTTGTGTCTTCTTTTTGCATCTTGGACTCAAGTGTCTTGAGATTGAGAAGAGAACACAAAATAAACTTTCTATTGTGCGATGTTGGTTGGCTATTCAGCATTAGCCATACCCATGGATTTTCCCTTTTGATCAATATCAGCATTGCATTTCATCCAACAATAAACCAAACTCCAACTAGAGAATTGTCACATAATCAAACCCAAATGAACAAAATGTTGAATTGAACGGTACTTGTTCTTTTTATTTTCTACTACTAGGTAGTTACTTCTCCAATGGAGAGAAAGAAATAGAGTTATAAGAATTCTCTTATATTATTTGGAAGGATATGATCTCTATATATATATTCATGACCATTTTTTTCACTAGCATGACCACTTGACAAAACATGGAGGAATCAAAGTAGGGAAAATGGTGTATATTGCTGGACTAATTTCTCTTTGACCGGTCAGTGGTGTAGGTATTTTTCTGATTCATTATATAGGTTTTATTTGTGGTTCGTATTCTGAATTGGGTCCATCTAGATTGTAAACATGAAAAAAGGAACTTAGAGGAGGGCCCGCAAAAATCTTATTGTTAGAAGGCAATTTTTCCCGTAATCTAGAAATTGTTTACCTATTTCCATTTACAATAGTAATAAGAGATATTTTTGCAGCCTAAAAAGAAAAAAAACCCTTCCATGAGAAGTATTGTTCTTACAAAATTTATATAGTATAAGTTCAAAGTTGAACTTCATTGAAAAAGGCAAGTGACTATTTGCTCACCAAAAAATTGTCCTCCGCCAAATACTTTATTTCCCTCTATTTGTCCACTAACCATACCCAAATCTAAGCAATTAAAGGAAGTCCAAAGACAAACCCAAATAGACAATGGGAAATGCTAAAGCACAGTTGCGTGGTTTTTTCTAAAAGAAAAAGTTCAGGCGACGCATCAACACCATTAGTACTTGTTCAATTTCTATTTCACACGTTCATGATTTGTAGTGAGGAATCTGAGTTATAGGAAATGTGATAAACAATAAATAGTAGTACTATTTAACAAACAAATAAGAAGAAAAAAATATTCTCGCTTTAACACAAAAAAGAATTGGCGCTAAAAATTCCTCCTAAAAGGTCTAGTTCATTCTCTTGCTTCCGTGATTCTCATCTTTGTTTTGAATTCTCTTGTTTTTCATGAGATGGAAATAAGGAAGTTTGGAATTGAGACTTGTTTTTGTCACTTGATGCTAAGAATTCGTAGGATCTAGAAATTTATTTGAGTTAACTAACCTTTTCAAACAATTTATTTATTACAAAAACCGAAAACATTGTTCCAAAATAACATTTGCGAAGATGTATTGTACATCTCATTGGTGTGGGAGGGGGGGGGGGG
>CM041628.1:72463416-72555919 GCA_023333625.1 Bothriochloa decipiens
TGGTGTGGGAGGGGGGGGGGGGGCGGTGTAATACTATCATCACTAGGATAATATTTCCCCGTTTTCCTTTACTATCACCGGCGCCGACTCCGCGAGGCATGAAGCACGATGATACTGATGATGACACGACCACGCCCTCGAGTCCCCGTCTCGCGGAGATCCGAGAGGAACCACCGATCAGCCAGAAAAAAAAAAAAAAAAAAAAGAAAAAACAGGCAAATGAGACCGCCCACGGATCGTGTGCTTGCTCAAGGCCGCGGCTAGCAAAATCGTGGGCAGGCAATTCCAGCCGGGTTCCGGCCGTTTTCCAACTCATCCACCTTTTGAGTTCTGACTTCCACAGGTTGAAAGTTGAAGAAAGCCAATAGCCTTTGAACTCCAGATCCAATATATGCTGCGTGTCTCCAGGACTCCAAAGCTAGCAATGCGTGTTGCCGCGTTCGTCGCTGCTGCCTTGCTGATGCGTTTGCTTTACAGTTTTACACACTGACCCTGCTGCTAGCACTCCAGCACAACCAGCCATGCAGTGCAGATATGGGCCTAACTGTGTGTTGTTCGATTACCTGCGCAAGTTCACCGGGTTCAGTTCAAAAGGGCTTGCCACGCGCGACCAATTGCGCAATAAAAAATGTTACAAATTAGCACATATAATATGGGAGCTCTTTTACGGTGGTTGGACAAGCATTTAGACGCTTTCAAATGCCTCGGATGCCTCCACCAAATGTTGACTTGATAAAAGCCAACATGTCACTCTTCACGCCTCATTTGGGTAGGCTCATAGTCATAACATGATAAAAACCATCCGATCACTCTCACATTTCTATAAACCCCTATACCTTTACGACTAGCTTTGGGCCTACTCGGAGTTAATAGCCCAGTCTATAAGATGAAGACCGACCAGGGCCCAAAGCTGGTCGGATATCTTGGCGGACAAGCAACAAGAGACTCGACAGCTAAGGAAACCTAGTCCTCGCTGCCCGTGGGCCAGGACGATGAGCAGTCGTCGAGAACGTCAGAGTAGGGGACGTAGGAGATGACCCCGTCGTCGGTGGTGGCCATCGTGGACAGCAAGTCGTTGGGGAAGGAGCCGGTCGAGGGTGGATGACCCGCCCTGCGACGGAGCATCGCCGCGGCAGCGTCGCCGGATCTACGTGGTCCTCGCCCTCACCCTCGTACACCGCCGCCCTGCCCTCTCCTCCCTTGCCGCTCACATGCACACAGTCGCGGCCCTCACAGTGCTAGATCAACGGGTGGACGGCGGCTTGAGCATGGTGTGGGCGCCGCCGCGGCCCTCGGCGTCATGGCCAGGTTGCACACCGTGGACGAGCGTGGCCTTGCCGGTGCCACTCGACCTGCCCTCGCACTACGACGGAGATGGAGACGTGGATGGCGACGACGGATGGCGTTTGAAACCCTAGAATCAACGACAGATGAATTTAGAATGAACCCTAAGAATATTTTCATCTAACTATACACTCCTAACTATAGTACTTAAATCACATCAAAACATCATTGTTAAAATTATAGATGTCCTGTTTTACCCTTGGTTAAAAAAGAACTACAAAAAAGGGATTACCACTCATTTATTTGGACTCCTAATTCCTCTCAATTTTGGAGGCGTTGGTAGCAGTTACGGCGCATATGGCTCACCAATCATAGACGCACCAAACGTCTCTCGACGCCTCCGCATTGATGCCTCTTAACGCTTTTCATCTTATGGGCCCACAAATTATAGACACACCAACCAACCTTTGGATTGGAATATACCGTGCTCTTACAAGCAGCATATTCTCCGACCGTAAACTTGAAAAGTTACCGTCTACCTATTACTCCCTCCGTCCATTAATCTCCATCGTCTAAGCCTTATGCGCAGAGACCAAGAAACACGAATGGCCTACATCCTTTGCAGTAAATGTAGTGATTAAACTAATGTGCATGCTTACATGCAACAGGAGAAGTCACCATGGCCTAAGTCTACTAGGGAGACGTACGCATGCAACCAAGGAGCGACCAGCAATAATTGCATGTAACCTTAGACGATGGAGATTATTGGAAAAACTATTTTTGCTTAGACGATGAAGTACTGGAGTTATTTGATGCTTAGGTCCAGAATTAGAATTGCATTCGTTTTTAGGACAGATACATGTGCAATATATCTATAGTAAAATTATTTTTATTGTTTATCGCCAATGTTGTGCGGATTTGTCAGTTGCCACATATTCCGTAAAGTTAGATTCATATTAACTAGAGATTTGGATCTTGAGTAATAACACACTCAAGAAGTTTGGATATATATGCATTTTAAGAGTTTGGATGTATGTTTGGTTAGGGATCGAACTCATTAGAAATAGACTGGTGCAGCATAGAAACAAATAAGATCATTCAACGGTTTATTCCCATCCAAAAAATTTACCTATTTGTGTTCCTGGGCGTGGAATGGCCTGTGGATGGACCGCTCCATCCAGATACGCAAACCAAAGGCCTCCATTAGGGTCGGTTTTTGATCCCATGATTCTGGATACAACGCACAATGAATATACAATGCAAGTTAAAGCATTATTTCTGTATTTGTTTTATTCTTATAATATAATCAATTCACAACCAAAAAACCGTTTTATATGAAAGTAAACAAGAAACAATGTCCTATACTCCTATATATGTAGCGACATGTTGTTTAGCTGAGGACGGAGGGGCAAGGACGATGTTTAGATTCATCCTGTCCTCAGCCATGTTTAGATTCATCCAAAAGTTATAATTTTTTCGCTCTCTATCTATCACATTAATATTTAGCTGCTTGTATAGGTAAAAAATAACTAATTATATAGTTTAGTTCAAAATCACGAGATGAATCTTTTGAGCCTAGTTGGTCTATGATCGGACAATATTTATCAAATAAGACGAAAGTAGTACTATTTATCAGATTTATTTTTTTCTATAATCTAAACAAGGCCCTAGTGTCCTGTCCAGCCCCTTCATTTGATCGTGAAATCCTAGCAGCAAATGCCAGCCGCTCGTTAGCCCCGGCCCCGGCCGGCCCTGATTTTTTTGCTTGCCCTATGACTAGCGTCGGTGGGCGCTTCATCTGTGCTCGCATCGCATTCGCATCACATCACTGTTCTTCGGATCCCTACCTGCACGCAATGCTGCTCAAGAAATTCTCTCAATCGCACAACTGCTGCACTCACCTTAGGTTGCGTAATACTAGGTCACAATTCGGCACAGCAACCATCACGTACACCAAAGAAGATTTTCTCTTGCTTTTGTTTGTATATGATGCAGAAATGACAATAACTAGCTAGCTACACTATCATCTCCAGTCAAGTGCGCTTGACGTTTCAGCCAGGAGATAGTAAAGTTTTTACAGATGCGACAAGGGTTTGCTGAGGTAGGCGATGATGAGATGCTACTTTAACTTTCTCGCCAGTGATATAAGTGGGTGTCTTTATATATAACCCTCTAGGTTTGTTAATAATTTGGTGCCGCCGTGGTGGTGGAAGCATATGCCACTCGAATATGCCCTCCCATCGATCCACCATCCATGGACGATGGTCCATGGCGCCTATTTAAATTCTTAATTAAAGTTGCTCATATATGTCATCTCGATCCCTAAATCTGTAAGTCTCTCGTTTAGGTCTTTAAATTTGTTTATTTATCTGGGTTCGGCATGACATAACTGAATAAGATAAGGGAGCCAAGTTCCAGGCTAGTTACATGTATCTTGTCATGCATGCCCATATAGTAGTAACATATCATTGAACTTTACCATGCATGTCATCTATCCGATCCGTATCCTAGTAATATGCACAATGTTTTTTCATAAAAGAAACATGCACAATGTTTTGTACTATTTTTTAGATTATGGATGTCTTGAACTCCTCTGTTTTAAATTTTAGTTCACTTTAATTTTTCTGGTGCATGTATTTTGCTATGTATCTAGACATATTATTTATCTAGGTACATGCATTTATAAAAAAGTCAAAATAAACTATAATTTGGAACGGATGGAGTACTATATGAATGATGTAATGTGTAAAGCTCAGTCTAATCAATATTGCATTACATGCAGGTGAAAGAGAGTTTACCCAGCTTATTTACTGTGGCCATGTTTAGATCCCTCCAAAAGTTATAATTTTTTTACTCTCTCTCTATCATATCAATATTTAGCTGCTTGCATGGAGCATTAAATGTAGGTAAAAAAATAACTAATTACACAGTTTAGTTGAAAATCAAGAGATGAATCTTTTGAGTCTAGTTGGTCCACGATCGGACAATATTTATCAAATAAGACGAAAGTGGTACTATTCATCAGATTTATTTTTTTTCTACGATCTAAACAAGGCCTGTATATATATTATTTCAATCAGTTCTTGTGTGCAAGGAATCAAAGGGTAGATCATCATGCATGCTTGATGACTGCGCCTAATTTGGCCAAACAAGTCTTAGAGTTTTCCCTCTCGAGTCCTGATTTCTAAGGCCAGGCCAGATGGGAAAGAGAGCCTAGCTAGGTAGCTAGTGGATAAGGATGGACAGTCAGCATGCAAAAAAACATCCATCCAGCAAACAAAAAACTGCTAATGTCGTCAGATCTGTTGGGTCTGTTTTTTTTTTCCAGAGGAGAAGGGAGAAAAAAGGACCAATGCTTGGTGAAGGGGACAAATCTGTCTGGTTGTTGTGCACACTAGGTAGGCACTCCATCAGGCATGTTGTCTTAATCACTCAAACAAAAACCATTTATTGCATTGCGTTGCATAAACTAGCAGTACTACTGCACTGTTAGCTAGCTAAGATGACAGTACAACATTACTTCCTTTCCTTAGCTTGGTGGTGGTTCAGATCTACCATCTGCTCACCAACAGAAAGAGATGTACCATCTAGCTAGTAGCTAGCTTTCACCAATTATTAGTTAAACTCTTCTAAACCTAACAAGGACGACGGTGTTTGTATATCATGGCCTGAATTTTCAGAAATTGAGCTCTCAGTTAACTGGTCCTTGCCGTCAGTCTTCATTGGGGCATCCAGCAGAGGAAACACACTTTAGGAAGCAAGATAACTGCATGCATTGGGGGGGGGGGGGGGGGGGGGGGGGGCGGTGGTGGGGTACTATACGTTCTAACTGGTCCACTCTCACTCCTGCTGAGACCCTCCTCTTGCTTGTGATGCTCCCTCCTTTTTAGATCTAGATGTCAATTAGTTGGTGGTTTAGGAGCAATACATTGTGGGTTTCTGCTAGATGCAAGAGTCAGCTATAATTCAATCATGAATTAGTGATGGTCCCCTACTAGCTTTACCGCACAAGCTATTTTACTCAATCGGTTCCTTGAAATTTAAGTTATCCTTTTCGAATCATTTGATTGGAAAATGAAATATGCAACGGATTTGCACATGAATAAGAAGCACAAATAATCTAGTTTGCATGGCAGAGAGACAAGAAGAAAAAAGAGGGACAGTTTTTCCATAACGGACATAGTTAATATATGTAGTTGAAATAACGTTACTTTGTTTTTTGAAAGTAAAATAACGTTATATTGTTATTGATAGTGTTGGATAATAATTTGGATCACGTAGAAGGATTATTATGCGTTAAGTAGTGGTCCAACAAAAAAAATATAGGTGCTGTTCAAGAGGACAAATTGGCTTCGACTTTTTTTTTTGAGCAATAAATTGGCTTCGACTTTAGGCACAGTTGCAACGCCACATTGATGATTGAAAACAACTGTGCAAACATAGACGGTAATTGACATATTGTTCCAACCTTTTCTCAAAGACGACAGGTAATGATGCATCACAAAGTTAAAAAAAATATATACTAAACTGATAGTAGATTTATATAGCATGGTTGGAGCAGTTGTTTGCAACATGACACTTCACTACCGAACATATCTTTGCTATGATAAAAATTTTAGTTCACCATAACAGCTATTATTTTGTTTCTTATCCCGTTCTTGCCACTAGGAACAACAAAATATCTGCACCACCACATAGGACCATATATGCACTTAGGACACTACAGTTGGATCGGAGTGTTTTTTTATTTTTTTATGGCACATAGATAAATTTGTTGGTTATATAGATTCATAATTATTTATGTTATCAGCAAAAAAGTGTGACTTTTTCCTAGCTTTTTTTATCCTTGATTTTTTCCTAGCTAACACATTTACCAAACGATTAGTAAACAATTACCTTCTTTTGGTAATGTGACGACTCACAGTTGGTGCTACATCAACATCCAGGGCCTCAACTATCATCCAAAAAACAACCATATAGAACCAAACGCGGACTGATTTATAAATAAACTTCTTAGAAAAAAACAAAGTAATATATACGTGCGGGAACAACACGACATATATATAACCTAGTATATATGCTATGTGTGTGCGCTCTGACCCTCAATGCAAACAACTAAATTGTGATCTTTTGTTTGGAAGTATTACTACGTACAGGTTACAACCCTGCAAGTTAAAAAAAAATATTAGAACCAAACAGGCAAACATACTATTCAGCTACCAAATTATCTAAATGAGCAGATGCGTTTCACATAGCAACAACAAACGCTTTGGTATAATATTTTATAAATAATAGAATCCCAAATGCAATGAAATTGACATATATATGATCCAGATATTTGTCTCGACACAAGAGCCTTTTTTATGTACCATGAGTTTGACTAACCTGCGTGCGACAGTGATCGAGATAGTTTGTTGATATTGTGGCCTATTTGGTTCTCTCGCCTAGACCAAAAGCATTACTAGCCAAAAAAGTGTTGGTTTGACCAAATCTTTTTGCCATTTGTTTCCATCAGAAATGTGCATGGTAATTCACAAATCAATGGGCCAAATTGGTTTGATGTGCTAAAAAAACGTTGGGCGTCACTTCCAAGCCATCAAGTGGCATATTTATGGACGAACTTCGCATGACAAAATGAACTTGGACCTTCGCGGTCACGCAGTGGTAAAAAGAACTTGTACTTCTATACTTTTTGGATAAGGGAAGAAATTGCATCAAGATGATGCACATGTTTTTTTAGATAAATGATAGTATTTCATACTTGGCTTCATCTACTAACAGGTAGAATCAGACCAATTATTACAAAGATTAGGCCACAGGCCAGAAAAAAGAAAATAAACTAGGAGCTCTAGAAGTCATCGACGGCATTCCAGCTTGCTACAAGACAAGAATACACCGCAAAATACACGGCAACAGCGCTAAGAATTTCGGGAGATAATTATGCTGGCACCAACACTAACAACTAATGAGAAATCTTTCAAAAATGACGTCTTCAACAAGAGCATATGACATACGAAGATGCCATCATCGCCCAACCAGGAAGACCGGTCTTGAATTTTCACCTCGAAAGATCTCTATAGCGCCCTATGTGGAAGATAAGTGATGACGTCTCCAACGAGGAAGTGGCACTCATGGGCGTCACCGTCATCGAAACGCAGCAGCTGTCTCACCGAAATTCATGCCATTACGCCAGTGGCCATCGAGGAAGACCGCTGCCAGATCCGTAACTGTGGAATTCTTGTGGAAGATGATGCACATGTACTTCCATATATATTCTTTCAATAAGGGAAACATTGCAATAAGACGATATTATAATTATACTAAGGCTAACCCTGATCTTTTCAAAACTATTATACACACAACTTATGAAATAATAACTAAGAAACATAAAATAGCTTGATACCAAATATCATGTCCTAGCCAGCGAAATAACATAATGTCTTCAGCTTCATCACCACCAATACAACAATGATAATGCTTAGACTCGAACGTCCTAACTAAAGGACAATGTGGTGGGCTTCTATTGGGCCTAGCCGCCGCGCGCCCGTGCGTGGACACGTACGCGACCATGTGCCCGTGCTCGTCACACACACCGCGCAGGGGGATTAGACGGGCCGACGCCACCTACCCGACTCGCTCGCCCTGTCCTTGTCTCTCACTCGCTCCTCAGTCGCTCTCCCTCTCTCTCATTCGCATCCTCATCGCCGTCGCTCTCTTCCGCCGTCCCCACTTCTACGGCGCCTCCTCCCTGCTCCGCGCCACCGGCTCGCCGGCGGCGACCTCCTTGCCCTCTCTCACTCCTATAGTCTCCTCCTCTCACCCTTTCCATGCCGCTAGGGTTTCCTCCCCGTCGCGGCCGGCCACGGAGGTGGCGCTGGACTGGTGATCTGGCGGGGCGGGCCCTGGATCCCGTCGGATCTGGCGGCACCGTCCCAGGATCCATCGTATCCTTGGCGGCGGGCGAGGGATGGCTCCCCGGCTCCGCCCTACGCAGGGCGCCTCCGCACCTCCCCGGCCACCTCCGCCTCGCGCGCTTCGGATCCGGCTACGACGACGGTGGATCTGCCGGATCCGGCATGGGCGGATGCGGATCTGGGGGTCGACGGTCGATTCGGCTGGCCTCCATCTCCTTTGGCCGGCGGCGGTGGGAGTCGTGGGAGTCCAGGTAGGTCTCTTTCTCTCCCCCTGCTCTCCCTATTTCACTCCCCAACTCTGGCAAGGGCCTAGGGTTTCGTCGAGCAGGAGCTCCCTCTCCCCCTTCCCATCATCTTTTCCGGAGTGTTTCAAAAGACGAGTTTGTTTTGGTTCAGCACAGACCCTATGGTGTTTCATCAGGTTTTTGCCGAATGTTTCTCGCAGCTTTCTACTTCCCTGGGGATGTTTCATTGTTTGTTTTGGGTTTGCTTCACTACGACCTTTGTCGGTGTTTCAAGCTTTTCTCTTTTTGTTGTCTAAGTTCTCACTGATGTTTTGTTTTTTAAGTTCTCACTGATGTTTTGTTTTTGCGATTCTGCAACATTTGTTAATTTTAATTTTGTTTTAGTTTATTCAATAATTTGGCTTAGTTGCTGTAGATATGTTGTTTCAGTATCTGATTTTTCTTTGTTTCACACAGATCTATTGTTTCAGTATCTGATTCTTTTTGTTTCATTTGGATTTTTTGTTTTGTTTCATTATATGTTTCTTATTGTTTGATTTTGTAATTTTTTACTTTTGTTTCAGAGATTTTTGGCGTTCATGTCTGGAGTTCATGGCGGCCATGGAGGGAGCAAGGCCCATGCAGGGCTGGGGGGGGGGGTGGGGGGCACAGAGGGAGGTGTCACGCATGCTGCGGGATTCACCAAAATCATGTGCGTGTGCGTACTAGGGGGCGAGGACACTGCGCTAGGGGGAAGATGGGCCGGGCCCCTGCTAGCGCTGGCCGTCCTAAGCATAGGACGTCCTATCGCTAGCAGGACCCATACAACAAAGAAGGGCTTGCGGACACGACGGTAGTTGAGCAAAAACAAACGCCCAAGGGTTCCATAGTCCTTTTATTGAATATAAAAACTAATTGAACTTTAGTCCACAATACAAACTGTCCATAGTCTAAAAAGTTAGTTGCTAAAGTTGGCCTTAGAAGGTGTTTAGTTGGGCCGAGGCCTCTGAAATCCCTGCAGACGTCCTCCCACAATCCCAAATAAGTTTTTGTTTAGTGCTACTTCACTAACTATGCACACCAACTCTAATGTAGGATAACTCCATATATAGGTATATAACCTAGAGTTTATTTCTGGTATGCCCCTTTAGATGCTTTATTAGAAAATTTACGTTTTTTTCTACAACAAAGCTGGCGAAACTGTACTTGTTTGACTAAAATTAGGAGCATGGCTAAACAAAGTGGAGCGAAGCAGTCCCAAACGAGACCTAAATCTCAGCCCCAGTCTCCACAAAAGTACACAGGTGGGGGGTTTAGTTTGGAACGCGACCAAATATAGCTAGTCGAGTTCAAAGCTTGACGCTGCAGGTCTTGTTGAGTGGTTGTTGGGCGCTCCATAGTGAAGTCACAGTTCTTTTTCTGCGCCTGGAATAATCATTGCCAAAAGTTGGGCGACAGTTCCGTTTGCCGCACTCACGGCGCCTACGACTGTACGTGTTCCGATGAAGCGTTCCTTTCCATTTTCACCTGGCCGTTCGTTCATTCCATATTTACCGTTTCTTTTTTTTTTGAAAGAATATTTACCGTTTCTTATTACTGCTCGAGAATAGAAATATTATTTTGGCTCAAAAATATACCTAGGTTTGAAATTCAATTTATACGATTTGTCATCATGAACTTTTGGAATGCACTCTTTTTGCCACCTACTGTGTATATAAGTGTGTGACTCTTTAACTCTTTTTGTCAACAAAAAAAAACACTGTACGTCGTTTAAAGCATCAACGACTTGAATACTCAATGCAATTCAATGCTTGGGCAACACAACCAATCTAGGGCCTTGTTTAGATATCAAAGTTGGTACATCAATTTGTAGTAATTTTATTTTTATTTGGTAATAATTATCTAAATATTAATTAATTAGGCTTAAAATATTCGTCTCGCAAAGTACAATAAAACTGTGTAATTAGTTTTTATTTCATCTATATTTAGTATTCTATACATGTGCCGGTATTTTAATATGACGAAGAATCTTCTTTTTGCATAGTAAAATTTAGGGGTGATATCTAAAATCTAAACAAGGCCTAGATCCAGTACACCTTTCCTCAAACCGTTTACATCTTGCTCCTCAAGCAACTGCGCGCATGCCTGAGTTTTCCATAATCCAATCCAACCCAATTATATATATAAATAAAAGTTCACTCTCCCTTTGCCACCTTTTACATCTTCTTCGTCCCCAAGAAACAATGTCATCGCTAGTCATATTGGTTCTTGGAAGAGAATGCACCCTTGTGATCTATCGTCCGCCATTGCCGGCCGGCGACAAGAACAAGATATTCTACTTTTTTACTTATATATATATATAAATTGCGAAACACAAACAGCCATGCATGTGGCCATGTGCATGGGAGTGCCATGCAGGTTTTAGTAGCACTAGTATCCAGGACGACGACGCGGCGGCAGACCAACAACGCCAGCACGTAGAGCAGGCAGCAAGGAGTAGATTTGTTTGTTTAGTCAGAAAGAAAGCAGGTACAGTAGCAGTTTCAGGGACGGATTGCCCAACACCAACAAATCCGTGTGTGCTCCGGGTTTGTTTGGGAGACGAAACTCGACGCCGCCCATGAATCCCCGGTTTGTCTGCAAAACCGTGGATCCGATTCCTGGGACTGTACGCGGTATTGCAGGGTGCAGCAGTCGCCTGTGCCGTGGCAGAAGAACAAATAAAAACAATGGCCAGCGTGGCGGCGTTTCTAGGCAGGGCTGCTGCCATGTGGTGGGAATTCTGTGGATCCCGATCGTCTACGGCTAAATTAAACCGCCTAGCCGGTCTGGTTTTAGAATGTTCCCATTCTCCAAATATGTGTATTCATTCCCGGCAAAAAAAAATGTGTATTCATTTTTCCAAAGAAAAAATACGTAGGTGTCTTGTAAAGAACAAAACCTTTTCTATATCAGCTATGTTGCAAATGACAACACAACACAATGTCAAACTCTACTTCCCCGGCGGCCTGGCCTTACCTATATCAGTTTTTTTAAAACAAAAATAATGAAATTGTTTTGAATAATTAAGGCTTCAAATTGTTGATAGCAAACATAGCTATAATTTATTAAATTAATTTATTTCCTTATGCTGTGGTGTACTCTACATGCTAGTAATATTTAAATCCACTTATCCTCTTCATTTTAGTTTGTATTTAATAAACTATATTGATGAATTAAGTATCAAAAACATGTTAAATGCAAGAAGCAGCAACAACTAGTTTCCTCAAACTGGATAACACGTAATACATCATGGATATCCAGCCTCCAGCTCTCCACCTCCGCCAAAAAAAGGGCTCTGGTAAAGGTAGACAAAATAGGTGGCAGGCCACCTTGAGGACCACACGGTTGGCTTCTTGCACGAGAACCGGCAATGGGTCAGACCGTGAGGCCGACCACGTGGCTATGGACTGGGCCCCGCTGCAATTACCACTCCCTCTGCTGCTACTCTACCGTGCGTGCCAGCTCAGCATTGCACCCACGCTTTAGGGCCACGTTTAGATTCATCCAAAAGTTATAATTTTTTCATTCTCTCTCCATTACATCAATATTTAGCTGTTTGCATGAAGCATTAAATATAGGTAAAAAAATAACTAATTACACAGTTTAGTTCAAAGTCACGAGATGAATCTTTTGAGCCTAGTTGGTCCACGATCGGACAATATTTGTCAAATAAGATGAAAATGGTACTATTCATCGGGTTCATTTTTTCCCACAATCTAAACAAGACCTAGATAACGGTTTGGATTTACATGATCCGTATCAGGTTGGATCTTTACAGTAGACATAGCAACCCCAGTGCTACAGCTCTACCGTACCTCTACGAAGAATTTGTTATGAGTTTGGGTTGGAGAATGACTTGCCCTTTGCTTAGCGTTTATTTAAAACACATTTTGAAACTGATACTGATATGGGCCATTAGTCCTTCGACAAGCATGGCTCCAACCTAGAAATAAGTATTCCTAGCATCAAGGAAATGATTAAATAAATAAATTACCATTTTACACTAAATCATATAATCAAACTACTTTATTTTGAACTGTGAATTACAAATCTGATATGGAGTGTTGAGGGCTTGAGCCTTGTCAGTGGGATCTAAAGCAAGCCTAAATTGTTGTACACGCTGACATCACTATCAAGATGCATGAGTTCTCAACGTCTGAGAAGAGACTATCATGTACCCTTTTTTTAGAGACAAATTGGGCCAGTGATTTATTGTGAGCCTAGACCCCTAGGAAAAATGGACTCCTAAATAATGTAGTAGCCATGAAATAGGAGAGCCATTTTCAATAGCAACAAATATAAGAGCATCACACTCTACATTTGCTACATAGAAACATTTGTTTACATAAATTTCCAATTTATAATTAATAAATAAGTAACAAGATACACTACAATCTAGTAAAACTGTGGAAACCACTTTTGGTGCTAACCGACGAAACCACCCTGAAAATTGCAAAACCAGGGTAAAGAATCCGGGTTGGATCCCGAGCAGATCCGCCTGCAAAAGTGGACGCCTTTGCTTCCAACCCACGCAAAAACCCGGATCCGATGAATGACCGGCCACCTCCATCTCACGGGCGGTCGCATGGCTCGTCACACTCACATGAACAGAGGGCAAAAACATAATAAGGCGTGGCAAATTTCTAGCCTAAAAAATATTATAGTATTTTTGTTTATATTTGATAAATATTATTCAATCATTATCTAATTAAGATTAAAAAATTCATTTCATAATTTACAACTAATCTATCTAATTAATTATTTATTTTATTAATATTTAATGTTTAATATTTGATGTGATGAAAAGATAATGGTAATTAAACGAGGCCTAACGTAAAATGAAATGCTACGGTCACCGGGTGACGGGGTCCATTTGCCGCCAAATTTGTCAGAGCCCGTGTCTCTTCACGCATGGAAAGGTAGTTGCATTTCTCGTGTGCAAACATAGGGGTGCAGGTAACGGAATGGGCTGCGTCAGAAACCATGGGGTCATCAGCTTTGGCGGATTTTGAGGCGCTGATGTGTGCGTGCTCCCTCTGTCTTTGTTGAGGTCAGAAGGTGACGGTGCCTACGTAGTGTCGAAACGTCTGCATTTATTTACAACGAAATTACGGACTACTGTCTGAATGCCAATTTCTGAAAATATAAAGGTCCAGCAGTGGATACTGATCATAATCAAAAAATAATATGCTAATCTACGTTGCAAGAGTGTATATTTACTCAAGACCTCAAATTGCACTTGCGTTGCTGTCTTTCAGATGCATTATGTCGGGTTCTTCTGAATGCAGTCATGGTAACATAACAGCCCATCTCCAGAATGTAATTTGAGCTGTTGACAAGAGTTGACGGGGCTAACTCTGTCTATCCTCGTCTAGTCTACATACAGAGTGCATCATCATTGCTTGAGAACACACGGAGTAATTTTTAATGGCAGCAAGGTCGTCATGAAATTCGACACGCATTCATATTCCAAAAACCTTTGGTGCTTTCCAAACAACACTAAGAAAAATTCTTCAAACATTTTTAAAACCATAAACTTGAACATCGGAATCCGTGCAAAGCCCCGCCTTTTCCCCCAAGCAAGAACCGCCAGCACAATAAGGAAAAAGAAACCCCCCGAATACTCCGCAAGAAGGCATCACATACGCTAATCATATCCGGTCATACCTGTTCCGAATACACTACCAAAAAAATTACTAATCTTATCCCTCACCTACCATTTTTTTAAATAATATTTACTTGAGCAAGGGACGAAGGTGGTGGGAGCAAAGAGGCCCCCACCCCTCCTCTGCAAGCTGTGTATAAAAGGAGGCCCGGGGGTGCCGCTCAACTCACCAATCCATTCCACCTCCGTTCACCCCGTCCATTTGATTTGCGTTCGTTCACTGCGTTGCGTTTCTTGGGGGCTTGTTCTTCTCCTCTCCTCTTTGGATTGGAGTCGAGGTTCCTTCTTCTCCCTCTCGGAGGAAGGTAATGCAATCAACCGGCCCTCCTCCTGCAATGGAGGTGCTCTTGTCCTCTTCCTCTGTCCCCGCCGTCCTGCGTGCGTGGACGGTGCTCTGCGCCGGCGAAATGCCGCCGGTGTTCACCATGTCCGAATGCGACGATGTCGCCGGTAGCAACTAGGAACTATACGCCGCCACTCGGCTTCTTGCACCCCTGATCGATGATGCAGGGGAGGTCATGCCGAATTTTTTCCCCGGTTCTCTGAACCTGCCGCCACTCTGCAGGGGAGGTGCTGCCTCTGCAATCTGCATGCAATCGCTTTCCTTGCAACGGTAGCCGCCGAAAAAAAAAATGAATCTTTTATGGCCCTTGCACCAGAGGGGATAGCTAGAGTGCGTGAGATCCAGAGAATTATTGGGGTTTTAACTTTAGTAATAACAAACAACCTGGGTCAACTTGCCACTTGAGGAGATCTAGTGGGGAGGAGGGACCCTGCTTATCCTGCAGGGGAGATGGTCTTGCTTCTAGATGGATCTGGATTTTACTGAGCCCATCATGATCTTGCTCTCTCTGGTTTTAAGGTTCCATGCCCCAAGTTGCAGTTGGTACCAGAACGCTAGATCCGGTGCTTGTTGTTCCTCTTCAACCAATATTTTTGGGATAGTTATTTTTGTGATGATTTTCCTCGGACAAGTGGTTGGCTTTATCCACTCCTCTGCCTCGCCATGTGCCCCTGTCTCGGGACTCGGAGACAGGCTTTACAGTTCTGGGTTCTTGTGCTGATGGCCATGGTTAATTGAGGCTAATCCTGTCTTATTACCATCTAGGAGTGAGGACTCCTCTCTATCCTAGTCTCCTAGTCACCTTGTGGATTGCCTGCATGGAACCCCAAGTCACCACGCTGATCTCGTGCTTAGAACTAGAAGTAGCATGCCGCGTCACTAGTCTTCGTCCTCGCCTGCTTTGGTTTCAACAGTTTTTGTTGGAGCCGGAGGCCATTGGTGCCATACGGCCAGCCTTGTCTTCATGGTTTCCATCGACGTGGTTTTTGTTGGCTTGTCTCGTCAGATCTGTATAAATTGGCGCCTCCCCCCTCCATCATTCCTCGGTCTTCTGAAGCGTTTCATTACATCGGTTCGATTCTTGTATGTATGCCTCTTGGTGTATTGATTTGTTGCTTATTTCAGTCTAGGATTAGGAGTAGGATTTGAGTAGTCGATTTTTGGTCACCTGTTGTTTGCTGTTTCTCCTCTTCCAGAAGTAGGTTCTGTTGATTTCTTGCCTGCAATAGTTTCTTGGTGAAGTATCAAAAGTGTGGCCAGACTAACAATGGTTGTTGGTGCCTGGTGGTTGGGTTTACGACTTGCTTGGGGGGGTGGTTGTTCTAGGATGACATTTGTCAACGGATCTGAACCATTTTTTTTCAGTTTCAGTTTTCAGTGCTGACTGAAGCTTCCGTTTCTTGTTTTGCTGTGCAGGCTTGAGGACCCAACAAGAGGATAGCAATGGGGGAAGCTGCCGGCGACCGTGTCCTGAGCCGCCTCCACAGTGTCAGGGAACGCATTGGCGATTCACTCTCTGCCCACCCCAATGAGCTTGTCGCTGTCTTCACCAGGTCTGAACTGATTTACTCGCTTCCTCTGCAAGTTACTACTATCCGCATGCTAACATTTATTTTGTTACCAGAGCAAATGCAACCTTTTAAGATAATGCAAGTTTCATCGTATATTGTTAGATCTGCAGGTTACTATCTGCATGCTAGTAATATTTATTTTGTCAGTATTCTTTGAGCGAATGCAACTTTTTAAGACAAATTTCATCATATATATATTGTTAGATCTAGCATGATGTGGCCATCATTGAATGCGTTGGCCATAATGGTCCTGTCTTCCTACTAAGATGAATATTTAAAGCATCCTGGATTTTGTTGAACTACCTAGTACTGAATACTGATGACACACACCCTGTTTTCTAGTACTGACTGTGAACTGCTATTAGGTCTGGCAGCATGTGTGTTTTTAATTTTTTTTCAATACAATGTTTCTGAACAGAATAATTCAAATCTGACCTTATCCAATTGAACTTATTATTAAAGGTTTGTCAATGATAATGCTTGCTAACCAGTTTATGCTTAGTTCTGATATGTTCTATACAGCGTAAATGCATAGGCACCTGACTAGATCTGATGTATAGGCATGAAAGTGATTTTGAGAAATTTAGTTAAAACAGAGGAAGCTGTGTTTTACATTTTTCGAATGAATTTGCTGTTGTGCATCTTTGCTATGTTACATATGTTCCATACTACTTGCAGTTGAATTTGTTCCCATCCTACTGACTTCTGAATTTTGGTCATATGCTATACTATTTCTTGAAGTTTTATATGGTGAGGCATGCAGATCTGGCATAGTCTGATGTTATTTGATATTGTTTTGTGCAGGCTGAAAAACCTTGGAAAGGGTATGCTGCAGCCCCACCAAATCATTGCTGAGTACAACAGTGCTATCCCTGAGGCTGAGCGTGAGAAGCTGAAGGATGGCGCCTTTGAGGATGTCCTGAGGGCAGCTCAGGTTTGCATCAGATTCAGATCTCACTGGACAGCACTGTTTGTTTTGGTGTGTGCACCTGCTCTAACCATTTAGATTCTATTATCTTACAGGAAGCAATTGTTATCCCCCCATGGGTTGCACTTGCCATCCGCCCTAGGCCTGGTGTCTGGGAGTATGTGAGGGTCAACGTCAGCGAGCTCGCTGTTGAGGAGCTGAGAGTCCCTGAATACCTGCAGTTCAAAGAACAGCTTGTGGAAGAAGGGTATGATTTTGCACTTAAATTGGGGATTTGTGATATAAGCTCACCATGCTTAATTTTATTTAAAGAAAACGTTTTGGTCATATATGCTAGTTTATAATACTTGTGATGTATATGTTGCAGCCCCAACAACAACTTTGTTCTTGAGCTGGACTTTGAGCCATTCAATGCATCCTTCCCCCGCCCTTCTCTGTCAAAGTCCATTGGCAATGGTGTGCAGTTCCTCAACAGGCACCTGTCATCAAAGCTCTTCCATGACAAGGAGAGCATGTACCCCTTGCTCAACTTCCTTCGCGCCCACAACTACAAGGGGATGGTGAGCCATTATTTTATTTGTTTCTTTAATTTAAATGTTGCTGATAAAATCTAGAAGACTTCAAAAGATTATTAGTAAAGCGGAAATTTTGTATCATTAAGGCTGACCTTTGATTCATGCCCTGTAAAATTGTGGTGTTCTTGTGTTTTCATTTTTAGCAATAGATTCAGCACTAGAGGTTGAGTTGCTGATCTGTCTAAAATTCAGATCTGTCGGTTATAATCACAAAAACCGATTATACAACCTTTTCAACCACAAGAATGTCTTAAACTATTTATCCATACATTCCTGTTGTGTTAGTTGTATATTGGCTTTTAACTTGCTAGAAATGTGAGTTTTCTAACTTCTAGGCTTTCTGCAGACCATGATGTTGAATGACAGAATCCGCAGTCTCAGTGCTCTGCAAGGGGCTCTGAGGAAGGCGGAGGAGCATCTGTCCAGCCTTCCAGCTGATACCCCATACTCTGAATTTCACCACAGGTACTGAAAATTTCTTGATTCATTTTCATATATTAAAGCAACTGAAGCATGTACTCCTAAAAAAAAGCAACTGAAGCATGTAGTATTCTTGTTATTTAACACGTACTCTTGATTGAACAAAACAGGTTCCAGGAACTTGGTCTGGAGAAGGGCTGGGGTGACTGCGCTAAGCGTGCGCAGGAGACTATCCACCTCCTCTTGGACCTTCTTGAGGCCCCAGATCCGTCTACCCTGGAGAAGTTCCTTGGAACGATACCCATGGTGTTCAATGTTGTTATCCTCTCTCCCCATGGTTACTTCGCTCAAGCTAATGTCTTGGGTTACCCTGACACTGGAGGCCAGGTAAAATCCTTAGCAATCTTAGACACAGATACACAGTTAGAACACTGAACTTGCTCTCATCAATCTGTATTTTACTTGCAGGTTGTCTACATTTTGGACCAAGTCCGTGCTATGGAGAATGAAATGCTGCTGAGGATCAAGCAGTGTGGTCTTGACATCACACCAAAGATCCTTATTGTAAGTGCTATACCTATAATATGATATAAAGGAAATATACCAGCTAAATTGGTGCCATAATGTGCCTTATTTGGTTTTGTGCAGGTTACCAGGTTGCTCCCTGATGCAACTGGCACCACCTGTGGTCAGCGTCTTGAGAAGGTCCTTGGAACTGAGCACTGCCATATCCTTCGTGTGCCATTCAGAACAGAAAATGGAATTGTTCGCAAGTGGATCTCACGTTTTGAAGTCTGGCCATACCTGGAGACTTACACTGATGTAAATACCAAATACTAGCCCCTGTTCTTAATTTGCTAGTGAAAGATGAAGTTCTTGCTGACTCTTTTTTGAATTGCTGGTAGGACGTGGCACATGAGATTGCTGGAGAGCTTCAGGCCAATCCTGACCTGATCATCGGAAACTACAGTGACGGAAACCTTGTTGCGTGTTTGCTTGCGCACAAGATGGGTGTTACTCATGTATGTTCTCTTAACTGCTTCGTTTGGATTTTTTTTTTTTTGCTACCACCTCCTGCTCATTGCTAATTTTGCCCTTTTCGTTGATATATGCAGTGTACCATTGCCCACGCCCTTGAGAAAACTAAGTACCCTAACTCTGACCTCTACTGGAAGAAGTTTGAGGACCACTACCACTTCTCGTGCCAGTTCACCACTGACTTGATTGCTATGAACCATGCTGACTTCATTATCACCAGTACCTTCCAAGAGATTGCTGGAAAGTAAGTATAATTCTATATACAAGGAAGCTTTGTGAATCAACCAGTAGCGTTCATGGTGTTATATTTTCGTGATCTAATGCTATTTTCTGGGTTTTCAGCAAGGACACCGTCGGTCAGTACGAGTCACACATGGCATTCACAATGCCTGGTCTGTACCGCGTTGTCCACGGTATTGATGTGTTTGACCCCAAGTTCAACATTGTATCTCCTGGTGCGGACTTGTCCATCTACTTCCCATACACGGAGTCACACAAGAGGCTGACCTCCCTCCACCCGGAGATTGAGGAGCTCCTGTACAGCCAGACCGAGAACACCGAGCACAAGTGAGAATCGGCCGGAACAAACCTTGCTCAATAAGCAATACTGTGCATAATACATTCATTACTGGTTGGTTATCTGACTGTATCTATATCTGTAAATGCCTGTGCAGGTTTGTGCTGAGCGACAGGAACAAGCCAATCATCTTCTCCATGGCTCGTCTCGACCGCGTGAAGAACTTGACTGGTCTGGTGGAGCTGTATGGCCGGAACAAGCGCCTGCAGGAGCTGGTGAACCTCGTGGTTGTCTGCGGCGACCACGGCAATCCTTCCAAGGACAAGGAGGAGCAGGCCGAGTTCAAGAAGATGTTTGACCTCATCGAGCAGTACAACCTGAACGGGCACATCCGCTGGATCTCCGCCCAGATGAACCGTGTCCGCAACGGTGAGCTGTACCGCTACATCTGTGACACCAAGGGCGCCTTCGTGCAGGTAAACCATATACAACCAGGGCTGCTCCAACATTCATTTCTTGGATGCAAAATCATTTGTCCTGAGTCCTGACCGTGGTGCCTGCCTGTTTGTGTGCACAGCCTGCTTTCTATGAGGCGTTCGGGCTGACGGTGGTTGAGGCCATGACCTGCGGGCTGCCGACGTTCGCCACCGCCTATGGTGGTCCGGCTGAGATCATCGTGCACGGCGTGTCTGGCTTCCACATTGACCCGTACCAGGGCGACAAGGCGTCGGCCTTGCTCGTGGACTTCTTTGAGAAGGTCCAGGCGGATTCGAGCCACTGGAACAAGATCTCCCAGGGCGGGCTCCAGCGTATCGAGGAGAAGTAAGCAGCTTACATATGACCAGAACACTGACGATGTGGAAATTTTCCATGGCAAGCATTCTGATGTGCTCACCTGTGATGTGTTTTGTGTTTTGGTGCAGATACACCTGGAAGCTGTACTCAGAGAGGCTGATGACCCTGACGGGCGTGTACGGTTTCTGGAAGTACGTGTCCAACCTGGAGCGGCGCGAGACCCGGCGGTACTTGGAGATGCTGTACGCGCTCAAGTACCGCACCATGGCCAGCACCGTGCCGCTGGCCGTGGAGGGCGAGCCCTCCACCAAGTGAAAGTGTGCGGCGCCAGCGGCTGGAGACCTCACCTGATGAACGAACGAAAGGGAGCACTTGAAGTCGTGTCTTTTCCCTTGGTTCCTTGCGTTTTTCTTCCTTCGGCGGAAAAAAGAGTCTGCGTTCGTTGCTGCTCTTCCCTTCAAGAATTGTTTTCACCTTATCAAGGTCGTCGTGTTCCATCAATTGATCCGGGAGTTGGTTTTAGTAGTCTGATTCTGAATCTGAATTGTTAGTAGTTTTGGGTGAGTTGAGTGGGTTGAGAGGGATGCTGGGACGGTGGTGTGTGTGCAGTGCAGTGCAGTGCAGTCAGTCGGGTGTGGTGCTCCCCTTAGTTTCCTGGATGGGATGTTGCTCCTTGAATAATGATCATTGTGGCCTTGGTGCCTCCTTTTTCCTGAAATAAGGGTAGCATTTTCCTTGTTCACTTTGCAGCTGGAATTGCATCAAACTGATTGATGTTTGCCTCAGAATTCTACTCCCTGTGACATTCGACTGAGGATCTGATGAGTGTGTCGTGAATGCGGGATGAAAACGTTGGATGCCTGCCTCCCTGTGTGTTTCTTTTGCATTGTTATAGGCTTTGCATTCTCGCGCCTCGGCTTGGATCCTCGGAGGAAAACGGTGGTGCCGCACAGATCTGACTGAACACCGAACATCGACCAAGGCACCAAGATACCGAGCAAGTGGCGTGACAACTGATGACTGATGAGGCAAGAAATATTTGGTGAAGAGGAGAGAAACTGACTGAGACGCTGAGATCAGAGCGGTGACTTTGGTGACTTTGTGGGAGACAGACGTCTGGGTGTCATGCTAACTTCACCGCTGTTGCATGTCGCCGGCGCTTCGGCGCCAAATTTGGCACCATTTGACGTTTGGTGGCAGCAGAGTTCAACCACCGAAGAAACACCAAAAGGGCACTGCGGCCGTTTCAACCTTTTTTTTTTTTTTTTTTGAGAAAATTGCGGCCGTTTCAAATCGGAAGTTGGGAGTCCAGTCCAGCCTACCACATGGCAAGCCCTGCAAGGAACTGCTGGCGTTTCGGAGTGGGCCACCGATCTACTAAGCCCACAACCCACTGGCCCATTTCCGTGGATGCTGCAAATGCTCGCAAACAACTGTCAGCGATCACGTCCATTTCGCAGGGAACAGAAGCTTGCCATCGGGCCGGTGAACCTGGATTTGGGTCAGTTTCGCGTCCTCAACTATACTGAGAGTCCGATTTCCTTTCTCAACCAAAAAAAATTCAGTTTTTTAGGCTCCATTAGCTTTGTGAAACGGTTTGACTTACCTCTATGTGCCTCTGGTTTGCACGCCACATGTCAAACGTCTATGTGACGCCAGTTACGCCAGTTAACTTTGAAAAATAGAATAATTTTCACAAAAGACTAGAGGAAACAAATACTCTAGGAAAAACTACGTTACATTTTACGTTAGTCTTTTGTTGATCAAAGTTGGGCCGTTTCATCGTGAACGGTCAACATTGGTTCGACCTAAGTTGGGCCAGGCTTATGAAGTGGCCACATTGGTTGGGCCATTTCATTGTAAACGGTCACACAACGGTTGGTGAATCAACCAATGGATCTGATCCTTAGGCTAATCAGGATTATATCTTTTGCATGATGAGTATGGCATGTGTGTAGTGCACTGTCTCTATGGACTATGGAGCCCGAGATTGCTTGGGCTGATTAGGCTTCAACCGGGCCCTAGTTGCTTTGGTTCGAAAGTTATGCAGGACACCGAACTAGGCACTGTCATGTCTCTCCTCATTCTAAGAGAAAATATATGGTGTGAACCACATGTTAGGTACGAACATTAAAACAATTTTTTTTAGAAAAAATCATACTTCAATCATTCAACTTTTTTGACACTTGGTACATCCATAGAGCATTCATATATGTAAAGTCCCACATGAAAAACATGTGAGTAGATGATGCACCTTAATTACTAACATTTCAACCTAATTGACTTGCTTCCTCCAAGTCTCCATATGAAAAGGGGAAGGAGGCGATCTGGAGGTATCACATTCTTCCAATTATGTAAAGTCGATCTACAGGCTCGCGGCATCATTCATCTGAAATATCGCAGCGCACAATGCAGTTAGGAATGGTCCAGGTATGCATAGGGCCAGGCAATACACTTTTTGATAGTGTACATATAGTAGTGCGTCTTGGAACAATATAGGATCCTCACGTACATTTGTAGAAATATCACATGAACCCGTTTAAAATCTCTGGGAATTAGACATGGTTTGGGAGAGATCCACTACCTGATTCTCTAGCTTTGCTTCTTGATTCTCCCATAAAGTGATTTCATTAGATTTCTAGAAGGGAGCAGAGTAGGGAGCTATGAAAATTGACTCTCTCCTATAATCTCCATCAGAATATAACAGGGAGCATGGTGAAGCAGGGTTTTTTTTTATCTCTCAGCTCCTAGTATAAATGAAGTGATTCTCTCTTGAAACCCACCTGAATGAGCTCACATTATGAACATTTGGCTAGTTAGGAGTGATTCTCTTTACAAAAACTAGAGCTAGAGCTCTCTCAAACGGCCCCTCAGTATATGTGTGCACAACACGAATCAAAAAAGAAAAATTCGCATCGCAGATCGTTTACCTTTTTAAGATGCTCATGCCTTTTATAATACTATTATATTATTACTTAGGTTTGCCAGCCAGACCGAAAGGCATAGGTAATCGAGGTTCACGTTTTTTTTTTGATATACGTACAAAAAGTTATAAATGTGGCCACCCCAGTCAAGTATAATCAGCTAGCATGTTGCAGGCAGGCATATAGAGGTAGGGATCCACCAGAAATTAGGTCAGCTGATGAACCTGGAATAACTAAATTCCCCTTGTCCAAAGCTTTTTGCAAAGATTCGACCTCTTCCTGTATTCCAAAGTGCCACTTCGCCGGTTATAAAATGCACATCTTTGCACAGCGCCCCTGGCTCACAACTCACAACCAAGACAAATAGGGAAAAAAAAAAAGCTGCTTATATCTCTCTTCTAGGTCTCCTCGATTACTGTTACAATGTCGTCGAAGATAGCCAGCGTTGTGTCCGGCCTCGTCAGGTAATTCCTTCAGTTGTTCACTGTCCTATATATGTATATACATGTGGATTTCATATTCTTTTCCTTATACTGAAATTTTTGTGTTAGCTAAGTTTGCTTTTTTCATTAACGTGCGTGTTTTGACTATACATAACATGCATGAATTTGACGTGCGTGTGTGTGCGAGCAAAGCCGGAGGAGCTACAGCGTCTACGCGAGGGCGGTGAATAATGTTCAAGCCTCTGCTGCTGCGGCAGCAGTGGCGACGGGGAAAACGGACGTCGCGGCAGCGGGTAGGGCGACCAAGAAGGACAAGTTCTGGATGAGAGACCCGAAGACGGGGTGCTGGGTCCCCGAGAACCGGTTCGACGACGAAGTCGACGACGTCGTCGACCTTCGTAACCGGCTGATGCGCCACAAGTGAACTCAGAAAGCTTGAGATCAACAAAAAGTCATATGGGCCGCCAACGAACCAATTATCGCCGCACCACCATCAGCGTTACACATACATTATATATAATTGCATATATGTAATGTATAAATAAGCAACCAAGCAGGCATCCTGAGGATCCTCAACAGAAATGCTTTTTTTGCCACGTGGATTATGCGCTGTAGAAGACGATCGATGTATCAGTGTGCGTACTCCGTATGTACATGTTCACTACACACTTCATAATTGAGTGGTAGACAAGGAAATTATGTTATACATGGTAGCTAGAACATTCTTGGCGAATTTGTTTGGGCCCTTCTTTTTATTATAGATAGAAAAAATATTTGTGACCCATTAATTTAGGCCGGCCTCAAATCAGATCAGCATGCCATCATGCGGAATCAAGACACCGCATGGATTCAGACTTTGCACCAGAGCACGCAAGGTGATGATGCGCTACAGAATTGCACTCCCGGTCGAGCCAGCTCATGGAGATTCGAATAAAGTTGGAACCTAATTAGTTTCTGTAAGAGTGAAGCTAGCGCTAGGACGTCGACACTGATAGGATAGGATGGTCCCGCACGCTCCTCCCCCGCGCTTGCACTCGCGCCGCGCGAGCCCCTGGCCCGCCAACCACGAAGAGGAGGCCATCGCTCCCGAGCTGCGAACGCAAGGTGTCGCTGCCTCCAACATGACCGACTTCCAACTGAAACGAACAAAAAACAAAAAGGAACAAAAAAAAAAGCCTAATGCAAACAAAATAATACACGAAATGAAACAAACAAGAAAAATAAGGGTTCTCCGCTCCTTCCTCCCATTGTGGGCGGTGGGGACCATAGTGGGGTCTACACAGAAGGTAGACATGGTACACCTGAGGGCGACAGGTCAGGCTCGTATCTTGGTGGCAGTGTATGAAGTAAAGATCCCTACATATGCAGATGTTTGTGTTGGCGCTGGCATCTACCGCCTGTACTTTAAGGCGGAGGAACCTCCTCAGGTCGATCCTATCCAGTCAGAGGATGAAGACCTATTGAGTGATAAAGATAAGGAGCCGGAGGGGGATGGTGACCGCGAGATGACAGACGCGGACAATAATACACAAAACCCCCAGCAGGAGAAAACAAAGGATCCTGTACTGCCTGCAGCGCCTCCACAGAACACGCCCCCTCAGAAGCAAGCACCTTTGATGGATGAGGTTATGCCTCCTCAGGAGCAGGTAGCTCTAGTGGAAGAGGCCATTGATCTGGCATGCACTCAACTCATCAATGAGATCGTTTCAAAAATGATGCTAGAGCCAGATATCGAGACAGGAGATGAAGTTGTTGATTTGCCTAACAATTTTGCCTCTGTTTTCTTGTCTTCGCCTGCGACGCCTGGTGAGTTGGGGGCTCTACTTCGCCTACTGCCCCCCTTCTTACCTCGATGGACAGTGAGCCTGAGGGAGTGGATTTAGGGGTTCATTCGACTGAACCCCTAGACCTGCTTCGGGACACACATGAGCTGCCTTCGGCTGCCCTGCAGCCAGAGGGTGAGGACTGCCCTACGGCCGCTGTCACTCCTGTTGGCATGGGGGGCCCTGCTTCACCGACAACCCCCCTAGCTAGCACGGAGTCGCCAGCACCGTCCCCAGGAGAGGTGGGGGGCTCTACTTCACCCACTGTCCCCCTTCTCGCCTCGACGGAGGGAGTGGACATAGGGGTTCATTCGACTGAACCCCGTGGTCCGCTTCAGGACACACAGGAGCTACACTCGGCCGCCTTGCAGGTCGAGGGCGTCGACTGCACGGACATCTCTACTATGTCCGCGGTCTTCCCTGTTGGCATGGGGGGTCCTGCTTCACCGACTACCCTCCAAGCTGGCACGGATACGTCAGCACTGTCCCCAGGAGAGATGGCGGCAGCCGGGTAGGCTGTCTTCTTGTCTTCCACTGCGACACCCGGTGAGTTGGGGGCTCTACTTCGCCCATTGCCCCCCTTCTCGCCTCGATGGAGGGAGTGGACATAGGGGTTCATTCGACTGAATCCCTTGGTCCGCTTCGGGACTCGCAGGAGATACTTTCGTCTACCTTGCAGCTCGAGGGCGACGACTACACGGACGTCTTTACTTCGACCGTTGTCTTCCCTGCTGGCATGGGGGGGTCCTGCTTCACCTACTACCCCCCTAGTTGGCACGGACACGTCAGCACCGTCCCCAGGAGAGGTGGTGGCCTCTACGCTGACTGAATTGGGGTGTGCTCCGCCCCAAGCTAGCAGCCCGTCATCGCCAGACGCTCCCACGACCATGGTCTATCCTGCTAGCATGGGGGGTCCTGCATCACCGACTACCCCCCTAGCTGGCATGGTTTTTGCAGACCTGCAGGAGGACTCTCCCGAGATCCCACTGGAGGAGCCGCGGCATGTGGAGGAGACCTCGCCGAAAGCCCCCGTTGCAGCCCCTCGTCCCAGGAAAAGGGCGACTGTAGCAGGGCCCATCATAGAGCCTCGCCGCAGCGATAGGAATAAGGCGACAGCAGACGTCCATACCCTACTCAAGGCTGAACATCTGACGGCAAGGAAGAACCTCGAAACCCCAGGTAACTCTTTTACTAGTTTTCCAGATTTGAAAGTTCTTTCAAACCTTGGTAGGTTAGGCATTAACCTAGGTTCCTCTGCTGTAGTTTCTCTCAAAAACTTAGAGGTTGATAGGTTAGTGCTTTGTGCTAATAAGAAGAAAGGTCTTGCTAAATCCAAAATCTCCAATCCAGATGGAGAGGATGACCAAATTGACCAACTCGATGCAATTCTCAGCCACGCTTGTGGAGATCTAAATGAGAATTTGCGAGAGGTGGAGAGGGATCAAATCGAGGACCTCTCTCCAACCCGAAGGAAGAAAAAACATATAAAAGCCAAGAAATCTTTAAGTGGCAATCTTCCAAATAAGCCAAAGACTCTCTCTAAATTTATTTTACAATGAAAGGAGTTTTTTGGAATAGCAAAGGTCTTGGAGACTTGGCTAAACACAGATTTTTGGCTGAACTAGTTAAGGAGGAGCAAATTAATTTTATTGCTCTCTCTGAAACAGGAAGGGATTCATTCTCGGATCATGTCCTCAAAAATCTTTGTGGGGGACAGGATTTTATTTGGCACGCCATGGCACCACACAGCAGGTCCGGGGGTATCTTGCTTGGTGTAGACTTATATGTCTTTGACATTGGAGCAATAGATGAGGGGGATTTTTATGTTAAATTCACCCTCAGAGTCAAATCAAATGACTTCAAATTTGTGCTATATACGGTATATGGCCCAGCATAGCTCCAGAATAAGAGAGAATTTTAGTAGAACTCGCCAATACTTGTTCCAAACAAACTCTTCCATATATCATAGGAGGAGACTTTAACATAATGCGAAGCCCAGAAGATAAGAGTTCTGGAGACTTCGACCCTAAATGGCCAAATCTTTTCAATGCAGTCATTGAATCTCTGGATCTCAAGAAGATTTCAATGGCCGGCCGCCAATATACTTGGGCAGGACCAGGTGATGACCCCACCTTTGAAAAGTTAGATAGAGTTCTCATCAGTACTGAATGGGAAATTATGTACCCATTAGCGACAGTCCAAACCAGGGATAGGAATATATCAGATCATACTCCTCTGGTGCTTAATACAGGGACTTCGACCCACCAGACCGACCGTCCTTTCAAATTTGAGAGGGGATGGTTGATCAGAGATGGATTCTTTGAGATGGTTGCAAATATCTGGCAACAGCCATGCTCTGGCAACAGCACAGAATCTGAAACTGTTGCTTTGCGCTTTTGAACAGCTATCTAGACTGAAGATCAATTTTCACAAGAGTGAAGTCTTCTGTTATGGTGCAGCTAAGGAGATGGAGGATTATTACACCAGCCTATTTAGTTGTAACGCAGGGGAATACCCCTTCAGATATCTAGGAATCTCTATGCACCACAGAAAACTCCTTATTTCTGAGTGGAGTAAAATAGAAGACCGTTTTAAACAGAAGCTCTCTTGCTGGAAAGCAAAATACCTATCTTATGGAGGAAGACTGGTTCTGCTGAACTCCGTTTTAAGCAGCCTACCCATGTTTATGATGTCTTTTTTTGAGATACCTAAGGGAGTACTCAAAAACCTGGATCATTATAGATCAAGGTTCTTCTGGCAAGGTTCCTCTGATAAACACAGACACTGACTTGCCAAATGGGACATCATATGCCGTCCTAAGGACCAAGGAGGACTAGGTATCCTAAATTTGTATTTGCAAAATAAATGCCTTCTAGCCAAATGGTTGGTTAATCTATTAAATACAGATGGCATGTGGCAATCTATGCTAAGGAATAAATACCTAAACTCCAAAAGCCTTACTCAAGTGACAGCCAAACCCAATAACTCTCATTTTTGGAGGGGCCTCATGCAAACAAAAGATGAGGCACTAGCTAACGGTTCCTTCGATATAAGGGATGGAACTAATACTAGGTTTTGGGATGATAAATGGGTAGGTGATAAGCCACTGAAAGTTAAGTATCCATCTCTCTATAATATAGTACGGAACCCCCATGCAACGGTGTCCAAGGTAATGACTACCAGCCCACTAAACATCTCTTTTAGAAGGGCTCTGGTGGACAACAAACTTTCAGAATGGCTTAACTTAGTAGCACGAATCTCTAATGTTGAATTGGTGGTAGGGACGGATTATTTTAAATAGAACTTCACCAAATCTGGGTTATTCTCGGTCCGTCCATGTATCAACATCTTATAGATACACACCCACCCTTTCGACATAGGATGATTTGGAAAATAAAAATTCCTCTAAAAATTAAAATCTTTCTTTGGTTCTTACAAAAGGGTGTCGTATTAACAAAAGACAACCTTGCTAAGAAAAATTGGAAAGGGAGTCAGAAATACGTCTGCTGTAATGGGAATGAAAACATCCAACATTTGTTCCTAGACTGCCCCCTTACCAAAATGATTTGGAGGATGATTTTATTCACTACTAAGCTAACCCCACCTAGATCAATCAGCCACGTGTTCGGAAGTTGGCTAACTAATCAATCTAAAAGGATTAGAAATTTGATTTGGGTAGGGGTGGCTGCCATGTGCTGGGCTATCTGGAGATGCCGCAATGATGTAATATTTAATCAAATGAAATATAACTCGTTTTTGCAGGTAATTTTCAGAGGAGCTTATTGGTTACGCTCGTGGGCTCAGTTACAGCATGATGAGACAGCCAAGGACGCACTCTCGGCGATGAGCAAGAAGTTGGAAGTAATTGCTCTAGAGATATCCAATAAAGGATGAAAACATTTATATTGTTTGAACTAGCGTCCTGTTCGATCTATAAGACTATGGCTTTCTCCCCTTTTTTTAAAAGTCTCTTTGGTTGTAATAATTGACTGTGTACATCCCTGGATGTAGAGGCCGGATATTATATCCATTATCTAAAAAAGAAAAATACTGTAACAATAGAAACAACAAAACAGCTTTTACAAACAAACCCAAAACATATAATGCAACAAACCGAAACAAGAAACAGGAACAGAGAAAAGCTTTTCTAAAAAACAACCGAAAACATCTAATGCAACAAACCAAAACAAGAAATTGAAATTTGACAAAAAAGAGAGACGAAATTGAAACAAAATGACAATCACATCTGAAACAATATGGACAACGATTGAAAAACAAAATTACTCAAGCATTTTGAAAACAACGAGTATGGTACTGTTGAAACAAACTGATACGTCAAATTGAAACAAAAAGGAGAAGAAAAAAACAAAGGGGCGACTGGACGAGAGGGGAAGAAGAGTAGAGGAACGAGGATGAGGAGGAGCCCTCAAATCCGGGGGTCCTCGACAACTACCTTGTCGGAGCCGCCATGGAGGTCGCGCGACTGAGGCGCTGAGGGGGAGGAAGGGGAGCAGGAAGTGAGCACCTGAGGTGGGAAGGAGCAGGATGGGAAGGAAAGGAGAGAGAGAGAGCAGCAGTGCGTCGGAGGAGGCATATCCACCACCACCGCATCCGGATCCCGCGGATCCATGAAAGATGCTGCCGGATCTGGTGAATCCACGGCCGCCCTCATCGGGAACTTCCACCGCCGCCGCATCAACCGTGGCAGGGGCTCCGTCGCGCCCGGAGAAGGCTAGAGGGCTCGCGAGCAGATGAAGCCGGAGTAGGGGCAGGTGAACGGTGTAGCCGGAGACAGGGAGGCGCGCGGAGTGCAGGACGGAGGAGCAGAGAGACGCGCATCATGGTGGAGGATTGGGTGCCGGCGGGTGGGAGAGAAACATGAGCCAGTTGAGCCGGGCAGATGAGAGAGTGGAAGATGGGAGTGGAAGAGTGAAACACTTTTTTTTTAATTTTTATTTTTATTATTATTATTTTAACGCGAGCGCAGGCGGAGCATCCGAGAGGAGCGCGTGGCGTGGGCACGCGTCGGTCCTGGACCCGTCCGATGCTTAGGTCGTCCGTAGCATTACCGTTTCTGTAATATTATCGTCCGTGACGATATGTTGCACAGAACAAAGGCTAGGATCACCCCCCATCTTACAAGCATGGATCAACTCCAATTTGTAATTCTATTAGTTCTATTAGTTTTCTCTTTTGTTTTCAATAAATTTGCAGTAGTAGGAGCCTCTGGCTCCTCCTGATTCCAAACGTAGTAGACGCCAATGGCGTCGATGTAATCCCACCCACGCCCAAACAGACCAACGATGCTGCCACCGTCTTGCGCCAGGACGCTGAAAGGGGTCCCGTCGACGTCACCTTCCACGTCCCCGAAAGGACCATGCTTTCTGAGGTTGGTGACGAAGTTGAGCGACGTCACGACATCCGTTGGCTGGGTGCCGATGTACGCGAATGTCCCCGAGACCTCCGTCAGAAACTCCGACGGTTCAAGACGAATCTGGGATGCACAAACTTAGCTTCCGATCGAGAATTGAAGTTGGATTATTGAGTTCATTCATCTGCACTAGCTCACTACTCACCACGTAAGGGTCGCCGCCGTTCCCACCCCATGGGCCGGCGTTGTGCTTGTTGCCCTGCTTGTCCCAGTAGCGGAAGGAGATGGCGTCGACGGCGGCGAGGCTGCTGCAGACGGTGATGGACTCCAAGCGCAGCGGCGTCGTCGGGATGTCCCAGTCGCGCCCTCCCATGCCACCCCATGGCCCAATCTTGACCACACCCTGCAGTTGGATGGATCACATGTATAATGTAAGCAAGCGCGCATATAGTTTAAACTTAAGAATCAGAGCATTTCTATCGTTGTTTTTCCAAAGTCGACAAGGGAAGAAAGGGATTCGATGGATCATATCGTGTACCATTTCCTTCACAGAGAAAGTCTATAGCAGCACAGCATACATCGGTTAAGCAATCAGAACCGTAGTAGCAAAAGGGTATTTATAGAGCTAGCTCCCATCCTCCTGCCAAGGTTTTGTGTCTCCCCACCAACATCAATCTAGAGCTCGACAAAGTCACGACTAGTTTCAGACAGACAGGTAATTTTGATTACAGTTTAGCGGATATATGAAATCTATCCATTTTCTGTATGTCATTTAAGAAACAAATGAAGACTTTAAAATGAGTCCGGTCACAACAACACGACGATAAGCAGCATGTATGTGATCGTCCCGCATCGTGACCAGATCTCAAGGAAAAGATGCCCCATTATAAACTAATAGCACCGACGGCTTTGAGTTGACAAAGGCGACCAATTCGACGAGATGCACATGGCATTGTAATCTTCAGGCCACGAGGAGCTTGACGGGCGCGAAAAGAAAACGGCATGATCGAATTTGTTTCCTTGGGGGCCAAGTTTAATGAAACACGTACGAACAGGGCCGGTGGTCAATGTGGCTCTTAAAGGGTAATAATTTACATTGTAAAGTACTTCCTCTATCTTAAATCGTTTAATTTTTTGACACAAAGTTTGACCAATCGTATTATTTAAAAAAATTATTTAAATTATTATTTTTTTGTTATAGCTTGCTTTATTAATCAAATTTCTTTAAAAATATCTCAAATTTAACTATATTTGTATAATTTTTTTTGACTAGGGATAAAAAAGTCAAACAAATTATAATTTAGAATGGAGGAAGTATTATATACTAGTGTGTACTCCCACCGTCCCCAAATGATAAATGTATTTTATATAGGAAAATGTCAAAAATTATAAAATTGGATCAACCGTTAGTCAATATATATATATATATAGGTTTAATTAGGAGAAAAACTTGCTTTAATAGATTTGTGTACTATTTAAATTGCCTCGACGATGATATTGAATATTTAGCAGATGAAAATAGATTGTAAAATAAATTAAGACTCAAAATTTATTATATATATGATGACTTTTTCCTTATTAAAATATACTTGCTCCCTCCGTCTCATGTTTAAAAGTACATCTGCGATTCAAAAAAAAAACCCACAAATAAACGGTCGTTATATCCTTGGAGGTGACAGAGGTGTGCAACACTGGCTGGAACTAAGGCTGTCTCCAACAGACGACGCATACGACGAGGCAAACGCAAAATGCGTGATATGGGTACCAAATCCGCGCCGGTGTGGGACTGCGAGGCGGTGGGGCGTGACCCGCGCTGCCAGGTGGGCCCGCGGATGAGACGACGACGACGGGATGACGACGGCGAGGCGGACGACGGGACGACGACGGCGGGGCGGGCCCACGACGGGGAGCTGCCGGCGCGGCCCGCGCTGCCGGGCGGGCCCGCGGACGACGACGGCGAGTTGAGCCCCCGACGGGGAGCGGCCGGCTCCGCGAGGCGGGCCCGCGACGGTGGAGGAGGTGTGGGGGCGCCGCCGCGCGCGACCTTGGGGAGCCGCCGCCGCCAGGATCCGGGGCGAGGCGGCCGGGCGAGCGAGCTCCGCCCCCAGCTCCGACGCGCGGTCGTGCGGGGCGTGCGCGCGGTCGAGATCCGGCCCGCCGCCTGCGCGTGACCAGTCGGGAAGAGGAGGTGCGGCCGGCGGCGAGCTCCGTCCCCAGCTCCGGTTGGAGTGGGCCATCCTCGCCGCGCACCTGGATCTGGCCCACGCCCTCTTCCCCGGCGAGCTCAGTCGCGGCGGCTCCCTCTTCTCCGGCAAGCTTGTCGGCGGGGAGGGCGATGGGTGGCGCATGGAGAGTGGCGAAGAGGGAGACGAGCGGACCTCGGCGGGGAGGGAGACGGGCGGACCTCGGGCGCTCCTCCTTTGCCTTCTGGCTGCTGGAGAACGACGTTTTTAAATGGCCTCCCCATTTACTGTGCAGAAGGCAATTCGTCGAATGAGGCACGGTTTTGCCTTCCCGCTGTTGGAGACAGCCTAACAACGGAGCAGTGCAGCAGTATACTTTTATTTTTTCTTTCCAAGGACGTGTCCAACGAAGACATGCCTTACGTCCCCAGTCTGCTCAGCGGCTGGATCCTCTGCAGGCCGAAGAACACAGCACAACGATTTGGTCCACAAATATCAGGCCACGTGCACATTTCACGCATGCCCTGCAGTAGCCCTGCCGCACAGGATCCATGTCTCCTCGTGAGCATGCCCGGGCGGCGGCGGCAGCGATGCCAAAGCCGGTACAGTAACTTTATAGGGGTAGTTTTATAATTTTCACCTTCACCTTGTTGTGCGTGCCTAAATCGAGATGTAAGAATATTATCGAGACGAAGGAGTACATTTTAGCATGTGAGTATACGAAAATAAAATGTATCATAGAAATGCCTTTAATTTGATATATAGAGAGGATACCTCAAATGCATAGCATCGTGTTGTTGACACTGCCCTGGACTCAAGAGACATGCGTACCTTTAGTGTACTCAACAGGAGGCTAAAGCACCCGAGGATGCGAAAGAATGATCGCTAACGTGGCACAAGGAGGAGGTATAGAAATAGCTTAGTAGGATTTGTCTATACACAGAATATAGATTCTCTTCGATCGTACGAAACTCAAAACAGGGGCATCCACGTTCTCTTAACCAGATAGAAAACTAGGTTGGGTTTGTCCATCCCATCTGGTCTCCGAACCAAACGCTAGGTAAAAAAAAAAAATCAATCCCAGAGAGAGGAAAAAGATACATTTCTATTCCAAGTAGCTGTGGTCCATGTCGGGACAACGGAACGGGGTGGGAACATATATGGGTCATTGAAACACCACACATCGATCATCACCATGCACGCACGCGTGTGTGCATGATCTATTCTTCCTGCAACAAACACAAGAGGCGGCTCTCATCTGCCGGTGGACGGATCGATTGCTCCGAGAACAGATAAAAATAATCAGAACGGGAGGACGTAGAAGCCAATGGCGTCGAGGTATTTGTCAGCGCGGCCGAACATTCCGACGATGCTGCCGTTGTTGAGCACGGGGACGTTGAAGGGCGTGCCCTCGCCGTGGCCGAAGGGCCCGTAGGTGCCACGGTTGGTGACGAACTTGAGCCAGGCGACGGTGTGCTTGAGCTCCCCGAAGGGGCCGACAGCCCCGGCGACCTCCATCACGTACTCGTCGGGGCCCAGGGTGACGGTCTCCTCGTACAGGCCGCCGGTGCCGCCCCAGGGCCCGGCGGTGTGCGGCTTGCCGTCCCGGTCCCGGTACGAGAAGGAGATGCAGTCGACGATCATGCCGTGGCGGACGGAGATGCTCTCCAGCCGCTGCGGCGCCACCGTGATGTCGCAGGCGCTGCCGTGGTCGCCGCTGCCCCACGTCCCAAGCTTCACCACCGAGCTCTGTGCAGGCCGCAGGACACAGAGAGGGAAATAAATGAGCAGAGAAGATTCATTTGCACTGTCAGCTAGCAATAGCAACAGGAGATCGATGAGCTAGGAGAGGAATATGGTGGAGATCGACCATGTCGTCGTGGCGAGCTCCCGTCGAAGCCTGCCGCGCCGATCGAAGAACTGATGAACGAGCCGAGGGAGGAGGAGGGATGCAGTATTGCAGGCACAAGGTAAGCTTATACGGCAGCTGGGCAGTTAGCACCAGTATAGCTAGTGAAAGCGCAAATTTGGATGCACAGTTATCGATGTCTGGTTGTTGGCACACCGTGCAGTGAAGGCGTGGTGTGGTAGTTGGTATGCACGGCTGTGGTGCCTCCACATGGCACATGGACACGAGACCACGTTCAGGGTCAGCGACGGCGCCAACGACAGGCATCGCTGCTGGGATCGGATGAAAGCTACTCCTACCAACCTGGATGTACATGCATCTCGTGATCTCGTCGTCGATGTGCGGCCAAAACATGACTGAATGGCTCTATGTCATTTTTTCTTTGTTTGCCTACTTTCTTAAGGACTAATTGCACCTTGTCCTTCTAAGAAGCTTCCACAAAGTTTCATGGAATTCCGTGCAAGGCCTGTTTTCTTTTTTCAAAATGAATACACGGCTCGTAAACACACGTGTACCCTTAACCATAAGTGCAAACATGCAAACTATCTTGAAAGTAACATATAGTCATTACAATATTACATACTCCCTCCGTATGTGATTTAGAGGTCGTTTATGATATGATCGTGCAAACAAAGAAGTTATCAGTTAGGAGGTATTTTTTTTTCTCTATTTGCCCCTATTAAATATGGCTTCGGATGCATTCCATATGAGAAACAACTAGATTTCGAGTGGCTCATGCAGCGAGGCAAGTGTCCCGAGGTCCTGGGTTTTGATGCCCGGTAGTTACATTTTTGTAGTTTGGTGGCAGTGTTAATAATGTTATGCGGAGATTGATGAGGCAGGGGCATATGCGTCCACAACACCCAGGACCAGAATGGCCTGTAAATCATATACGGAGGAAGTATGTCTCATTGTCAACCAATATATCGGCTAGTGAAAGATCAATGTTGTTAAATCCAATAATAAGTTCAAGAAGGTTACCTCATATACTTAGACAAACAAAACATCACGTAACGAACTTAGAAAACAAGTCTATTTGTAGATCTGATGGGTCAACATCTTACTAAATTTCTTATAACAAAGTAGGAAACCAACCTAGCGAATCTAGGGTTTCCACTATAAACCCTACCTCTAGACTATAAAATGAGGCCTTGGACTTCCCCAACAATAGAAGAAGGATATACCATCATCCACAATCATCATTACCCCCGTACCTAGTGCATGCTGCGCATCAAGGAAGGAAGCTCCTTTCTAGTGGACATGAAGTACTCTATACCGAACCAGCATAAACTCGTATATCCATGTGGTATCCCACTCATCGCGTAGAACTATCATCCACAATCATTAGTACCCCGCACCCAGTGCATGGTGCATGTGCATCAAGGAAAGAAGCTCCTTTCTACTAGACATGAGGTACCCTATATCGAACCAGTATAAACTCATATCTATGTGGTATCCCACTCATAGAAGAAGGATATATTATCATCCACAATCATTAGTACCCCCACGCCAGTGCATGGTGAGCTTCAAGGAAGGAAAGCTCCTTCTACTGGACATGAGGTACCTCAATACCGAACTAATATAAATTCGTATTAATGTGGTATCCCATTTATTGCGTAGAAGAAGGATTTACCATTATCCACAATCATCAGTACCTCCACACCTAATCTAATGCATGGTGCGCATCAAGGAAGGAAGCTCCTTTAATTTCTATGAGGCACAGTATACGAACCAATACGGTATCCCACTCATTGCTACATGTATTATTTGTTGGATTCAAAATCTAGTAACAATTAGTGCATGATTTTGTCGTCGCCATCAAACATTACCTAAGTCGATCATCAAACTCAATCCAGCTCGCAAAATAAAAAAGAAAACCAATCCTAGCTAGGAGAAAAAGACAAAAGAGTCATTTCTATTCCAAATAGCTCTGGTCCATGTCGGCCAGCAACAGAACGGGATGGGAACATAACCGTCAAGGTAATTCAGCACCGTCAGGGAATTTCGAGTTTTCAGTACTGATATGGATCATTGAAATAACACGGCACATCGATCATCACCACGCACACGCACGGGTACATAATGATCTCTTCTTCCGACAACAAACACCAGCCATTACGATCGTCGTCCAGGCGGCCCGGCGCGCGGACGGAAGCCGGTGGTGGATCGAGTGATCCGATCCCAACAATGCAAAGAAATCAGAAGGGGAGGACGTAGAAGCCAATGGCGTCGATGTACTGGTCGGCGCGAGCGAACATGCCGACGACGCTGCCGTTGTTGAGCACGGGCACGTTGAAGGGCGTGCTGTCGCCGCGGCCGAAGGGCCCCTAGGTGGCGCGGTTGGTGACGAACTTGAGCGAGGCGATGGTGTGGGTGAGGTCCCCGATGGGGCCGACGGACCCTGCCACCTCCGTCACGTACTCGTGAGGGCCCAGGCCGGGTGATCACCTCGTCGCTCACGCCGCCGGCGCCGCCCCAGGGCCCGGCGGTGTGCGGCTTGCCGTCCCGGTCCCTGTACGAGAAGGAGATGCTGTCGATGATCTTGCCGTAACGGAGGGAGATGCTCTCCAGCCGCTGCGGCGCCACCGTGATGTCGTAGGCACTGCCGTGGTCGCCGCCTGCACAGCACAGAACAGCCCAAGGTTAAGGTTTCATTTCATTTATCTGCTGCTAGTTGAGATTGCAAGGAGATCAGCAGTGCAAATAATAAAGAGACCGACCATGTCGTCGTCACGATCTTTGCTTCTGGGTGCCAAGGGATGCAATGCAATGCACGCACAGATTCGTCTATTTGTTGGAGTGAACGTATATAGAGAGAGCAACAGATACATAGCTAGAGCTGGGTAGTTAGCACCGGAGAAGTGTGAGTAGTTGGTATGCACGGCTGTGGTGCCTCCACACGTACACGGAAGGAACCACGTTTCCTGCAGGGGCAGCGACGGCGACAACGACAGGCATCGCTTCTCGGACTACACCGGATCGGATGAAAGCTACTCCCTACCGTACCTTCCCGGCTGTACTTGCATCTCGTCGTCTCCGGTCAAAACTTGCATGAGTGGTACCGTTCTGTATCAATTTTTTCTTTGTTTACCTATTTTCTTAATTTCTTAATAAGGACCACTAGTAAATTGCATTTTGTGTCCTTGTAAGAAGCTTCCACAAAGTTCAATGGCATTCCGTGTATACCCTTAACTAATAAATGCAAATTCTATTTGTTGGCTGATAAGCCAGTTGATGTTTTTTGTTATGAGAGAAAAATATTATACCATGACTGATAAGTTCAAGCGAACAGGGTACATATCTTCGAAAGATTAAACTAGCATGCCTCAAAGTTAACATAGCCATCATACATGCCTCGCTATCGACCAATATGTCGGTGATGCTAAAAGGATAATTTTGTTAAATTCTATAAGAATACATGACAAACAAAGCATCAAATAGACTTAGAGACTGACTCTATTTGTCAAGATCTAACGGGATATGACTAGATTTCTTGTAGCAAATTAGGAGTTCAACCTAGCTAGTCGGGAAGTTTCCAAATAACTATACATTTAGACTATAAATGAGCAGTGGGGTTTCTCCCAAACAGTAAAATAAAGATATAACATATTCCACAATCATCGATACTCCCACACTCAACGCACATGCACATCGATGAAGGAAAAAAGTTATCCTTTCCACTACACAACAAGGTACCCTATATCTAAATCGATATAAACCCTTGTCTAGCTCAGGTGTTACCATATATCTGTATTAGTATAATCCCACATCTTAGGTGTTATCCCACTCATTCGCTACATGTGATTTGTTTATTACTATAGTTGGATGCAAAATCTAGTGACACATGTGTATGGGCAAACATAGCATTGTAAAACATTTTAAAACTCTCCTCTTTAAATGAATAATGTGTACGGGAATATTAAACAAAAATATAATTATCGGTGTCATGAAACTATCGGCTAGTAATTTATGTGATTGAGCACTTAGGCACGGACGGCGAGTAAGGTGGGCACAAGGGATCATTCTAGTTCGGGTGGAATATCTCTAGTCCAGTCATGACGCTATTGTGCTACCTGCTCTTTGATTAGTTTGCTGTAGGGGTTACAAACGGGGCAAGAGAGGACAAGGGCACCTAAGTCTTTGTGATGCGTGTGTGGTTGTTGTTGTGTGCTTTTGAACTGTGAAGTTTAGAGAGTTTGGTCGAGAAGAGTCCCAAGGAGAGAGCCTTGAGGTACATGGTGAAGAAAAAAGCAAGAAGAGGAAAAGGAGTCTTCGTGGCGGCATCATTTTTCTCTAGCGCGTGGACCCCGTTGGCCCGATCTTTGAGGCTAGGGGTATTCCTCCAAGTTGTTGTGCTGCGGTCGTAGCTGGCAATGGTGGCATGTTGCTCCCCCGGCTACATCATATCATCTCACCATGTCGTGCGGCGTGGCTTGCGGCGCCCGCCATGACCCCTTTGTTGGGTGTCGTACTCTACGTAGGCAGTATAGCGCCAGTCCGCCCGACACTGTAGCTTGCCACAAGTAGCTTAGGGGTGTGCCAATTTCTCACCGCGGAATGGTCCTGCGGTATTGACTATACCCTCGTTGCATCAGGGGGGACAACCCAGGCCCTCTACGGTCCCCAGAAGTCTTTCGCCCGATCTCTTGGTCCGCCTGGGGTGCGGGTCAAGGCGTGGACTCTTCCTATGGGGTCGGGAGAACCAGACCCCACACGCCTGTCGTTGGTCAAGGCGGAACACATTCCTATCCTTCAGGTGGCGGGGTCCTCCTGCCTTCTAGGGGTCTAGCGAGGCGGGATCCTCATCTCATTTGTTCAGCAGGCCAAGTCAACCATTTGGGCCATGACCTACGTGTGAACTTGGGCTTCCTCCTCGAAGGTCCACAACCAAATTTGGTTTGTGCCCTAAATCGTTGGGATGGCCTAAACAAGTTATAAGAGTTGTCTTATCCGAGTACCTTTATATTTGTTCTCAACAATGATATTGAATCGAACTGAGTGCCACACATGGCATGTCCAAAAACAATGATTTTTGGTATCTATATCCTATATAGCAACATAATTGGCCATTGGATTTAGAACCAGAACGTTTTAAAGAAGGGATTTTTTATTCTGTGAAAAATGATTAGAGCTCTCATGTAATATAGTCTAGACAAGACATATAAGAGACTGATAAGAGCTTAGAGCCCACAAAGAGAACCGGCAAGGATTGTCATGATTCCTTCTCATAGAAAGCAAACTACGATTATGATTTTCCATTCTCCTTTATTTCATGGCTAGAGTCCTCCTCTTTTTCTTCTTGGTCAGATTTCTCCTTCTCGGTTTCTTCTTGCTTAGATTTCTCCTCCTTTCCACCTTGGATAGAGTCCTTCTCTTTCTCTTCTTGGTTTTCCTCTTGGCTAGAGTCCTTCTCTTTTTCTTCTTGGTTATTAGGGACCGTTGGTTTTACATCAGGGAAGGCGGCAGCTGGGAGGATGTAGAAGCCGATGGCGTCAAGAAAATCCCCTGCGCGGGCGAACATGCCGACAACGCTGGCGTTGCCGAGCACGGGCAGATTGTGGTGCGTGCTGTCCACCCCGTGGCCCCAAGGGCCGAAGCTGCGGAGGTTGGTCACGATCTTGATCAAGGTGATGCATCTCTCCACGTTCTTGAACGTGAATGGCCCCACTGACCAAGCAACTTCCGTTACATACTCCGAGGGCTCCAGCGTCATCTGCATGCTTGTTGCGGATATAGGTACAACAGTGCAAAAGAACTATTGAAACAACAACTGAATTAAGAAAGCTGTGTATGTAGTCACCGTCTCCGTGCCCTCTCCTTTGCCGTTGCCGCCCCAGGGCCCGGAGGTGTGAAGCCTCCTGCTCCGGTCACGGTAGGAGAAGGAGATCCAGTCGATGACCTTGCCCCAGCGAACGGTGATGCTCTCCAGCCGCTGCGGCGCCACCGTGAGGTCGCAGGCGCTGCCGCCGTCGCCGCCCCACGTCCCAAGCTTCACCACCGAGCTCTGCCGGCAGGACGACACAGAGGAAAATGAGCAGAGATTATGTTTGATTGATTTGCGTTGTCAGCTAGCTCGAGTAGTAGTGAAGCGATCGAACAATTCTGATCGAGGGTTGCTGAGCTATAGCAAGAGGAGAGGGAGAGGAATAGAATGGGACCATGTCGTCGTCGCGAGCGAGCTCACGTCGTCGCCCCCTGCCGCAGAACTGAACGAGCCGAGGGAGCAGGAACAGGGGATGCTGAATTGCAGTTGCAGGCACAAAGATTGTAAGCGTGATATGGAGTTCCATATATTACATTATACATAAAGACATATCGATAGCTGGGTAGTTGGCAACAGATAGAGAGAGAGCAAATTTGGATGCACGGTGATCGATCGTCTGGTTGTTGGTACGCGTGGTTGTGCAGCCTCCACGTACAAGGAACCACGCGCGCTTTCCCTGCAGCGACCAGCCTCGGAATATAACTGGAGTTTTAGAATTTAGAAGAAAGCTACACGCACCTAGACGTCTAGACTTATGTGCATCTCGCCAAGCTCTACGGGGAGGATGAGGATGGAATAACCTTGTCCTTTTTTTATTTTGATCCCTGAATAATCTTTTATAATTGCATATGAATCTAGATTCAGGCGGGTGGAAATATCCCAAGCTATTTTCTTAGTGCCCAGATCTATGGTGGAGCTACTCCATGACGGATCTAGTGCTTTGCATTTAGTTTTCCTAGTCTATTCACTACCGGAAACGGCATCTTTGTCGAGTGCCACCGTTGGTGTAAAAATATGAACTCCTACGTCAACGGTTTCTCGCAAGCCAGGTAGACCGGAGCGAGAGAGTTTCTCCGATCCTTGCGACTTCACCAGCAGCTAACCGGTCAATCGAGTCCGAGGCGTGCCAGTCAATTTGACCCTGCAATTGACAAGGAGAGACAAACGTAAAATTCTGGAACCTGCCGGTGTGGTGCCAGACAGTTCCGCATATATGGCTAGGTAGCCGATTTGGTCGGGGCATTGAGTAGAGAGTCAACATCCATATTTGAAGGTAACAAAACAGTAAAGAATTAGCTAAAACGGCTATCTTGATATGCATGAAAAGCATAAAATCTTTAACCGGTCTAATCTAACCGATACAATAAATAAAAATTCTACACACGTTGCAATAATCCATATTAAAACTAATAGATCTACTAAACTTGTCGAATTTGAAATCTAAAGACCAAGTCACGCCCAACAATCCCCAAAGGACTTGTCGAATTTGAAATCTTCAGACCAAGTCACGCCCAACAAGCTCAATGAATCGACTAGTGTTTAAACAGATACATGCATGTGATGTTATGGGTAAATAGCCGATCCCGATATGAGAACGAACTAGGTGCATAAACAGCCCTAAAGCAAAGCCTACTAACTGACGACGTCTGAATCCGGATGCCATCTTAGTGAGATCGGTAACTTAAATCCGCTGCAGCCACTAAAACCCCCAGAAGAGACTAACAAGCTTTACCATAAGACTATCTATACCCTAGAATGCGTCACATGTCACGAACTAAGATTGATACGATCTAGCTAATGCAAGCACATCACCAATCATCAAGGCGTGAGAATAAACATGATGAGTATTGATGACAATTGAATCTAAGAAGATATAAGCCAAATCTACCAGTCTTGATCAGGCAATGATGTTGATATAAATAAATAAATAAACAATGTAAAACAATCAACATCGATAACTTAATGAATCTACTAGGTTGTCAAGCCTACTAGAGCCGATAACTAGCCATGTCAACACATCACAAGAGGTCGGTCAAAGCCGATACAGCCTTATCAAATGAAAACACAAGCCATGACGATACTTACAGCAAATCAGAGGTCGGTCAATGCCGACGTAGCCTAGTCGTGAAGAACTCGCCAAAATCTACATTACTCCTACTCCTAAGAGGTGGCGTGAGCCGAAAAGGTTTTTTTGATTGATTGATGACAGATTATAATCTGCCGTACCTCCTTGTTATATAGGTAGAAGATTGTACGGTCTTTGACAAATAGAAAATCTGGTACAAAAGACTACGTAACTATTCTGATATTCTAACTTTTAGCTTCACGTACACCTTGTATTGGGCCTAGTCACGCCTTCCACGCCGGCCTATTGTACTTCGGTATACAATATCCGCATTTATCTTGTATCTTCATCATGCCAGCTGATCCACGCAATGCAATATCGTGCAGCTCCTTGGATTTCCTTGCCTTGTATGAAGCTTGCCATATATATATTCCAGCTGGCCTTCTCTTCTTCTCAACAGCCACGTCCACGAAGCCTCCTGCGTATATGCATATATCTCTTCAACTTGCCTTCTCTACGTGCATCAATTGGGCTCAGATGGTACGTGCAGCACTTGGACATATCCTCGCCGGATACGGAGACTGTGGATATGCGTGGGTTTTAGGTATCCGATGTTATAATTTACTTTAATCATTTTTAAATTTTTATCATAGCCTCTACGTGTGATAACATGACACCTAAACAAGTTTCGTGATTTTTGGATTTCGGTTGAATTTTATATAATTAAAAACACTTCTGTTACACCTGGATGGTCATGTTTCCTAGACAAGGCGTTCAAACTTTTGGATGAGTTTATGGATACAGCCTCAAAATACACTCTCCAACATGAATATCAATTTTTGAATAGCTACATTTCATTATTTCATGCATCTGCAGCTCAAATTTAGATTATCTAAAAAAATACAATGAAAAAAATAAATTTATTAAATATAGCAAAAAAGTCAAAATGGTACCAGGTTTTAAAACAAAGTTTTAAATTCTGCCACAAGGCCTCAAAAAAATTTGGGCCAAACATCAAAAGAATTTTTTTTTTGCCGAGTGCCACGTTGGATACTCGGCAAAACAAGCTTTGCCAAGTGCCGGGCCCTGTTGGCCCTCGGCAAAAAATGTTTTGTCGAGTGTCCAACGTGGCACTCGGCAAAGCGCATTCTTTTCAAAAATAAAAAACCCGACCAAAAAATCCCACCAAGACCTTCTCCTAACCCTACCCCTTATCCACCCGCGCCCCAGCCCCCCACGCCCCAGCCCCTCGCGCCAGCGCCGTCGCCGCCTCGCGCCGCCGCCGTCACCAGATCCACCACCACCGGCCCCGTCCCCGGCGAGCCCCGCCCCACAACCCCGCCCCGGAGCCCGCGTCCCGCGCCTCATCCCCATCCCCGTCGCCGGCGTCTCCCCGCCTCGCGTCTCCAGATGGGCTCCACCGCCAGCCAGTCGCCCGGCCAAGCGCGGCCGGCCCGCGCTCTCCCCGCCCCCACGCCCTAGGCCCCGCGTGGCCTGCCTCCGTCCGCGACGCTCACCCTCCCCTCCTCCGCGTCGGCCCCTCCCCTGCGCCAGCTCCTCCCCGCCCGCCACCGCGGCTGCGCACCTCCCGAGCTCGCCCCTCCGCCGCCGCGGGCCGTGCGCACCTCCCGCCACCGCTCCTCCGTCCACCGCGCGCCCCATCGCCGCCCGCTCACAAACTCGGCCCCCAGTGAGCTTGATCGATGCCCCTTCCCACAACAAGCTTGGCCGCCACCCCTGCCCCCAGCAAGCTGGGCCGCTGCCCCGGCGCCGGCGAAGAAGGGGCTCGGCCCCCGCACTGCCTACTGCAGGGAGGAGGAGGAGACAGGGGAGAAGAAAGGAGGAGAAGGAGAGAAGAGAGGAGGAGGGGAGAAGAGAAGGGGTTGAAGGAGAAGGAAAGGAGGAGAAGGGAGGTGCCATGGATCCTCACGTCACTTCGGTCGTCCCTGTCGTCATCTTGGTTTTGTTGCCGTCCTCGTCCATCACCGGCAAGGTAAGTAGTACTATTAGTAGTAAGTTGTACTAGTTAGTAGTTGTGTTAGTAGTATTAGTAGTAACTAATTTGTAGTAAGTAGTTAGTGTTAGTAGTAGTTGTAGTGCTTTTAATAGTTGTTGTTCTACTACTTTGAATCTTGTCTGCATGGAAAGAGAAGTTAACTACATGGCTTGTGTTGATATATATGTGGTTGTTGGCCTTCGTACCGATGTTTCTGCAGGTTTTGGGAACCTCCCCGTGCAGGGGAGGTGCTGTCAAAATTTTCAATCGACACTAACCAATTGTCCTTTTTTTACAGGAGGAGGACCCGTGGGAGGGACTCGGTTACCCCGATCGTCACTGTACCGACTAGCTACCGCCCCGCTACCCTGACCTCACTGGCACCCTAGGTATAACCCCTCTATCCGTATCTGGTCTTTGGTCACGTAACCTAGTTAGGTGTCTCCCGTCCAAAAGAGATACGGTTGGAGGTATGTAGGTCTCTGCATATCTGTGACCGTATCTATTTTGGATTGTCCATGTTTTTTGGACAGCCCATGGATGTGTAGATGGTTTAGCTTCCATGTTTTGCTCCCATCTGAGTCAGAGTTTCAGCAACACCTCCCCGTTGTTCTCCGGATACACACTCTCCCTGCGGGGACGTGTATCGAGAGAACAGCGGAGAGGTGCTGCCGAAATTAAGACTCGGACGGGAGCAGAGCATGGAAGCTAACCCATCTATGCATCCTTGGGTGGGATTAGGACCTATCCTTCACCTATTAGTTGGTAGGAACGCCGTGTAGATGTAATTGCTGATTTTATTACTCGCTTACGCATGTGTATGACAGAGGATGGATAACCGTGAGTGGATGTACACGGGCCACAAAAGTAAAAGCGATGAATGGATTAGGGGGACCAATTATTTCTTGGAACAAGCATTTGTCCCGGCTGCTGAAGGGTCAATTCGGATGCTGTGTCCCTGCAATGTCTTTAAGAACTCAAAAAAAACAAAAGAGAGATGTATACAAAGATATTCATAGGCACGGATATTTGGCAAACTATACCCACTGGATCTTCCATGGTGAAGGCAATCGTATTATATAAGAGGAGGTGAGAGCACGCCTGGAGGAGTATGATGGAGATGCCGGGATGGCCGACACGATGGTAGACTATAACGAGGCCCGTGGCAATGAAGTATTGGTGGAGGAGGATCCATAGGAAACCACAAAGGCATTCTATGAAATGATGTCTTTGACACAAAAGCCCCTTCACGAGAAGGCAATAATGTCACAACTGGATGGCATTGGACGCCTAATAGCGTTGAAGTCGTAGTTGAGCCTGAGTCGAGATAGCTTTGATCTCTTGTTGAAAGTTTTTGGCACAATGCTTTCGGAGGGTCACATGCTGCCAAAGAACACTTATGAGTCACAGAAACTCCTTCGTGCACTTAAGATGCCGTATGAGTCGATCCATTCTTGTCTGAACAGGTGCGTCCTATTTACAGGAGACCACGAGAAAGCAACGCACTGTCCAAAGTGCAAAGCCTCTAGGTTTGTGGAGGTAGAGGGTAGTGATGGCAAGAAGAAACAGTCTAAGATCCCCGAGAAGGTCCTATGGTACCTTCCTATCCTACCGAGGCTCTAACGGATGTACAAGACAGAGGAGTCCGTGAAACAGATGACATGGCACAAGAAAGGCAAAAGATACAGTGAAAAGGTGGTACACCCATCGGATGGTGATGCATGGAAGTACTTCGATCATCAGCATCCTAGCAAAGCTATGGAGGCTCAGAATGTATGTGTAGCGATTGCATCAGATGGGTTCAACCCGTATGGAATGATGGAGGCCCCGTACACATGTTGGCCCGTGTTCATGATCCCCCTCAACCTCTCCCCTCCGGCGTTATGTTTGAACCCAAGAACGTGTTCTTATCAATGATAATACCTGGACACCTGGGCAGTAATATGGGTGTTTTCATGCAGCCATTGTGCGATGAATTGCAACATGCTTGGGAAAATGGGGTACCGATGTACGACCGAGCAACAAAGAAGAACTTCATAATGCATGTGTGGTACCAGTATTCAATGCATGACTTCCTGGCATATGGCCCATTCAGCGGGTGGTGTGTTCACGGGAAGTTCCCTTGCCCAGTATGCAAGGCCTCTGTGATGTTCACCTGGCTGAAGAAGGGTGGCAAATTTTCTTTGTTCGACAAACATTGTCAATTCCTAGATGATGACCATGAGTTCAGACGAGACATCATGCACTTCACAAAAGGTGTTCAAGTCACCGACCCCATTCCTCAAATTATGAGCGGTGCCCAGGTCCTTGCCGAGAAACAGGCTCTCGAAATTGATGAAGACAATGGTGGTTTTAAGAAGTATGGTGTGGAACACATGTGGACTCATATATCAGACTTCACTAGGCTCCCCTACTTCAAGGACCTTCTTCTTCCACACAACATCGATGTAATGCACACAGAAAAGAATATCGCCGAGGCACTCTAGGCAACACTCATGGACATAAAGGAAAAGTCAAAGGACAATGTTAAGGCTAGACTATACATGGAAAAGATCTACGATAGACCAAAGCTAGTGATGAAGACCCCTGCACCCGACAAGAATTGGAAAAGGGGCCCGGCCGATTACATCCTGAAAAGGGGCGATAGGAAGGAAGTGCTGCTGTGGATCAAGACGTTAATATTCCCTGATGGGTATGCGGTGAATCTGAGTAGGGGGTGAACCCTAAGACTATGAAAGTCTTAGGGATGAAGAGTCATGACTTCCACATATGGATTGAGTGGCTCCTTCCTGCAATGACCCCTGGATACCTCCTCAAGCCAGTGTGGCGCGTCCTGGCAGAGTTGAGCTATTTCTTTCGCCAGCTTTGTGCCAGGAAGTTATCTCGGGCAGTGATTCTTGAGCTGGAGCGTGTTGCACCTTTGTTGCTCTTCAAGTTGGAGATGATCTTTCCACCCGGCTTCTTCCTATCGATGCAACATCTGATTTTGCACCTACCGCGTGAGGCATGACTAGGGGGTCCCGTGCAGGCCCATTGGTGCTATCCAATCGAGAGGTGTCTAAAGATTCTTCAGAAAAAGTGTAGAATAAAGACAAAATTAAGGCTTCCGTGGCAGAGGCATTCAGAGTGGAGGAGGTATCAAACTTCACAATGGCGTACTATACTGAGAACCTTCCCAGCGTGCACAATCCACCCCCTTGTTACAATGCCGATGAGAGTTTATCGACCCTGAGCCTTTTCAAAGGGAAACTTGGAAGTGGAAGCGCAAGTAACCCCAAGCAGTTGCTCCATCATGAGTGGCGCACTATCTTCCTCTACGTCCTGTTGAACTTTGATGAAATATTTCCTTATCGAGTGTAAGTTTGCAATGAGCTTGTTACATACGCCGTCAATATTCTCCACCTATCGATCTGACCCCCTTTGTCTCTTGTTTTTTTAGGGAGTTTATTAATAAACACTGGACAGGGAATAGGGCTCCTACCGATGAAGAAGAAGACTATCTTCTCAAAAGTGTCGTGCTTAATTTTATTTCCTAATTCTGTACGAAGGTACCATCCTACCTACCTCGTTCCAACTGTGAGATTCCACTTTGCTCCTAGGAGTGAGTAATGTAACGATCTACCTAGCCTCACCTTGCAGGCCCGTAAGGATGTGGAAATGAGTGATGAATTAAAATAACTTGCACAGGGCTTCCCCCGTAGGGTCAAGCCATTCACCGTTTATGATGTGAATGGCTATCGTTTTCGCACAAGAAGCTACGAGGAGAGTTGGCTCACACGAAGGACCACATGCATAGGAGTTCGTATGTCCGGCACAGATGATCACGACTATTATGGCATAGTCGAAGAAATATACGAGCTCCACTTTGAGGGCCCCAAAGCTCTTAATCCAGTGATATTCAAATGCCACTGGTTCGATCCTAAGGATGTGAGAAGAGCCGATGAGATTGGGCAAGTCAAAATTCAATAGGATTCCATCTATACAGGAGAAGATGTCTATATTGTGGCTCAACAGGCCACGTAAGTTTATTACCTCCCATGGGCGTGCCAAAAAAATAAGGAGCTTAAGGGTTGGTACCTTGTGCACTTGGTATCGCCGCGCGGTAAAGCTCCTGTCCCAAATGATGATGATTACAACTTTGACCCATCGGTAGATAGCGGAGAGTTCTATCAACACGAGGGGCTAGAAGGGCATTTTGAGATAGATATTCTTTCGCTGATGGGCATGGAAGCAGACAACGACATCGATGAGGACGAGGGTGAAGTGGTGCAAGATCCTAAGGACTTAATGTTGCTTAAGCGATGGAGGGAGAAGTGCGATAGAGTTGTTGAGGACGATGGAGATTGTGAGGACAATGGAGATGGTGAGGACTTAAAAGAGCTCGACTATATTGATAGTAACAATGACAGTAGTGATAGTGATGATGAGGAGCGAACCATTGTTGTTCGTGGAGATAATTTCTAATTCATGTAATACTATATTGTTCTTATTATTACTTTGCAATTATGTTTCATTCATTTTTCATCTCTTTACAAGTACTTCTTTGTTATTTGTGCTAATTGGTTTAATCTTTTTCATTGCAAGCACAGGACAAAATGTCAGGCGGAGCTAGACGACCGCGATGAACGGGGGTCAACTCGCGCTACTAGAGGACTGTCGCCGACGAGGAGGACGAGGAGCTGCCGTTGGTGGAGTCATCGACGAGGGCCCTCGTACGTCGACAGTTAACGAGAGAGCTGTTTCCCGGCCCGACGCCCTAGCAGGATGACGACGACCGAGAAGTGGACCCCACGAAGCAGGGGGCATGACGACCAGGAGGAGGACCGGGGCAAGGAGGAGGATCGGGCCAGGCGACACCAGGGAAGACGCCTACGGCTTCCTCTAGTTCGAGGAAGCCCTACTCGCATGGGGTCACGCACCTTCCTTTAGCGCTGCTTGCGCTTGCCAACCGTTCGGCGATTCGACCCGCCGGTGATACGTAAGTCACCATTCATGTTTTCACGATTTATTCATATGACATGTTGAAAATCGAACTTCAGACTAACAATTCTTCTTAATGACTCGTGCACTAACTGGACACGTGTGAGCGGAGGGGGTTCATGCCATATCAATGGCATGCAGAGACTCCTGATTAAGAAGCACTACCTTGGCAGTGTCACCCACAAGGGGGAGATAGGGCCGCCCTAGAAGTGGGAGCACTTCACGAGCGTCAAGGACGATAACGACATCCCTCTTGTGACCAAGATCAAGAACGCGTTCTGGGTGGGTCTTCATTGCACCTCGCTACTCAATACTACGTTAGACATTCTTGAAATAATGAAATGATACATGATGTTTGTATGTAGGAGTGGTTCACGTGCGAGCCAGGGCACAAGGTCGAAGCGGCGTGAGTGCGGGACAATGTCTGTAGAGACCGACTCAAGGACATGTACCACAAGGCGCACCTTCAGGTCCTCATCACCTACCACGCCAACATGCTTGGTAGAAAGTTGATGAAATCAGAAGCCAGGGAGATGATCCTCTACCCCGAGACCGACCTCCCCAGGGAGGTGCACCTACAAGTAAGTAGAAAACATTCATTCTGATTCCTTCCATGAAAAATAAGTAGAAAACATTCATTCTGAAACATCTTCTCACCTGTTGTCATGCAGTACCCTCCTGAATGGTGCAATAAGTTCATGGACTGTTGGGCAGAGATTGTGGATGCGTCGCAACAGGATTTAGTGTACGAGGAGCGCAGAGTCCACCGGGAGCGACACCTGGCGATGCCAGGGCCGGCACACCACCAAGGGAGCCGCCCCCTCTCAGGGTACATGGACACATGGGTACGCTTCTGTTGATTGATTGATTGATTTATTTATTTATTTATTTATTTATTCATTCATTCATTCATTCATTCTAGCGCTTCATTCTCATTATATGTAATCATCCTTGTGTTTTCCTCGCAGTCCAGGTGATCAACGAGTCCACGGGGTACGCCCTGGCTCACAAGGGTCGAGCGACAGCATCGCAATGTCTACAACCTGGCGGATGGGGCCGACGCGTACACCAACTAGAACGCCTACGATAAGATGGCCGCGTAATCCACGGCAGCTCACACGCGCCATGGACCGGCCTTCAATCCGGCCACTGAGCCCCTGGATACAAACATCCTGATGAGGATGGGAGGAGGGAAGCAGAATGACCTGTACTATATTGCCCACAATGCAATGGACCTGGACACCGTTTCCACGCTCCGCCAGGTTTGCTCAGGGAGCACGACCTCCTTCGACGTCCCAATACGACCTCGGCAGACGAGCTCCACGTAGATGATGGCCGTATTTCAAGTAAGTATAGTTTTTTTCGTCGTTCATTGGTTTTACACATGTACTTTTTCTTTTACATTGTTTAAACCTTGCGGGTTTAATATTGCAGGCCCAGCTAGCCAAGTTGCAGGCCCAACAGTGGGAGATGGCGAAGGCCCATCAGCGGGAGCTGGTGGCCCAGACGGAGCAGTCGACGCGCGAGATGGAGGTTGTCCGGTAGCACTCGGTGCGTCAGATGCAGGAATGGCCGGCTACTTTCAGGCCCTTCAGATCCCTAGTGTCATCATGCCTAAGTTGCCTCCCTCGATGTTCGCTCCACCCCTCCTCCTAGCCCTATAGGGACTCTAGTGAGAATATATGTTCGTCTATTGTTTTGGCTTGTGCGGCCATCCTGCAGGTACTAATGAGATCGCTTCTCCTTTGTGCAGCCATAATCGGCGGGTTCGAACCCGACTCCTCCACATGGCCCTTCTCCATAGCATGGGTGGCCGGTTGGCCCGGGTGCCAAGTTGACGTGGCCAGGTGGTGTTCCTCCTCCGCCTCTGTAGCATGGGCACTTCGGGTGGCAAGCGGCCCTCTGCTTCCGCCAACCGGGTGGACGTACCAGTCGGCGCCGCAGCCCGGGCGCTCCGGGTGGTCTTCGTGGCCAGGTGGAAGCTCTTCACACTCTGCGGGGCATGGGGACGTCGGGTCATAGCACGAGCAGTGATGGACTGTGATTGTTGTGTTGTACATATTGGATTTGTGACTATTGATGGACATTAGACTTGTTATGGATGTTGGACTTGTTAGATTTGTTTTATATATGTGGATGGATATATATATGGATTTGCCTACTCTGATATATCTGAAAACACAAAAAAACAAAAAAAATTCCAGCTTTGCCGAGTGCTGACCTAGCACTTGGCAAAGATTTTTCTAAAAAAAATAAAAATTCTTTGCCGAGTGCCTGCCAAGTCGGCACTCGGCAAAGATTTTTCTTAAAAAAATTAAAAATTCTTTGCCGAGTGCCTGCCAAGACGACACTCGGCAAAGAATTCTTTTAAAAAAAATCTTTGCTGAGTGTCTGCCACATGGGCACTCGACAAAGAAGCCGTCAGATGACTAATGCCGTTAATTACCGAGTGCCCGACGCGTGGCACTCGACAAAGAATTCTTTGCCATCAAATTCTTTACCGACACCACTTTGTCGAGTGCCAACGTGGAAAGCACTCGGCAAAGCCTTTGCCGAGTGCTTTTAAGGCTTCGCCGAGTGCCCCGGACACTCGACGAAGAGAACGAATCCGGCAGTGATTAACCCGTGCTCTCGCACTGGTCAAGAGTTTAAAACAGATAAGCATGCGTGTGGTTTAGTTCCATACCACTGCACTGCTGCATTTCAGAGACATTAATTTTCAATTTCCCCATCCCACACTAACAGTATGACAAATGATCTTTATCAATGGACCATTTTAGTATTTAGCTTACTTTTTTTGAGAAATTAGTACTTACCTTACTAGTGTAGCTTAAGTCGTTTTTTATCATAGTAGCTTAAGTCGTTTTTTTTATCATAGTAGCTTAAGTCGGTTGCCTCTATAAGAATTTTTTTTATTAATAAACGTATTTTTTAAAAAAATTACAAAATTAGTCTCCGTTTTCAAAAATTTGCAGGAATAGGCCACCAGTCGCCCGTTGGAAGGGCGAAGATGGGCCTTGTCGCCCGACTGGTGGGATACCTGGGCCATGTCGCCCGACCAACAGGCGACGTGGAGCTCGTCGCCCGGCCGATGGGCAACGTGTCCCCCATGTCGCCCGACCAGGGGGCGACTTGGCCGTGCTCGCCCGCTAAATGGGCGACGTGGCATGGCGGGCCCCACGTAGCCCGACCAGGGGGCGACTTTGTGGCCCCTGTCGCCCGAACAGAGGGCGACGTGGCAGCTTTATATAAGGCGGCTGGCGGCTGGCGCGGAGAGCTGAAGGGGAGAAGAGAAGAGAAGGAGAGGGAAAGAGAAGAGAAGAGAAGAGAAGAAGAAGAGGAAGAAGGAGAAGAGAGGAAGAGAAAAATTTTCGGTAAGTAAAAAAATAATTTTATATATAATTATTTAATGTGTGTTATATTAATTGTTAGATAATGTAATGAGCAGTTGAGCGATTAATATTATATTTCGGTAGTATTACTTATATTCTTATTTTATATATATTGTTAAATTAAATAGTTATAGTTGAAATAATATTAGTAATATATTAGTGAAAAGGTATCTTATTTGAAATTTTTAGATTACACAGATGTCGGAGAAGTTACGATTTCAAATTTATTATGGAGAAGGAGAAATTATTCAAGGTGTATACGGGGTTGATCTGTCAGGATTTGCCTCGGTAAGTAGATGGGTGTCTAGGGCAAATGAGAAAACAATTAGTGGTGTGCAGAATTGGTTGATGCGAATATTTGGGCTTGACAGCAACCAACATGACGTTAAGGTCATGGGTATCGTTAGTCGTGCTCGGGAGGGAACTTTTTGGGAGTTAGTACCGCTTAATGCAACATCAACATGGAGAAAATACGTCAACAAAGCTGTAGAACGTGGGTGGCCTCTAGTCCTTCTTGCTCAGGCATATACGAAGGAGGTTCATGAGGTACATGGTGTAGAAGAAGAAGGAGGTCCGAGCCATGACAATCACAATGATAATGAGGAAGATAATGAAGAGGGTGATCATCACCTGTCATCTATGGTACCGACGGGTGAAGCGGACGAAGGAGAGCGCATAGAGCATATAGTTCAAGAGATGGCGATGAAAGATATGGAGAATGAGAATATATCTAAAACTGACTCATCTGAACATGAGAATGAAATTCTTGTCCCACTGGAGTGGAAGAGTAACAGTTCTAAGAATTTGATGATCAACGAAGGAAATTCTGTGCCGTGGAAATATCATGAGAATGAACTAGTAGAGGGAGCTATGTACAAAGGCAAAGATGAAGTGATGAGTGCCGTGAAGTACTGGTCTCTGTCAATGAAGCGGTCTTTTATAGTTGTTAAGTCCAACAAGAAAGTATATGATGTTAAATGTGTGTTTTCGGACTGTTCATTTAGGGTACATGCTTATGAGCAAAAATGGAGTACAATTTAGAAGTGCTCTATAGTAACAGAACATACATGTGAGTTACAAGAATTAGAGAAGTCCAATACTGCTCTTACATCGAGCTTCATTGCAGAGTACATGTATAATCAAATTGTTGATAATTTAAGGTATGAGCCGAAATCTATAGTGACTACTATAGAGGAAGATTTTAAATACACCATCAGCTATTCGAAGGCGTGGCGAGCGAAACAGAAGGTCATTGCGAAGAGATTCGGTTCGTACGAAGCATCTTATGAGAACCTATCAAGATTGTTAGAAACCGTCAGACAAAGAAATATTGGTACATATTATGATATCATGGATGTGTCTGATCCAAAAGAGGCCGGAAAGTTAATACTTCGTCGAGCCTTTTTTGCACTAGGTCAATGTATAATGGCATTTCATCATTGCAGACCTATTTTATGCATGGATGGTACATTTCTAATAGGAAAGTATAAAGGTCAGATTCTAACTGCTATTGGTGTTGATGGGAATAATCAAGTACTACCAGTTGCTTTTGCTTTTGTGGAAAGTGAGAACACAGATAGTTGGTATTGGTTTCTGGAGCGTGTGAAGTTAGCAGTGGTGCAAGGGCGACCTAATGTTTGTGTCATACATGACCGACATGCCGGTTTGTTGAAGGCGATAACGGATATGCAATATGGTTCAGTGGAGCGTGATCTTCCTCCTCGATGGTCGGACATACAATCAAGATTGTGCATGAGGCACTTGGGTGTAAATTTTTTCAGCCATTTCAAAAATAAACACCTTATGAATATGTTTAAGAGGTTGTGCAATCAGAACCAACAAAGAAAATTCAATGCAATGTGGACACGTCTTGATGAATTAACAACAAAGCAAACAGAAGAGTTAGCGACTCGTACGAATCAAGACCCGAATGATATGTCTATTCCTCTTTCAGGCCTCCCAACGGATGCCTTGAGGAACGTGGTTCGGAGGTCGGGGTCATCAATCAGGTGCTTCTCAGATTGGATTGAGTATGAGCCAAAGGAGAAGTGGTCATTATTATATGACACAGATGGGGCGAGGTTTGGAATAATGACAACAAATTTGGCGGAGGTGTACAATTGGGTCATTCGAGGCATGAGAGGATTACCTCTTGTAGCAATCGTAGAGGGTATTTTGCATGGAACATGCAAGTACTTCCGTGAAAGATATATGGTTGCTTTTAATGCGATGGCAGATAATACATTGATTTTTTCAACATTCATGACAAATTACATGAAAAAAAAGGTGGAGAAGGCAAGCTTGCATCGTGCACGTCCTATGGGCACAGCAGAGAATCGCTTTGAAGTTCTATGTAGGGATCGGGGCCGTCGTGGTGGCAATCGAGAGAGAATTGCACAAGAGTGTGTTATTCGTTATAACTCATGCAGCTGTTCGTGCATGAAACCGAAACTTCTACACAGGCCGTGCTCACATGTTATAGCAGCTTGTTCACTTACTAATTTGTCCCCGAAGCCATATGTCTCACATTATTTTACGAAGGAGGTAGTCATGACAACCTAGAATGCAGAGATTTATGGTTTCGTAATATTTGGTAGTTTTACAAACAATCCTAGCAGTAACTACCTGCGGGGGCCCGATAAGGACAAATTAAGACAGAAGCCTGGTCGTCGTAAGACACGGCGCATTAGAAATGATATGGATGAGTTAGAAGTGGGAAGACTGGAGCATCGGTGCACCAAGTGCAATGGCACAGGACATACTTATAAAAAGTGCACGCGTGCAACCACCACAGAGGAAGCTGCAGAAGCAGGACCTTCAGGGAATCCGCAAGACGGCCGGCGCCCTCGTGCACGTCGTGGATTGCGGAATCAAGGCGAAAATGCTCTTTAAAAATAATAGTATGTCTGTATTTTTTGATTTGTTGTGTCATAGTATTAATTATATTTGTGCATTATTTTTTACATTATTAAGATATTTTAGGTATGGCGATGGATGAGGGACACTTGGAGTTGTTGGACGCACAGTTGGACCAGCGCCACCGGTCCTACTTGAGTGTTGTGACAGCTGCTGAGCTACCTGTTCTATGGCCTAGGGTACCTTAGGAGTTGTGGCGGCTGGACGAGCGATGGATACCGAGGTATGCACGATAACACGTTCACTTATTTGTTTTACTCATACAGACGATTTGGTAATATATATTTATATATAAATGTTGTATATGCTACATGCTACGAGCAGCTGGTCTACTGCCTCTGTGTAGGCTTGTGCAGGATAGTGCTGTTGAGGCCCCGGTCGATGCGGTGACATGGTTCAACTTTGACCGTTCCTTACTTGCGGCATTGGTGGACCGCTGGAGGCCTGAGACGCACACGTTCCACTTTCCTTGCGGGGAGATGACTCCCACACTCGAGGACGTCTCCTACTTACTTGGTGTCACCACTGCTGGGCAGGCCGTCAGCCGTCCAGACGTGGAGGCCACTTAGCGTGAGGACCTTCTAGTCCGTTTTGAGGGCGTTGTGCGTCGACCAGACGCTCTAGAATATCAAACTCTTGCTGAAAACCAGCATCACGGGCCTACGAAGACCTGGCTCTTGCAGTTTCAGGTAAATAGATAACACTGTGATATAGTTCATTAACATCAAATATTCATGTGTATGTTAAATGAAATTTGAACTTCTGTTTTCTAATTCAGGCCGAGTATATCCACCCTGCGGCGGATGAGGCCACTGTGTCGAGGCACTTGGAGGCCTATCTGTTGTGGTTGTTTGGTTGGATAATGTTCACATCGTCGCATGGGAACTCTGTCGCGAAGCACTTGATTCACTTCGCGCGCGAGATAGCGGACGCACCGCTCGACGCCGTGCCACAGTACAGTTGGGCGTCCACTATCTTGGTAGCCACGTACCGAGGTCTTTGTGATGCGTGCACAAAGACTGACCCGTCAGCTATCCTCTCTGGTTGTCCACTATTACTTCAACTCTGGTCGTACGAGCGGTTTAGTATTGGACGACCAGTCATGGATTTCTTGACTTACGGAGCAGGGTTGTACGGGGAGACGGAGGAGGACGGCCCTACGATGGGTTCATTGTGGGTCCGGCAGTGGGTAAGTCTTCTATATCACGGTTGAACCTGTTTCTATTTATTTTTGAATAAATTGCACCTTACTATTATTTTGTATACAGCCTACTTGGGCAAACATTCAGGTTCACAGAGCCTATCCTGAGTACATGGCGGCGTTCGACCGGATTAGGCCAGACGACGTCCGCTGGACACCTTACAGTATGGAGGAGATTGTCGTACGAGCGCCTAATGGGTTGTCGTCATTCTGCACGAGGGATCAGGAGTACTGGCTGACATGTAAGGCTGTCGTTTTCGACATCTTTGTCGAGGACTACGCTCCTCACAGAGTGATGCGGCAGTTTGGTCGTAACCAAACGTTCCCACTCCCGGTTGCCCATATTGTTCCTCTTTCCGTGCACGGGTAAGTATAAGACAATTAATTCATTCTGATTGAGTATTTAATATATATAAAAAGATAATTAATACGTTTTGAAATCCATAGTTACGTGCGGAGGGGTCTACCAGCAGGCGTGATCTTCCTTGGAGGCTTACGGGGACTACTTACGTTGGTATATTCCTCGCACAGGGATCAGAGTCACGTATACACCAGCGGAGCCACGGACCCACGTCCCCAGGTTGACGGACACGTACCCTGTGCGCAGAGATCAGGCGATGTCGTTGGCGGTACGATCTTTATGAACTTCAACCCACTTTGTTTAATATTTTTCTTATCGTAATTACTTCAATGTTCTCGTTTTGTTAATAGGCCGACATGGCTCACCGTATCACTGTGGATGGTGGATCGCTCTTGCACCGGTTGAGGGAGGGCATTCAGATGACCAGCCGCGAGCTTACCGCTGCGGTCCAGAGGATGTACGACTCTGCTGCAAACATTGTCAAGTTGACGTCGTGCCGGCCCTGCGGGCGACAGCCGGATGTCGTCCCTCGACGTTCACACGTGACACACAGGCCTGACGGACCAACGGCGCCACTACCTCCGCGGCCTACGTACCAAACAGGTGAGTAACTTATATTTTCTTTGTATGTAGTAATGGTAACTTGTTCGTTACTTATAAGTTTCATTATTCAGGTCCACCTACGTACTCTGTTGGTTGGCGTCCGGAGTTCGATATCATTGGATCATCTTCGCAGCCTGCTCACATGCCTACAGGTCGATATAATTGTGAAATTTAATTATATTATCTAATACTGCTTTATTCGTAACATTACATTCACTCTGCATGGTCAGGTATGCACTTTGACGGTTCACGGCATCGGTTCGATTTCGGAGGTTCCTCTTCACACGCTGTACCCATGGTTCCAGGTATGACCTACTTTTAAGAGTTCGACACGTTATATATTAGTTTTACCATCAGCGTTATCGTAACGTTGGTCTTATATGTTTAGGGACGACCCGTTACGACTACGAGGGATCGGACATCTCTGAGCACGCTGACACTTTTCGTCAGCGATCCCCGTCACCCTTCGACCTTGACAGTTACCTGGACAGGAGCCGGCGGACGTACTTGCGTCATCACAGTTACGTGAAGCATCACCACAGACACAGCCCTCACAGGACGAGTACGCGACACCAGCTGCTGCTGGAGGCCGTCCTGCATGTGTTATAGTTCCTCCTTCATCGCTTAATTACTCAGCCGGCCATGTGCGAGCGGGCCGCAAAGCACCAAAGCCTGGCACGATTAGGGGTGTTGCACCTAAGCGTGGACGATATTAGTTTTGTATGATTTGCCGCCGATGTTGTTTTCTATGATATTGTACTGATACTATTTTAGTTTTTAGAACTTAATTAATGTTTCACTGTTGTATTTTTTTTATCTATTAAGCTTGGGCGAGCACACGACAACGGCGTTTTCGCACGCCCATTGCATGACTGCGTATTATTTTTGCTATTTCTCCGACTTCGATATTTTTTTCTGAAATTTCTGAATAAATAAATATTATTTTAAAAAAAATCCAAAATTTTTTCTGAAATTTCCAAATAAATAAATATTATTTTAAAAAAATCCCAAAAAACCAGGTCGCCCATCGGCGGGGCAAACATCTGGTCACCCTTTGGCTGGGCGACTAGCCTGATCGCCCTTTGGCCGGGCGACGTGGGCCTGGTCGCCCTTTGAACGGGCGACGTGGGCCTGGTCGCCTTTTGAATGGGCGATTCTCTCACGTCGCCCTTTCAACGGGCGACCAGTGGCCTATTCCTGCAATTTTTTGGAAACGGAGACTAATTTTATAATTTTTTTAAAAAATAAGTTTATTAATAAAAAAATTCGCCTCTATAAAGCATTGCCATGGGCCCTGTAAAGCCATGTGATGCAGCCCGAGCACGGAACCAAACAAATTCAAGCTTGGCCTGGCTCGCTTCGTACTTAACAGGTCAGTCTGCTGGGTGCTGGCTGAGCTGGGCCTGTATCTCGCTCGTGGCCGGGCTTGCACAGACCACCAATATCACTCAGATATATCGCCTCGCTGACCCCTACAAATTTTGGGTATATATTTAGGCTCCTTTAACTATTTCTGATCTAATACTTGACCCCTCACCTTGAAATCATGTATTTATCCCATAATTAAAGTATTAAAACTTTCTAAATAACCCTCAGGGTGGTTTTGAAGTTTTTTTTGGCTAACTTGGCAAATTTCATCAATGATGATATAGCTGTGAGACAACAAAACATAGAAAAAAGGTATATATAACAACCTAACATATGTAAAGGTAACTATGTAACCTTCAACTATAAAAACAAAATTATAGCCATAAAGCATCTAATACCTTTCAAGTAATCCTTAAGATAGTTTTGCAAGGCATATTTTTGTGCATGTTTTACCATTGTATCCCACCACGTCAACAAAAATCACCTTAAAAAAAATCACCCATGAGGTTATTTAAATGGGTTTCAATATTTAAAGGAGTAATAAAATATCTAGATTTTCACATGTATTCTCAAACCATATGTTTAACTTCTCTGAAGCAGTTTTTAAGTCAATTTTTTGTTTTTATTTATTCCAGTTAAACTTTTGAAAAATCATATTAAACCACACACAAAACATAAATGAGAAATCCAATTTTGTTGGATTCCACATGAGTAGATCTATATAGTAAATATATAATATGATATACTTTAGTATCAAGTTTTTGTTGTAGATTTAGATCTATATTTTCTATAATTAATTAGAATAATTTATAATTGCACTTTTCGTGGTCCAATTATGGTGAATTTTAATAGTGACCTAATTATTTTATACTTGAACTATAATAAAAATTATATACTCATCGGATCATATATAACATAGTTGTCAATTTATTTAGTTTTAACGAGCATAAACCCTAAATAAATCTATAACTAAGTTATAGATGATCTAATGAGTATAAAATTTTTACTATAGTTCAAGCATATAATAATTAGGTCACAATAAAAATTCACAATAAAAACTTTAGTTATGAATTATTCTAATTAATTATAGAAAAGTATAGATCCAAATAATAGAAACTATATACTAAAGTATACCATATTATATATCCACTATGTAGATTTACTCATATGAAGTCTAACAAAAATGAATTTTCTATTTTATGTATTATTTATCTATACCTATCTATAAAGAGGCAAAATTTCTCCACCTCTTTTTTCTTTCACCTCTTGTGTCCTATATGTTTATGGTTAGAAAACCATAATTAAAACCATAATTTCTCATAAAAATTTCAGTTCACTCCTAAATTTCTATCCGCCTATGCCTCTCCTCCCGTGTATCTACTTGCCTCTTCTCTAAAGAGTAGAAGTGGAAAACCATAATTGAAACCATCACGAACTCAGCATATACAATCAAATCAGAACACAAGTAACTCAACAATGATTTAGAAGGCAAATAAAGACTATATTTTAGATCTAGACCAAATAGAATACAAAACGAAATCAAAATCATCATCATCATCATATATATATTCCGGATCAAGACCACCGGACGTGCCTCCTCGCCATGGAGCCAATTTCATCATTTATTGGTAGGTAAAAATTCAGTCTGTCCTATTTTTTCTTTCACCCCGTATTCACTTTTGTTAACAACCAAATCTTATCGAATACGAACAGGATTATACAATATAAAAAAGGAAAACTCTATCGTCTACTACCTGCACACAATAGCAACGACCCAAAAGGCCCAGCCCAACTAGCACATGTGCAGGTATGCGAACTGCAACTAACAGCATGTGCTCTTCCCCTAAAAAAAACTAACAGCATGTGTTCACGCACTATTGAGTCCAATCTCAAAAAAAAAACTTATAAATTGAATTAAATTTAAATTTAGAATGAGATAGCAATTAGATCCACAAAAATTATCACTTCAAATATAGTTCGAAAATCAAGTAGCACAGAGTCTGAGTATTATACGTTGAAGTAAAAAAACAAACAGAACAAAAGAAAAAAATAAGAAAAATAGACAAATAAAGCAAAACATGTGGATGTTTATTTGGTCTCCTTCACTCTGAGTCTCCGAAATTGGCTCCCGTCCCAATTACAACACAATTCTCCGTACCTTTGTTTTTGCCTTGACCTCTCATTGTCGTTTTTTAGTATTTTTGTGTTTCTTATAGACATAAAAAATAAATAATATAATATAATATTATGGACCTTTCAGCCATTAAACCTTCTCTAATCACTATAAAAAAGATTTTAAGGTTGTGTTGTAGTTTAACTGAAAAAACTTAACCTCATTATAACTTAAATTAACTAATAAGATCATAAACTAAAATCATAAATGACTTGCTTAAATCCATTTTAAATAAATATATCTCTATAATCCCCAACAAGGACTGTTATGCGAAACATCAACACTAATTTTCTGTCATATTCTCAGAGCAATCATTGTAAGTCAGCAACTAACTCCTTACTAAATTTCGTGAGATATTTGAATTATATATTTTTATGGATCTACAAAGGAAGTCAAGAAACTCGATATTAACAGTAACAACATATAGATAGTACAAAAAAATAAAGCTACGCTATATTTACATGTAAATATTTCTAAGCTTTGCTATGGAAAAAATATATCAAAGGTGTATTTAAAAATAATACATGCTTAATAGGGTATTTTCATATTATTGACGTATTAAGGTTATCATAATATAAGTCATAGCTTTAAATTTTATAGAAATAGTAAAATATAAATAAATATGTATCACATTATTGTTTTTTATAAATATTTCGTAATTGTCCTGTTACAACGCACGGGCATGTTTGCTAGTTTACTATAATTTTTCAATGTTTTAGCCAAAATAAAATTAAAAAGGACAAATCCTCCTCCAAAACAGCTCTAGGGAGGCAAACAGACAATTTGGAAAGTTTAGAAAAGCGGTTTGTCCGATTTTGAAGTTTACGAATAAAAACGGATTTTCGTAAAACTTGGATGAGGAAAAGTAGACTTCTTCCTGGAATAAATAGAAGCTGTTGGGCTGCTTATTTTACGACCATTATCTGGGTCTGCACGGCAGCAGGGATGGTGAATGGAAATGGATATCCGAATTGTCCAATGTCCATATGTTAGTCAAGACTTATAATATGAGTATCTGTATTCTATATGTTTCTAATATGAGTGTTAAATGGATATATTCAAATTTGTTTTTCACTCCCTTTGTCTATCCGAATTTTATTCGAATTAAATTAAAATATGATATACATATCCGATTGGATGCGCATCCGATCCGTTTTCGTGCCCTACCCCCTATAAATACACAGCAACGGCAAGGTTTGAGCCGGCCGCAACACACGGCGGTCTCACACGGCAAGGCTAGAGCCGGCCCGATTTGATGGCACGCTGACACCGCCGCGATATCCGAGTCGACGAAGACACACCACCACCGTCACCACTCTCCCCCGCCGGCGCCGGCCCGATTGTCGATTCGCTTTCCGTCCGTCGCTTCCAACTCCAAGATGATGAAGAACAAGAAGAAGCATAAGGTCACCTCCACGACACCGTCGCCACTGTCCACCACCATTGCCTCCCTTCCCGACGATGTAGTGGAAGACATCCTGCTCCGCCTGCCGTCCGCCGCCGCCATCTACCGCGCCGCCCTCGCCTCCGAGCACTGGATTCGCGTCACCTCCTCCTCGACCTTCCTTCGCCGCCTCCGCGACATCCACGACTACCCACTCCTGCTCGGCCACTTCGTCTCCCCCTACGACCTCACCCCGCCTCACTTCTACCCCGGGCCCCTGCACACGGAGCCGGACGGCCTCCTCGCTGCTATGGTCCGCCGCGGCGACTTCTTGTTGACCCGCATCCAGGTACAGGGCTCCGGCCGGCACGTCCTCGAGGACTGCAGCGGTGGCCGCCTCCTCTTCTTCGACACGAGGACGCTCAGGGTGTTCGATCCAATGACTCACCGCGTGTCTTGTGTTGACCAGCTGCCAAGACACGGAGGCAGACCCCCGATCCACCGCGGCCGCTCCTTGGGTTTGCTCCCGAACGTTGACGACGCTGACAAGTTCCGTGTCATCTCGATACGGCACGGGAAAGACAGGAAGCCGCCTCGTTTGGAGGTGTACGACTCCTGCACCAGAGCTTGGAGCATCGTCAATGAAGCAGGCAAGATACCAGCCAGGTGCCACATGGCCCAAATCTACCGCGGACAGTATTCACCTGCCATGCACGCGGGCGACCATATCTATTGGAAGTATGCCCGTGCAGATTTGCTTCTCTCGCTAGACACCAAGACGATGACACTCTCCGACGTGCTTCTCCCTCCCGGCGTGACCTGTCAGTCAGTTTACGCTGTTGGCGAGACAGAGAATGGCACTTGCTTCCTAGTTCATGTCTTGGAAGTCTCCGGCCCGAGCAGCCGACGAATGCAAGTGTGGCGTTTTAAATTAGGAGATGATCATGAGGGCAATCCAGCGTAGATGTGGCAGTTTGAGCGACAGGTGCCACTAATCCGCTTAGGCTCTGCATCAGTGGTTCACAGTGTGGATCAGGTCTGTGGAATTGTCGGCGGCATTGTGCTTCTTTGCTTCAACAGCCCGTCATCGTATAAACATCACATTGCTTTTCGACTCAAGAGCTTGAAGGTCGAGGCAGATTTTAACTGCCGCGGACTGGCACGCCCCTTTGTGATCGAGTAATGGCATGGCCTCTTGCAGGTGCAAATCCTTTCTGCCTCTCAAAGTGTCCTCTCATAGTATAATCTCACTTATTATGTGCTATCATGTTTTGACTAATCCCCTCAGACTGATTGCATTCTTGTTTCGTCATCTCTTTTTAAACATAAATTTAAGTTATGGAGGAAACATTAGACATTAGAACTGTTTATTTTGAGGGAATACATTAAACCATTTGTCCACCATCAGCTTCAAACATACATGTCTGCGGATATAGACTAGTTTGTGTATTTTCTTAATTAAAGGGATAAGGCAATTGGAGTGTTTATGTGCAGAATAAATCGGACGTTACAAAAGTCATGCATGTCTACATTTCTTCCAGCCATCCAATGGTTACTTTTCACAACTGCAACAAATGATAGTTAGATGTAAGTTCAACGTAGGATGTTACACTTTGTTGGGAGTCCCTAGGATACTTGTTTGAAAATATCTACATGTCATACTCAAAAAAATATCTACATACCATGTAGCCAACAATCCTATGCAGGAGAAATTTAGCAGATCATCAAATGAGTTTTGCTGATGACCAAAAAATAACTACTAGGATTAAGCATTGTCAACAATTTGCCCTTGGCTACAAGTTATCTATGGCTATTGGATCCTGAACCAAATCCTCTTTTAAGACATAATATGTTTGGAAAAATCAATTTAACCTCCTTACCTATTGCTGCTGCTCTTATACTTCACCCTAACCTCGAAACAAGGTGTTTTTTTCCTTAATTAGAAAAGGCGAATTTTGCTGTAGGACACTACAAAAACATGGAATTGGCTATAGGACACCGTAAACGCGCTATTTTGCTGAGTACCATTATAAAATCGTGTTTATTTGCCCGTAGACACCGCCCTCATTAAAATAAGAATAACCTGCTTACGGGAGAGAGAAACTTTACAAAATGACCATTGATGCCCCTTGGACATGCTGGTTCAGTTCAAAATGGTCGAACCAGACCACATCGGATGGTTCAGTTGGTGAACCGGTCGAGCCAAATCAAAGTGACAAACCCTAGCTATCCACCACCTCCACAGTCCGCATCCACCGCCACCGCCGCCGCCGCCAACACCCCATCGCGCTGGTGGCCGTCGCGAGGAACCCTAATCATATCTCAGTGGCTGTCGTCGTCGCCCTCGCCACCCCTTGCCCCTCCCCCCACTGGTCAGTTGATGGATGTGTGAAGATGGTTGCGTCCCCCAAAACCAAAGCGGCTCCGCCCAAGCATCGAATCCCCATCCAAGGGCCTCAATCTGTCATGGGTTCCTGACGGATATGCACTTTGCTTCTCTTCACCCTTATCGATTGTGGCCAGGCTTGGTTGTATTGCTGTCGATTTTTGAATGGGTGTAGTTTGTTTGACAATTTTAGGGATTTCATATGTGTTGTTCTTGTCCCTTTTCTAGGATGGATAGTAGTTCTGCTCTAAGGGTAGCTGTTCGCGTCCCAGCTTATGTGGTGCGCAATGCAGCAGATTTTCAGCTCATTGTGGATAGGGACACAATCAATTTGATCGATTTGACAAAGGATGTAGCACTGAAATTGTCTTGTGGGAACAATCTGGGCTTTAATCTGGAGTTCTATGACAAGCAAACCAAACGTTATACAACTCTAACTATTGATGCAACACTGATGTATGCTATTGACAACTATTGGGACCTAAGGAGGCTACCTCTGTTTGTACAATTCTATGACACCGTTGCAATGGCATACAGTCAGAGCTTGTCTGTTGATAATGATGTTGGTGTATCTTCTCATTCCTCTCTGCTTGCTATTGATGATGGCCATGCTGATGTTCAGTTACTTAGTGTGGGAGATAGTGATGCTGAATCTGATGGCTCTGTTAACTCTGCTAACTCTGATGGATCTGCTAAATCAAAGAAGGGAGAAGGCACCAAAAAAAGGTGTTGGGGATGATGAACCATGGGAAGAAGCTGAGGAGGAATATGTTGGTATCAATGATGAGCAGTGGCACATGTCTGACCAAGAACATAGTGACCAAGCCAATGCAGATCATGATGAATCTGACTCTAGTAAACATGATGATTTATTTGTTGATGATAAGGCTGGGTGTGAGGTTTCTGAGCATGTAACTAATTTAGAGAACCCCACTATAGCCCTTGGTGTCACATTTGAGGATGGGGACACATTTAAGAGGGCTATCAGGCAATATGCAATGATTAACAAAATTGAAATTACAACTCCTTACAGTGAGTCCAAAAGGTATAGAGGGTACTGCAAGGGATTCAACAGGAAGAAGAAGAGGTGCAAGTGGAGGATCCATGCTTCTCAACTTCAGGATGGGAGGACTTGGCAGGTCTGTAACTTGGAATGCTTCTCAACTTACATTATGTAATTGTTATTTTTTTATTTGATATATATTTGTTTGTTGCAGATAAAGAGGTTGAGTAAGAAGCATACTTGTCCAACAACTTCTCAACTAGAAAAAAACTGCATGGCAAACAATGCATGGGTGAGGGATAGGGTCATTAACATCCTAAGAGATGAACCAACAAAAGGAGCTTCAGAAATTAGGAAAGATTTACAGAACAAGTACAACATCCAACTGTCCTACTATGTTGTGTGGGATGGAAGGGAGATGGCTCTAGATGAGATTCAAGGCAAATGGGATGACAGTTTTGAAGATGCATTCAGATTCAAGGCTGAGGTTGAGAGAACAAACCCAAGAAGCATTGTGGTAATTGATTGTGCAAAGTGGGTAACAAAATGAGGTTCACAAGGATGTTTGTGGCATTCAAGAGCTGTGTTGATGGGTTTTTGACTGGGTGCAGACCTTTCCTTGGTGTTGACTCCACACATCTGACTGGGAGATGGAGAGGACAGTTAGCATCAGCATCAACATCAGTTGTAGATGGACACAACTGGTTGTTTCTAGTAGCTTATGTTGTCTTTGAGTCTGAAACAGCTGACAATTGGACATGGTTTTTTCAGCAGCTGCAAATTGCTATTGGAACACCTCCTAGACTAGTGATTTGCACAGATGCTGGAAAAGGAATTGACAAGGGGGTGGCAGCTGTGTTCCACAATGGGGTTGAGCATAGAGAGTGCATGAGGCATCTAGTGAAGAACTTCAACAAGAGGTACAGAGGTGCAGTGTTCAAGAAACATTTGTGGCCAACCAGCAGGGCCTACAACCAAAAGCACTACTTACATCATTTCAACATGATGAATAATGCTGCACCAAGGGCTATGAAGTGGATAGAGGACAACCATAAACAATTGTGGACCAGATGGAGGTTCTCTCATGCATCTAAGTGTGACTATGTTACTAACAACATAGCAGAAACATTCAATAGTTGGATTAGGAAAGAGAAGTCACTTCCTATAATCCCACTCATGGATAAGATAAGGCAAATGATAATGGAAAAATAAGTCATGAGGAAGACACTGTCAAGCAAGATGACAGCCATATATTGCCTCACATCACAAAAGAACTTAATGCTATGAGTAGGAACTTACAGTATGTCATACATAGGGGTCCTAACAATACTGCTGAGATCCAAGGCACTACAAAGGAACTCAAGACTTGGAGGCACACTGTGGACCTTGAGGCCAAGACATGCAGTTGTCAGAGGTGGCAGATCAATGGACTGCCATGTACTCATGCACTGTGCCTCATCAGTTCTATGCGCAACAGATTTGTAGAAGACTATGTAGACAACTACTATTCTGTTGCTATGTTCAAGAAAGCATATGACAATGAGATACACCCAATGACAGATAGAGGTCAGTGGCCTGAGGTGGAAATGGGCTTCAAATTGTGGCCACCTCGGTTTAAGAGAGCTGCAGGGCGGTCAAGAAATAGAAGGATCAAAAGTACTAAAGAAAGAGGTACGACAAAGAGACAGATGTAACACCTCTGGTGTTATGTTAACTAAAACCTGCCATGTCATCATATGCATTGCAAAGCATTCATGGTTAAGTCAACCTTAATGTGCATCAACTAAAATAAATTTACATTTTCTAGGTTGATTGCGTTTCTGGAATTGCTTTGTCACATGAAATGAAAATTTTTTTATTTTCGAATGTTATCGCAAATGCTTAGTTTATACTCTATGTACTTGAGGTGTAAACTGTGTTTACACTAGTATCAAGCATAGTGTATAAGTCTAAGTCCAACACTAAAAAAATGATTTCTATATTTGAAATTAAATTTGGATTCCCAAACTTATTTCTAAGCCTGGCTATCCAAGTTTAAATTCAAATAGGAAATACTATAAAAGGTTTTTCAAAAGTCAATTTGGTCAACCAAGGGTGTAATTGGGTCAATGACCTAAAAATGTCCTTGGATGATGTTTGTGATCATTAATAACCAACCAATTAAATTAGAAACCAAATTGAGTTTAAATTCTATTTCAAAAACCCTTTATTTTCAACCCCAATTTTATCCCCTTTTCCCTAATTCAAAATCTATAAGGAATTTGGAGATACTCTAAAAAGATAGTTTGTATATCTTGACAGGAGTTACAAAGTTGGTATACAAAGTTTTTCAAGTTTCCAAAAGGAATTTCAAATTAATTTGAAAATACAGTTTCTAGCATTTATCCCCTTTTGAATTTAAAACCATAATTTAAAAATTATGCATAATTTGAGGAAACTTTGTACATGAAAAATGTTTGGTTTGATAAACTCAACATTTCATAGTTTTGAAGATTTTCAAGTTTTATTGAAAAATCAAAAGTAATTTCAAATGTTTCTTTCTAGGGTTAATCCCCTTTTCAAATCTGAATTCAAATTTTAAAATCTAAATAGAATTTGAAGATGCCCATTAAAGGAAAAGTGTAGCTCTTGAAAAGTTATGCAAATGATATTTTTGGAGATTTTCAAGTTCTTATACAAATTTTGAAGTAATTTGTATTTTGAACCGAATGGCAATTCTGTAAATAATCCGAACAGCACCTAACCCTATCGGCGAACGCCATGGCCGGCTCCGCATCGCGCGCCGCCGTCCACCGCCGCGCCTTCCCGGCCGCCCGAGCGTTTTCGGACGCGAGAAACTTCACCGTCGTCGTGTCACCTGCTCCTTCATCGGCTCCGAGCTATAAATACCGATCGGACGACGCCGTTCTTTTCCTTTCTTCCTGCCGCCACCGTCGCCGACGACCTCGCTCCGCCGCCAAAATTCGCCGTCGACACTCAACCTCTGTCCAATTGCTCTCGCCCAAAGTTCCGCAACTTCCTCACAGTCCTTTTGGGCCAGTCCGTGTTTTCTTTCATCGCCCAAGCTGCCTGCACGCAGTCTTCTTACCCGCGGCCGGTCAGTCGCGCCGCCACTGCCATCTCCGCCATTTGCCATCACCGGAGGTGAAAATATTTTACTTTCGACCCCTTAATCGTGCTCTCCGTGTTATCCTGCGTCTGATGCGCACCTTGGTTTGAGCAGCGCATTACCGGAGGTCGCCGTGACGCCGTCGTGCCATCGGAGCGCCGCCGCCGCCATCACCGCCGTCGACCGCAGCTCAACCCAGCCACTCCGGACCTCTATTAACGCGCGCATCAGCGCCGTGGTGAGCTCCTGCATCTATCCGTGTCACCAATTTCATCCATTTCGCATCGGGAGTTGTTGAAGCGCAGTCCGGAGTCATTGGAGTCCTGCTCGAGGGCTCGGCCGACGAAGTCGAGGGGTGCACTGTTCTCGAGGGGTAGTCGAGGGGTGCACTGTTCTCGAGGGGTAGTCGAGGGGTGCACTGTTCTCGAAGGGGTCAAGTCGAGGGGTGCACTGTTCTCGAGGGGTAGTCGAGGGTTGCACTGTTCTCGAAGGGGTCGAGTCGAGGGGTGCACTGTTCTCGAAGGGGTCGAGTCGAGGGGTGCACTATTCTCGAGGGGTAGTCGAGGGTTGCACTGTTCTCAAAGGGGTCGAGTCGAGGGGTGCACTATTCTCGAGGGGAGGCTCGTTCGTCGGGCGGAGTTCCGTCCTCGAGGGGAGGCTCGTTCGCTGGGGGAAGTTTCGTCTTCGAGGCTGGTCCATTCGCTCGAGCGAAGTTCCGTCTTCGAGAGGATGCCCGAATTGTACCCTCGAGTGAACAGTACCTATACGCTCGGTAGCCCCTCGAGCAGGCCTTGGCTTCGGACCATCATAGCCCGTCCGTGAGTTAGCCGGCCGGCATGCCTTAGCCTGCGGGCCCTCGAGCGTCGTTAGCTAGCTCGTTGAACTCCCGGTGTAGTGCTGAGTCTAATGGACCAGACCATGTCGCCGGAAACCTCACCGACGGTGAGGAATCGGCGGTCAACCGCCGCGCGGCCGTCGGTCAGCGCGGGGTTACTGTGCCGATTTTTCTTTTTCCATTTCCAGAAAATGATTTAAATGTTATTTTCTTTGATAATTCATAGTAATTCATATATAGCTCCAAAAATTCTGAAAATTTTTGTGAATGTTCTTTATGATGTTATCTACCTAGGAAAAATATGAAATGCCAAATTTGATAACTTTAATTTTTATGTCCTTATTTAATGCTTTTAAATAATTTATTAACCCCTTTTAGTTAACTTAATCATTATAGGATTTGATTGACTTTGAGATTGATTGATGACCTTAGGCCATTAACCCTAATGACCTTTGGCACTTTAATTAATTGTTTGCACTTACCTTAATCATGTCATTAAGGTTTAATTAACGTTATTTTATGTGTTTAATTAATTATAAAAATGGCGTAGTTAACCCTAACGAATTTTATAAGCAAAATTTTGTTAGCTTGCAACTTTATCGTGAAGAAAAGTTGTACTCAAGCCTTTCATCTGATCATGCACTTATCCAGCATCATGTTTACTATTCCATCATGTAAAGCATATTAATTATCGAATAGTTTCCGTTAACGGAGAGTTAACGTTATCACTCAGATCCAAAGGATGAGCAGATTCAAGAATCGGGAGTTGATCCAGAGTTTGAAAACTTCTACCCCAAACATCAAGGCAAGCCCCGGATACATTTAAACCTTATTCTATTTATAAAAGTTTTACCGCTTCAGCTCTGATATGATGCATTAAGTGATAGAAGTTGAGTGAAAACCCACAAATTGCATTACCTGTCTTATTTCCTTAATCCTTGTTACCCACTTGGAAGATGAGTAGTAATGCTTAGCCCTGCTTATTTATTTAATTGTTCAAAGGAAAAGAATGAAAAAGATGAGATTGGGTTTTATTGTTGAAATCTTGATGTTAGTAATAAATCGAGTCCGGACGGCGAACTTGCACTGGGAATGGAGTCCCTCTGTAGTGTTCTCGTCTGTTGATGCCCTAGGTCCCGTCCGTTGGTGAACTGGATGATATCGAGAATTTAGAAATCCACATGCATGAAGTGGTATACGGATGGTTGTAGCCGTGTATGCCATGGAGTGACCTAGCGTGGGGCCAGAGAATCCCATCTGTGTCATAGTGTGTTTTACTGTGGGGTTTAAGTTCCCATGTATCTCGGTACGCTGGGCCGAAGAGCTCACGTGTATCATGTGGTGATATACGGCTGAGGTTGTTATCCCGGTATATCGGTGTATCTGGGGTGCTTCGGAGTTAAAGTCTCCGGTATGCTCAGTCGCCTAGGTCCCAGCTGGGTATGAAAATAGATTCGAATCGCTGTTGCTTCTCGGAGAAGAAGACTCGATCATTGTTCATCATCGTAGTAACAACTTGAACAAAAGTTAAGATTCAATAATGAAGTTGAGTGATAATGGGAGTTAGCCCAAGCAAACTTCTCTTTCTATAAAGCTTTTACGCAAAATTTCTTATCTCCTACAGACCTTACCTAGTCCCTCTAGCCTGCATTTCTGTTTTCTCTACCCTTCTCTTTCGTCGGGTCAGTCTTGTTGAGTACTTTGTACTCAGGGTTTGTTGAACCCTTGTTGCAAGTGAGCCTCATGGGCAGGAGTGCTTTGCATCCTGCTGCATGACAGTCGTTGAGGAAAGCGACGAAGAGTAAAGGAGTTTAGCTCTTGGGCAGAGCTTTTGTTAATATTGTAATCTACTGCTACTCCACTACTATTATGGTGTGTATAATCCAAACTTATTGATGTAAATATTTGAAATTTAGAGTTTTTATAAACTTATGTTATTATAAGTCTTCATTTGTTTTACTCCGTGGTATTTTGTTTATATTAAACTGTTGTAATACTACAATGTCTCTCTACAATGATTGATCCTGCTCGGAGAATCGTGGATGATTCAGGATTTACCCGACAGACTTTTTAAGTTGTATGGAACACAGTCATGGTTATTTGGAGTCTGTTTAGACAATAATCATGCGTGTGGGCCATATGATTTAGAAGGTTCTGCCACAACAGAGGAAGTGTAAGAGATGTGGTCAGTTCGGCCATATGATGAAGACCTGCAATGAAACAGTGTATGACTCCGATGCACCACCACCAGAAGCACCAAAGCCGAAGAGAGTGAGGCCTAAGAAATCAAATCAAGCAACCACTATATCAACACAACAGTCTTAGATTGAAGGCACAAATGGTAGTGTTGGACCATGAGCCTCCACACTAGCACTAACAAACAGCCCAGCAAATGCACTTACAAATAGCCCTGCGCGGAATACTAGAAGGTATAACATGAACAAAACTTAAATTTCCCAACACTATAACTATATCCACACTATCTTGCCTAATGGTAGCCTTGTTTGTATTTTGTAACAGCCACAAAAGGGCCTTGCTGGATGCACCTAAAGATTTGCCCAATAGAAAGAAGATGCCCAAGGTGACCAACTCCAAGACAACTAGGAGCAAGAAGGAGTCTATGACTGAAACAGAGGCAATAAGCAACAAGACCATTGACCAAGATGTTCCCAAGAAGAGGGTGAGCAAGAAGAAGCTGATAATGGACCTGTGATGGCAGTTATTCATTCTGTTGTGTAATGTCAGTAATGAATTTTGTTGTGTAATGGTAGTAATGAACTATGTAAGTGACCTATGGTTCTGTCGAACCAACTATGTTGAAGTCAAGACTATTTGCTTTGCTTGCAAAAACTATGTAGAACCTGTTGTGTATGAACCTATTATGTATGAATCTGTTGTGTATGAAACTGTTTGCTTTGCCATGTCTATGTAGAACCTGTCATTTGCCAATCAATTGCAACACATTTGTCAACACATGCCATGTTTATTGACATAACATAAGGCAAATTGCAACACAAACTAAGTTTTACAAATTGTAACACATCATGAAACATGTTCACTAACTGAGACATACAAATTGCCTAGCTGACACATGTCAGGTTGTTGCCATCTTCACTTGACCAACAAAACGAGCAAAACAAGCACTAACACAAACAATTTAGCAACACCTACTAAAAGCAGATGCTTTCCTATCTTATCAACCTTGTCGTTCAATGTAGTATGGCAGGCAAGTAGACTCTTTAGCCCTGTCTCTGAATCTTGAAGAAGAACAACAACATTCTGCAATAGTTCATGACAGGCCTCAATGCTGTGGCGACCTTCACCATGTCGTTGCCAGCCTGCACCACCTCCAGCGGCATGCTCTCTCGCCCTCTGATCTGACTGCACCCGTGAGGAATATGGCCTTCGGCGACCAAGTACTCCACATATTTCTCTTCAAACATATATGTGTCGCAAGCAAAATCGGTCTGGAAAGGAAAACAAATAAGGAAAAATAGAACTTCAGAAAAACCATCACCAGGACAATAACGAATCCACAAAAACTTACATGCTCAAGCAGAGGACACTTGTAGAACCTCTTTCCCTTGCTGCCGGTCTTCTATGACACACGATCGATGAGTTTGGTTCTGCACTTGGAGCAAGCAACCAGCGGCAAGAACCCTGCAGGATCTCTATGTTTAGAATATGCCCTAGAGGCAATCATAGAGACGATGATATTCTGATTCTATCTATGACATGCATTAAGTGTTCATTGAATATCCATTATAGACAACTTGTGTTGATTGGAAATTATGTGAATTATTTGTGGAACTCTAATTATTTGAATGGTTATTCTAAAGTTGTCCCTGGTCGGCGTTCTTGTGAGAACACACTTGAATATTAGACCAGCACATGTATTAGTTGATGACTATGCTTCACAAGTCATGGACATGGAGATGTCGAACTAATAATGTGGGCACATGTGAGACATGTAGACTGGACTGACCCAACTTGAGATTGTCTTTATTCATGTCATGTACGTTATATCCTTAGACCTGAGATTGTGGTATGTACTCAAGATGTGAAACGGCCTACTTAGGGATTATCAAACACTCCTCCGTAACTAGGTAGTTATAAAGGTGGTCTTCGGGTGGTCGGGAAGCATGATATGAGACATAGACAATCAAGATGGAATTTTCCCCTCTCTGCATGAGAAAGATATCACTGGATCACTCAAGTGATTGGATCAATAAATACATGGCCGTGCTTGGGTTAAGTGTTAACCCATGAGTTAAACCATATATCAGTGGCAAAGGGAATAACTTGTACATGGTCATAGTGGTTTGTCTGATATGATCTTTGCGTATGCATAGGAGTTGCCATGCCTTGCTAGAGGCCGCTGTCAACTATTGGGCGAGTAGGAGTACTTGGCCCAAGTCTATGTGTGCGTGAACCTATAGGGCCGCATGCTTAAGGGCTGGAAGCCTAATTCGGGTTGGACCAGGACTAGACAAGGCTTAAGGTTCCTGATGGGCCTCTAGGTCAGGGTCGCATAGGGACGCCTATATAAGCAAGGGTAGGGGTGAGGCAAAAGTGATCCATTTTGATCGATTGAGCCGTCGTCGCCCACTCCACGCTTACGTTTTTGCTCCTCATAGACCTAGCAGTTCGGTTGCGTATTGCTTCTTCCCTCACGTTTGTGATACCTCGGAGGTGCTGCATCTGTGGCACAAGGACGGAACTGGTCGATCACGGTGGTCGGCAACTGGTCGGTGACTAGTTGGACTGGTCGGCGACTAGTTGGACTGGTCGAGAACATGCTCAGACGATCCGCAAGCGAAGGGTGTACTTGACGGACGACCGCGCAACTTCACAGCACTGTTGCAACGCGTTTGAGTACATCGAGTCCTCCGCTGCATTTGTGCGTCTAGTGGTAATCCCGTGACCTATATCTAGCAGTAGATCCTGGTTTATGAGGTAGAAAAGTTTTATTTTCTGGCTAGCGTAACACCCTAATAACCCTCCACTCTGTACGGCTCCACGGACAAGGGCCCTGGGTGAGGCCCGGCGAAAGGGGTGGAATGCGAGCTCGATGCCATGGGGACGGGGACAGATCTAGGGTTTGGAACAGAGAAAGAAGGAAAGGAGAGAGATGGAGGATGACGGGGTCGGCGAAGAAGATGACGGGGACAAAGACGGCTCCAGCACCTGAACGGGTTTATGTGGTTCAACCGGACCACGACAGACCGACAGGGGCAAAATCGTCTAGTAAGTCAAGTTTCTCTCTCCCGTAAGCTGGTTATTCTTATTTTAATGAGGGCAGTGTCCACGGGCAAATAAACACGATTTTGTAATGGTACTCAGCAAAATAGTGCGCTTGCGGTGTCCTACAGCCAATTCCATGTTTTTGTAGTGTCCTCAAGCAAAATTCGCCATTAGAAAATGTATAAATAACCCTCAGGGATGGTTTTTAAGGGTCTTTTTGCTGGCGTGACGAATTTCATGTGGATGATAATATAGCTGTGAGTCAACAAACGATAGAAAAAAATTATATGTATAACCACCTAACATATGGAGGCTTAAGTATGTAACCCTCAACTATAAACACTAAAGTATCTAGTACCTTTCAAATGATCCTTGAGATAATTTTGCAAGGCATATTTTTTGCACAGTTGTTTTACCATTGCATCCCGCCAAATAAAAAATCACCTTCAAAGGTGTTATCTAAACGGGTTTCAATATTTTAAGGAGTAAAATAGCTAGTTTTTTAAGTAAGAGAGTGAAGTAGATGATTAGCTACATGGTTAGGGTTGTCATTTTTTCCTAACATGTTTGGAATACCAGATGTGTAAAAGTGAACAGTGGCACAGTGAATCACATAGATTATAATTCAGTGGCTTAAAGGGGGATAGACCTCCCTGAGGTATTGCATTAAGAAGGGATTCTCAATTTGCAGCATGGAGAAAAGCTCCCTAAAATTGGCAGCTTAGGATGCAATCTCAGCAAAGCGCCTTTTTTATCCCTAGGTGTCTGGCGCTACACAGCAAGTGCGCAACCACCATGCATTATCAATTTATTTAAGTATGACAATGAAAGAAAATTCTTCTTTTTTGAGGGAAATGAAAGAAACTTCTTAGTTTCATTTTGTCCCAGCATGTTTCATACTCTCATGTGACATAACTTCAGTGACATTTAAGGGGCTGCCAAAAAAATTTCAGCGGAACTGGAACAAGTTATCACGAGTTCACTAGAGTCTTTGATATTAAAGGGGTAATGGGTATGTCTGCTCACTAGAGTAGTTTAGAGCATCTTAAGGTGTCCTTTGGATAGGATAACCAATGTGATGTTACAGCTCCTAATGACACCATTTGAGCCTCATTTGATCAACTTTATTATCCAAGATGTTGTTTATATGTTTGGTTAGATGTCTAGAGACTTATTTGTGACAATCTGTAACTTTGAGGGGCCTTCCATAAAGTGCCCAAACCAGCCCAAAAGGCTACCTGAGCTCCCTCCTCGTTTAGGGGCTTGTTCATCTGGTTTTCAGGGGGAGAGAGCTAAGGTTTGAGACAGGAGAGATGATGCTTTGATCTACCAAATCCACCACTAGAAGAGTGAAATTTATGGGGATTGAGCCTCGCCAACCTTGTTGGCTCCTACCTCTTGTATCCTTCATCTTCATGGTGGTTTGTTTCCTCGTCGCCCCCCGTGGTTTTTTCGCGCAAGGGGTTTCCATATAAATTCTTGTGTTTACCTATGATTTGGTATTTATCTTGTTCCTATCTTGCTTGCTATTGGTGCCATTCGTCCAAGTTCATGGCATATGGGTATGCTGGCACGCAATAGATATATGTGTTCGTTGATATATTGAGTTGGTGATGATGGAGATTGATGTGTTGGTAAGCTGATCTTTGCAAGTATATTCCTTCTGTGAAGTTTGGACGACACCAAGTTTATAGAATGGATGATATGGAGCTGAATTGTCGTATGCACATAAGGTGTTCGGTGAAATGCTTGTAAGAGATTAGCTTGCTGATTTTGATGCTTCTGCTGCCCTGCTGCGTTCACAACCAAGATCTATGGAATCTTGTATTCTATATTATCTAAGCTCATCAGATTTTGAGGCTCTCAAAATCTTTATGTTAAAAATGTTCCAGAATCTATATGGGATTATAGAGTTTTTTATACAACATGGCTATATTACGAAAAAATTATAGATAAACTTCTGGATCATTGAAACTTCTATTTTAGCAGGGAGCTAGTGCCTTGGAAGGTGGACGCATGTCCTTTTGGTGAATAGAAACAACATTGATTGGCCATATGAACGGCGAACGGTCCAGGCTCTTGACCCGCGGACTGTCAGCAGTTCATTTTTCAGTGGCGAGCAGATCTGCTCTAGTTTTGTTCGGAGGTCTGGAGTTGAATAGCGGACTGTCCGGGCCCGAGGGGCGAACTGTCAGTGGTTTGTAGGACTTTTAGATAGCATAAGTGTTGCTGTCGACGTTCCATTTGGTAACGGTGGACAATCTGAGCCTGTGGGGGCGAACTATCCGCTGTTCATTATTTGAGCCTAACAGCTAGTTTTCGGTGAATGGCGGACAGTCCGACTTGGCCCATGGACTATCCGCACCTGACACAGAAAGGGGATAATAGCTCTTTTTGAAGAGCAACGACCCACATCTTTTGAGTTGGGGCTATAAATAGATGGTGACCGGCCATGTGGTTTCTCTTGCCACTTTGAACATCCTGTGCATCCTTTGAACTAGAGTTTCTTCTTGATTTCTTTTGGTATCTATGTATTGGGAAGAATAGTGCCAACATCTCCTAAATTGGTCATTAGCTTCACTAGCTTAGATTGTGGTTGTATTGAGACCTGTTGATCCCGAGTTTTATGATACTTATGCACTTCTCCCCTTTCACGGCATTCAACTTGTAGATGGTGTCTCATGCATTATCATGAGTTGTGGCATCTCGTAGTCTCCCTTCCTGGGTGTCCCCCACTTTTGAGGACATCACCAAGGATTGTCAGGCATAATGGAGTCAAGAAAAAACCATGTCTCCTTCCATATCGACTTGACTTGAATTCCGCCATCAGCATTGAACGGAGAGAGCTTGAAGTAGTATCTGAACACCGCAGCCATTAGCATGATGCCAACATCCTTGCACACCAGCACGAAGCCAGTAGTTGTCACCATGCGTTGGGGATTGAAATACGTCAAAACCATGTCGTACAATTCATGCAGAGGAAACCTTACGCTAGCTTACAACATTGCATTGAACAAGCAGAGTGCATTCGTGGCCTCCGACGATGTCCTGGACATTCCCCACCATTCCTTGGTGCACACAAGCTTATAGAGCTCCATCGATATGCTAAGGAAGGTATCCTCGGATTTGTGCTTGGACCTCATATTATTCACCATCGAAAAAGGAGAGTTGAGGCCTAAACCTTCCGTTGACATCTGGGATGGCACCGACATCAAGCTCTGCTTCCATAATATCCCTAATGCTAGTGTGGAAGGCGACAACAGTGGTGGAGTAGCGAGGGGGTGAAGGAGGCAACAAAGAGAGGAGAGCCGTCAGCAATGGCTTTGAGCAAGAGCAGCTAAGCACAAGCGGCGGTGGCATGGCCAATATTTCAAATAGTAGACTACGAATTTCAGCAGCGACCTTCTCTAAAACCTATAACATAAGCTATTCATGATAATTTTATCGAAAAATGTAAATTCTTAATGAATTATGTACACAAACATTTAACAAGAGCAAAAATTATGAACATAAATACTCAAATACATAAATATTTAGGATAATATGTTTCCAAGCCCATTATGTTGGAACTGATAGTTCTGAGTAAGAGAGAAGGGGAGGACAGAGCTCCGTGATAGAGAGAGGACACACTACAGTTTTGAAAGTGCAAATGAGTGAGAGAAGAGGTCCCTTTTCATGATGTCCTTGGCCACTTATATATAGGCACCAGATGTTTGCAAGTGACCCTTTGTTAAGGTTGGATTTTACATGACACTAAAAAAGCATGGTTTGTTTTATAATAAGCTTGTATATGCAGAGTTCTCCAAGGCGATTGAATATTTGGTTTGTGTGCCACGCTTGAGTTCTTTTTGTGTAATTTGCTCTATCCTAGCTATCTTTTGTTGTGGTTTCATATTTGCATATGGCTGCCTCTCATGTTGGTGCCTTATTTTGTTTTGTTTTGTCTGCATTTCTTCTGTATGTTGCTTCCTCCCTTAGTCCCTTGTGTGCCATTTTCTTTGACCTGTGTCGTCTCTTTAATTTTTTTTCTTTTGTTGATACACTTCACGGATCTTTTAATTTTTTCTTACTTTTCACGGATCCTTTTAATTTTTTCCTTATTGTTTTCATTGCTCAGCTGTGCATACCGCTCTCTATCTTTTTTCCCTTGGCATCCATTACCGGATGGCAGATAAATATTGTTTGAATAAATGATATTTTTAATTATTATATATTTATGGATAACTATATTATTTTCATGAGCTATCCTTGTCTATGTTATATTCACAAATACTTTAATCTCTACATGTGAATAATTTTGTAATTCCAAAAATTTTGATAAAGCAAAATTTCATACCATTTTTTATTTGAATTTCTTCACTTGACTTATTTATCTGTTATAAGTATTATGCATTATATTTAGTTTACTTCATTATTGGAGATAAATAGAAGTGTATTTGCATTTAGTTTGCTTCTTTTAACGATGAAGTTAGTAGCGCGATTTTATTTATGTATGCTGAATTTAATAATATACATTTAGAGCTGAATTGAGTTAATATCTAAACAGAAATCCGAATCAAAACATTTATTTTGCATCATATTTGAAAATATTTACATCCATATTTATATTTGAATGAAAATAATAAATGGTAGGGATGAAATCTGATCGGTTACAAACAGATACTCGTGATCCTACATTATGTCCGATATTCAATATTATATCCCATACTTTTTTCACGGACATTAGACCTGGATACGGATTATCTGGATATTGGATGAAACCAATCGGATACTTCATCCATAGTTTTTATTTGGTCATCAGCAAAACTCATTTCGCTTCGTGATTATCGGCATCTTGATGTTGCGGCGACGATAACGAAGAACTCGAGATGGCCACGCGCGAGTAGTCTTGATATCGAGCCAGCTTATCTCGTTAGCTCGGCTCGTTATGGCTTGGCTTATTAATGTTTTGGTTTGGCTCAGCTCGTTATACTAATGAGTTAAAAGAGTAGCTCGGCTCGGCTTGTTAACCAGCTCAAGCCAGCTCGTTTGGCTCACAAGCCAAACCATAAAACATAATTTCTCAAAATATTTGTAAATTTAATAAAGGAGAATATATACTTGTAAACACAATTCCATTAATTCATCTATGGTTTCTCAGTTTTTATTTAGACAGTCCAGCACGATCATAACTATGAATATATGATAGTCATATGTATACAATTTACACATCATCCATAATAATTTAAGAATAAAACAAAATAAATAAGCAAATACTTAAGTGGACAATTAATCAGGTTTATAGGTAATAAATATACATGTACATACTAAAAGCAAGTCAGAGCTTGACCGGCTCGTACGAGCTAACGAGCAGCTCGCTAGCCAGCTCAAGTTAACTCGTTATAAAACGAGCTGGCTTATTTTAGAACGAGCTGACTCGTTATAAAATAAGTCGAGCTCAAGCCAATCCATTATCGAACAGGTCGGGCGAACTAGCAATTTTCGAATTTTTCCTCCGGCCTTACGCGCGAGAGGGCGGAGAGGAGCTGAAACGCTGCGCTATGATCAGTTGCAGCTGGGAATTGGACCGTGCTGGAACTGCACGGCACACGAAAGTTCTGATGTGACTTGATGACACGCTGAGACCGCCTCGATATCCAGGCGACGAAGACCGCGAGACACGCACGGTATAGCTCAGCTCTCCGCCTCCCCCTCCCTCGTCTGCACAACTACCGTCAGCACTCACCAGTCACCACTACAAATATGGGCCGCCGGCGCCGACCCCGATTGCCGGATTCGTTTGCCGTCCCTTGCCTCCAACTCCACGATGACGAAGAACAAGAAGAAGAGCAAGATCACTTCCACGGCATCATCGCCACTACCCACCACCACCACCATTGCCTCCCTTCCCGACGACGTAGTGGAAGACATCCTGCTCCGCCTGCCGTCCGCCGCCGCCATCTGTCGCGCCGTCTTCGCCTACAAGCATTGGATCCGAGTCACCTCCTCCTCGACCTTTCTCCGCCGCCTCCGCGACACCCACAACTACCCACTCCTGCTCGGCCACTTCGTGGCCTCCTATGACACGGCTTCAACCCGCGCCTTACTTCCAACCTGTGCCCCTGAACACGCCGGAGTCGGACGGCGTACTCGCTGCTATGGTCCGCCGCGGCGACTTCTTCTTGACCCGCATTGAGACACAAGGCTCTGGGCGGCACATCCTGGAGGACTGCCGCGGCGGCCTGCTCCTCTTCTCCGACATGGGGACGACTCTCAGGGTGTTCAATCCAATGACTCACCGCATGACTTCGGTTGAGCAGCTGCCAAGACGCGGATGCAGAACCCCGGACCACCGCGGCCGCAGACTGTGTTTGCTCCCGAAAGGCGACGACCCTGACGTGTTCCGTGTGATGTCGCTGCAGTACGGGAACATCAAGAAGCTAGCTCGATTGGAGGTGTTCAACTCCTGCACCAGAGCTTGGCGTGTCGTCACAGGAGCTGGAACAGACAAGATACCAGACAGGAACCAAATGGCCATGATCAGGGGCTACCGCGGACAGTATTCACCTACGATGCACGCGGGCGATCGTATCTTTTGGAAGTACGACGTTGCAAATTCACTTCTCTCGCTAGACACCAAGACGATGATGTTCTCCGATGTGGGTCTTCCTCCCGCCGTGACCAGTCGGTCAGCTTATGCCGTTGGCGAGGCAGAGGATGGCACCAGCTTCATCGTTCATGTCTTCCAAGAAGGTGATTGGTTGAGCCGACAAATGCAAGTTTGGCGTTTCAAACGAGGAGATGATCATGATAGCTATGGGGCTCAGATGTGGGAGTTGGAGCGACAAGTGCCACTAACTTTAGGGGGCAATAGTGTGGATCAGGTTCGTGCAATTATTGGTGGCATTGTGCTGCTCTGCTTCAATAGCTCGTCATCTTCTCAATATCACATTGCGTTTCGGCTCAATAGGCTGAAGGTGGAAGCAGAGTTTACATGCCATGGACTCGCACGCCCGTTTGTGATCGAGTAATGGCCTGGCCTCTTGCAGGTGCAAATCCTTCTTGCTTCTCAAAGTGTCTTGTCACTTGTCACTATAATCTCAGTTATTATGTGCTATCATGTTTTTACGAATCTCCTCAGATTGATTGCATTCTTATTTTGTCCTCTCCTGTTTAACATAAATTTAATTTATCGAGTAAACATTAGACATTAGAACCATTCGTCCACCATCAGCATCAAGCATAAATGGTCTGCTGATATTTTTTTAGATAATGTCTGCTGATATAGGTGTCTAGTTTGTGTATTTGCTTAAAGGGATTAGGCAATAGGAGCATTTATCTACAGAGTAAATCGGAGGACACAAAAGTCATGCAAGTTTACATTTCTTTCAGCCATCAATGTTTACATTTCACAACTGCAACAAATGATAGTTAGATGTAAGTTCAACCTAGGATATTACACTTTGTTGGGAATCCCTGGTATACCTGTTTGAAAATATCTACATACTACCATGTAGTCAATAATCCTATGCAAGGAGGAATTTATGAATCATCAAATAAATTTTCGTTGACCAAAATAATCATTGACTAGGTTTAAGCATTGCTAACTATTTACCCATGGGTACAAGTTATATATAGCTATTGGATCCTGAACCAAATCCTGTTTAAGACATAATATATGCATTTGGAAAAATCGATTTTACCTCCTTAACTATTGGTACTCTTATAATTCACCCACTCACCTCAAACTAGGTACGTCATCCCTTAGTATTAAAAATTGTTTAGATAACCCTCTATGGTGGTTTTGAAGAGTTGTTTTTGCTGGCTTGCCGAATTGCATGGATGATGAAATAGCTGCGAATCAACAAACAGTTGGAAAAACCATGTTTGTATATATATATATATATATATATATACTAACATATGGAGGGTTAACTATGTAACCCTCAGCTATAAAGATAGAATAGAATTATAGCCACTAAAGTGTCTAAAGCCTTTGAAATGATCCTTGAGGTAGTTTTGCAAGGGCATATTTTTGCACAGTTATTTTACCATCGTATCCCGCCACATCAACAACAGTTATTTTACTAAAATATAGTTATAACTTTTTTTGAGGGAATTTATAACTTTTTTTGGTATGAAGCATGCTGAAAACGATTTTTACATAAAAATTATAGAGCTCGAGAGATAGACATCTATGGAGTTGAAAAGTTTATGATATGATACAGTTTGGGGTTTCAATTAAGTTCTCAATTTTAAAATATAAACTTTAGAACTGTGAAACAACATTCGATGTTGGCATGGCCTATTAAAGTTGCACTTCTCAATGTGATATGCAATTTGTAGTCAACAAGTTTGTGGTTTCTAGCTGTTCGAGTCCCACATGAGTTTGGAATTCTTATATTTCGAAGATTGAATTTTAGAATTTCCAAATGACCTCTCATAAATTGCTACGACTAATTAAGTTTTAGTGGTTGATGTGATTTACAGCTTTGTAGTTGCTGTAAGTTTTTTTTATCAAAGTCATTTAGAGTCTCAGTTGTTCATCTTATTCAACTTTTTAAAAAAATAGAGAATGAAAGCTAGTTTTACTTTAATTCAAAACAAAAGGGAAACAATTGTTTCTTATTCGGAATTGAAGGCCGAGGTTCGGCAAGTCTTGATTTGGAGCATTTTTTTTTAGAGAAAAAAAAATGTTGTGCCCTTACCAAATGAATATTTCGAAAAAGACGGCAGTTCGTCCCCTCTTAACTTCGGCGATCTATTCCTTTGCGGAACACGCCTGTGGATGAGACGCTGTTTTATCGTTTGACTGCAGGTGCAGTTATTTCAGGTGAAGTTAGACCATCTCGTTCCCCGTTTTTCACCCTTCGCGCAGCCTGCACTTGCGCCGGAATGGGCCCCATCACGCTTCTGGCCCGACGCTGCGCTGCGCTCGGTTTCAAGGCCGTTGGATGGTTATATTTCAAGGTCCAATAACGATCACTAGAAAATTTCTTTAACAAAAAGAAACAAAAAAGAAAACGAGATAAAATAGAGAAGGTTTTCGAAGGTAGATAAATAGAGAAGGTTGATAGCAATGGATTTGTCTCGGGACGGCGAGCATGTTTCTAGCTTTGGAATAACATGATTTTGACTCTCGCGTCTCTGTCCGATCCTGTCGTGTGATCCAAATAAAATCACCCATCAATTGGGTGGGCGGCTACGAGAATATAACCTGAGTGAAGTTAAACAAAATCCGTTAGCCAATGCTATTATGTATTTCTTTTGTATGAGAAAGAATATGCGAGTAGGATGTTGGATGTAGCGTGGCGTGTCATGTACACATCATGACCATGTAAGTTTGTTTTTGAATTTTGAAGCGGTCATGTGAGGCTATGATTCCCCCGAGACGACGTTATATTAGGGAAAAAAGCAACATACTTAATGTGTCAATTTAAACAAAGTTCTAAAATTCTATATCCACATTGTGCACACCTACATGGCAAGCATTATGCCAACTGTATGTACATTTTGAGCAACCTTCTACGTGTGGTTGAGTAACCAAATGACTTGTAGCAGCTAACGAGTGGAGCACTACTACAAAAACGAATTTTCGCAATGTTGCATTTTGCACTTCGTGACAGGCTCCTATTTTGTGCCCGCTGCAGTAAATCCCACGATTTACCGCGGCGGGCATTTTTAATTTATCATGACGGGCACTTTAGCCCGCTACGGTAAATTGATTTACTGCAGCGGACAACTTAAAAGCCCGCATCGGGAAAGGCTTTGGCCCATCAGGACCAAGTTGGCCCGATATTCATGTGCGCATATATATACGATACTTAGGGTTTTCAGCTTCAACTCCTCTTTTCGCCGCACACAGCTCCCTCACGCGACGGGCCCACCGCGCGCCTCCCTCACCACCCAGCTCCCTCTCTCTCTGTCGGTGTTTCGACCCCAAGGGTCAACACCAACGAGTAAATTCGTAATTGCGTGCTCCCTTAATCCGGTGGGTGATGCAAGAAGGACACAGCGATTTACCCTGGTTTGGGCAAAAAAGGCCCTACGTCCAGCCGGGGGGGCGAATAGTTCGTGTTATCTCGCACCGAAGTGCTAGTACAGGGGTGAATACAAGCAGGTGTGAGAAGTGTGAGCTGGAGCTCGAGCGTTTCGGGCGCTTAGCTCTCTACTTCACACTGTCTCGCGATGTTACTCTGTGATCTAAAGCCTTAGCATAGGATGCCCCCTCTCCAGTTAAAGTCCTGGCACCTCTTTTTATAGGCGAAGGAGGGGCACAGGAGTACATATTTTTAGGGCTAACGTGGTCGGTGACGTATGACGCTGATGCTGACCATGTCAGTGCCGCTGTAGATGTGTACGTCGGTATGGGAGGCCCTGCAGCCGTCGCGTCGGGAGTTGTTGAAGTGTTGACCGGAGTTGTTGAAGTCCCGCTCGAGGGTCAGCATGACGGAGCCGAGGGGCGATGGTCGAGGCCTTAAGTCTAGTCGAAGGGGTCGAGTCGAGGGGGGTCGAGGCCCATCGGATAAGGCCGAATCCCGGAGATGCGGGGAATGCATTGATTTTTGCGTCTCGAGGGGGGTGCCGGACAGGACACAGTGCTCGGTATGGCGTAACAGGGAGGTACGATCCACGAGATTCTAGGGTACGGGCGGTAAAAGCAGGATTCGACCACCATACTTACAACTGTTACTGTAACTGTGACCATACGATTAGGCGAGAGCAGGTAAAATGCATTAAATGCGCCTAGACCCGTACGGGGAGTAGGTAGCCGAGGGGCATACTATGCTCGAGGGCTGCCTATTCGCACGAGCAAAGTTTCGTCCTCGAGGGCGGGCTCGTTCGCTCGGGCGAAGCTCCGTCCTCGAGGCCGGCCCATTCGCTCAAGCGAAGTTCCGTCCTCGAGGGGTCGCCCGAATCATACCCTCGAGCGTACAGTCTCGGTTCACGTGGTAGCCCGTCGAATAGGCTATGGCTTTGGGCTGTCGATGCCTGTTTGTGGGCCGGCCCAGTATGCCTTAGCCTGTGGGCTTTCGAGCGATAGTGAGGGATGTCGTTGGAGGGTTTGCGTTGCTGATTTCGGAGATTAGTCTGGTTAATCGAGGGTTTGGGGTACCCCTTTTCCCAGGTACCCGACACTCTCTCTCTCTCACCCACACTCTCTCTCCCACGTGTGTTGGCTTCGCGTGGAGACGGCAAGGAGCGGACGGAGCCGGTGCCTCTCGACAGAGCGGACGCGTCGGGTGGGATCGCGACTATCCCTCTCCCTCCTATCCTCCCTTCCTTCGATATGGGTTGTGGCGGCGCTAGGTGAGGGCACGCAGGGGCGCATGCCCGAGGTGACGCTCAGAGTTCAGTGCGGTGGTGGAGGTGCGGTCAGATCCGGGATGACGAGGTGATTCAGGACGGCGAGGCGCGGCCGGAACGCAGGAGATAGGTACACCACTCCCTGTCTCCCTCTCTCATCCACTCTTCTTCATCTCCCTCTCGCCCTTCACTCTCTGCTTTGCAGTCGGCACGCGTGGATGTAGTGGATAGTGGCCTCCTTGGCGGTCACACGCATGGATCGAGGCCTCCCCGCCACCACACCTCCAGATGCGGCAACAGGCGGCCGGATCCGTCAGCGGCGAGCTCATGGAGGCCGGATGTGTCCATGACGAGGCTAGATCCGTGGATCTGGCGATGGCGGCGGCCACCATGGCGGCGCGATCCAGATCCGGCGACGGCGCTCCAGCCCTGGGTGGGCTCGGCGGGCCCATGGACGGGCTCGTTGGGCCTGTTCAGGGTTTTTTTCTAAAATTATTAACCGTTGTGGGCACATCTAAAATGTCTGCTGCAGTAAATCATTTACCACGACGGGCAAAGTTGCCCGCTGCGGGAATGAACGATTTACCGTGACCTTGTAATCGTGGCGAACGGGGTTTGCCCGCTGTGGAAAACCAATACCGCCCGCTGCGGTAAAAGTTTGTGTAGTAGTGGAGGCATGTGTTTTCTTATAGGGAAAACCAACATCTTTCCATCATTCTTGCACATTGCCTGCTCCCTAGCACATCACATGCCAAGTAGGAGCACCTCGATAAATTTATATTTACCAGTGGTGACTTCAGGAATCTTCAGATCAGCCGGCTCTCAGTCCATGTGCTCATAGGGATAGGGTAAGTTTGCGTACGTGTATTCACGGTGGTGAGTGTGCATGTGTGTTACGAGCGTTTGCGTTGTACTGTCATTCTCAAAAAAAAACATAACTTAAAACTGATGACGTCAACTGCAAAAAATAAATAAATAAATTATGGACGTCGTTTTGTGCGAAGAGAAGAGCAGCAAGCATCCAAACGAAAACAGACAGACCTACGGGCTTCCCAGGAGCGTCCTGTGGGCCCTCCGCGACTTCCTCGCCTATCGGCCCCACCTGTCAATCTCCGAAGCCACGGAAATTAAAATCAAAATAAATTCCACTACTACAAGAAAACTGCAGCCAAAAATAATAAAATAGAAACGAACTGCCCCTCGTCGCCTTCTCTCTCTCGTCCCACTCCGGCGCGGCGCTCCCTCCCTCCCGCTGCTCCGCCGATTAGCCAGGCCGCCTGCGATCTTCTCCGCTCCTCCGGTTGGAATCCGCCGCCGCCGCCCGTCCCCGCACCGCCGCGCCACCAGGCTCCTCTCCCGACAGCACCGCGCGGGGCGACGTCTCGTGCCCTGTAGCGCCGACCGCCGCCGCCAAATGCCCGGCGCGCGCAGCGCTGCCGCCCCGCCCCGCCCCCGCTGCCTCGCTGCGACACGGGTGCGGGGCAGGACGTAGGATTCTGACGCCGGGGATTTTTGCCCCCTCCTCTGTGGACCGTGGCGGTTCCTGTTTTAGGAGGCGGCGCGCGCCTCTCTCCCGCTCGCTCGGTCGATCGATCCTGATCGCGCTTCCGAGGATTATGATGCAATGCGGGCCGCGGGCCGGGCGGTGAATCGATCTCGGAGGATTCTGAGGTATTGTTCCTCCCCACATTACTGCGTCTATCTTGCCGATCGCCCACAGAGTGGCGTGGCGTTTGTACCTTGTTTGTTAGGAGTATTTATTTATTCGGCCGCATTACATAGTTTGTAGATTCTGAACTCTGCGAATTTAACAGGGAATCATCAACACTCTATTCCTTGTTGCCAGCCTTTACCATTGTTTCCTTTTATTATGCTTTTGAATTTAGCGATAGACTTACCATGTGGACACTGGACTACTTATCCGGTTTTGGTCGAAATATAGTCAATTATTATGTCCGATTGAGGCAGTGTATAAACTTGTAGTTATATCATATTAACATGCTATTACAATGTTCGTTGAGGAAACTCATGCTGTAAGCCAAACACAATCATTCTATCTGGTCCGAGAATTCAGAGGAAAATCATATATTTGTACATTGAATTTCTGCTTCATTTTGTTGGTTAGTTTGTTGTAACCGAGTGGTTCATGTCTTTCTAGATTTCTGTCACAGCAGATGAGGATGCAAGTATGAGGGTTTCTTTGAGGTGGTACAGTTTCAGCCACCAATGGAGGACCCAAATAAGACATTTGCTGACATAGTTAAGCTTTTGACATCATGGCTTCCACGACGCTCCAACCCAGACAATGTCTCCAGGGACTTCTGGATGCCCGATCACAGTTGTCGAGTTTGCTATGACTGTGATACGCAATTCACCATATTCAACCGCAGGCATCATTGTCGTCGCTGTGGCAGAATTTTCTGTGGTAAGTGTACTGCAAACTCCATCCCAGTTCCGAGTGGCCCTGACAGAAATGTCGATGAGGGCGACAGGATACGGGTCTGCAACTTCTGCTTCAAGCAATGGGAGCAAGAAAGAGTCACTTCCCTCAAACCGGTGCAGCCGGTGCTCAGCCCTACCCTGTCTGAGGCGAGTTTGTTCAGCACCAAGTCAGCTATCACCATCAATAGTGTTAACACAACGGCTGGCTCTTACTCTACTGGAAATTATCAGCATGTGGGCTGTGTTACCAGCATTAGTCCTCCAAAGTGTTGCCATGACAAGATCTCCCATAATATGCAAGACACTCATGCTCCTGTGAAATGCATGTCCACTGTTTCAAACAAAGATGACTCTTCAGTTCAGTTTGGCTACTACACAAACAGGTATTCTGTTTGAAACCTCATATGATATAATGTTACCCAGTTAAAGTACAATATATCATTATCTGCTTTTGGATGTATTGATTTAACCTTTTCTGTTTTGTGCTGACAAGTTCAAAATGCTTGGCTGATGCTTACCTCACCATGTAACATTTTAAATCAGGAGTGATGATGAAGATGAAGAATACCCTGCTTACTGCTCTGATAGGCAGGTACAACATGAACAACAGAATGGACAATATTATGGCCCAGATGAGTTTTATGAGCTTGATACACCCTACAATTCAAAAACGTCGCAGACAGTTGAAGAATCTGTGACCTCTAAAGAGCTATCCCCGCATGTGCTTGATCAAGGATTTCCTAGCACACCGACAGTTACAAAATCAGACAATGAACCAGAACCAGATAATAGTTCTGAATGTGGTGCTGCTTCATCCATTTATGCTTTCGAAAGTAATGATACAAACCCAGTTGATTTTGAAAAGGATGAACTTTTCTGGCTTCCTCCTGAACCAGAAAATAAAGAGGATGAGAAGCAAACTGACTCGTGTGACGATGACAACAACGACGAATCCATAGCTGATGGTGAACAGTGTCGATCGTCAAGTAGTTTTGGCAGTGGAGAGTTCCGAAGTAGAGATCGGTCGGGCGAAGAACATAAGAAAGTAATGAAGAATGTCGTTGATGGACATTTCAGGGCCTTGATTTCTCAGCTACTAGAGGTGGAGAATATTTCGTTACATGAAGGTGATGACATGGGCTGGTTGGAGATTGTTATTTCTGTATCATGGGAAGCTGCCAACTTCCTCAGGCCAGACACAAGCCAGGGTGGTGGCATGGATCCTGGTGGATATGTCAAGGTTAAGTGTTTAGCATGTGGGCACCGCAGTGAAAGGTGAATGGTTTTTTTTTTTCATACCCTTTGCTCAGCTAGCTACAAATGCAAAGCTCACTTATACATCTTAAATACATTAGACATTAGTAGACATAGAAATGGAGCTTGTCCGAAAGTAATCAGATCGTAACAAATTACATAATAGCTTAAATTAAGAGATGAAGCATATGAAGATTTGATCCAGCAAACCTTGTGGCATGATGTCCCTATGGCATGTACCTACTCTATCACTTCCAAACATAAAGCAAAACATTTATAGCTTTGTAATCATAGTCGGTTTCATTGAGCAGATATTTTTCTAACATGTTAAATGACCAACTGTGTAGCATTGTTTATTACAGAATGTATACTTGGTTGCTTCTGAATGCCTCAGGCTGTCAGGCATATGTGTCAAGTTGAGCAAGTTGCCATGAGAAAACTTGTTGGCCCCAGTGGGTAAAGAAGTTATGTGGCCATGAGAGGGATGCTTTGGGCTAGCTGCTGCCTGCTGCAGTGCTTCTTCATAGGATAGATTTGGAATTTCTCAGCTCATATATCCTGAAGATTATTGGCCCAAAGTAATATATATTCCCCATTAGTCTTTAACTACCTTTATCTCGTGCTTTAACCTCTACCAACAACCTACATCTGCCCCTGCATGAAGCCGGTACTGTAAATGCTTTCTCCACTTATGGGTTTACACACAATTAATACAAATCCTGTTCAAACAATTTAACCATCAAGTAGCTTAATGTTGTTTGCAGTTTTCTTCCATCTAATTGTTCAACAGCTAAAATGTCTTTCTTGTTTGTTTCATAGTGCACTGGGCCTTAAAACTCTTTTATGCATTCTTATATGATACTATGTCTTATTTCCTTCAGCACTGTTGTAAAAGGAGTAGTTTGTAAGAAAAATGTCGCACATAGGCGCATGACAACTAGAATAGAGAAGCCCCAACTCCTACTACTTGCAGGAGCTCTTGAGTACCATCGAGTCACAAATCAGCTGTCAAGTATCGATACATTGCTCCAGCAGGTCTGTGAACTTTTGTGTTTCTGGTACGTGATCTTAAATTTCCTCTATCTTATGTATATGTTTCCACTTGTATCCAGGAAACAGATCACCTTAAAATGGCAGTCGCAAAGATTGCAGCTCAAAAACCCAACTTGCTTTTGGTTGAGAATTCAGTTTCTCGATATGCTCAAGATTTGCTTCTAGAAAAGAACATATCATTGGTTTTAAATATCAAGCAGCCCCTGTTGCAGCGTATTGCTCGTTGCACAGGTTCTCAGATAGTTCCTTCTATTGATCTCCTAGCATCTCAGAAGCTTGGTTACTGTGAGTTATTTCATGTAGATAAATACGATGAACAGTCTGTCAGCTCGGGTAATATGTCAAAGAAAATGGTGAAGACCATGATGTTCTTCGAAGGATGCCCACAACCATTGGGCTGCACTGTAAGTCATACGCTACTTTGCTCTTTTTTTCTTGTGGGATAGATGGATACCAAATAATGCCACATTGGTGAACTTAGTAACATACTTGTCTCCTTGTTTTTCATACTCTTTCAAACCAAAAGAAGTATCAAAGTGAATGAAGCTTGCCTGTCAAAAGGGCAAGTAACCTTTATTTTAGCGAGCTAAGGGATCTTTACATTTCCTGCCATCCCCCAGTCTGTCTGCATCAAAAATGAAATGTATATGCTCTGTACTTCTCCACAAATTGATTTTCTTGGCCTAATTTATCTGCAGGTTCTGCTAAAGGGTGGTAGC
>CM041628.1:72565919-72599895 GCA_023333625.1 Bothriochloa decipiens
TGGATTGGGGATGACACGAACATGACCTGCCAAATCTGTTCATTGATTACTGGTCACCTTAGACTGTTAGACACACGCCTCTGTAAATGATTAGTAGAGTCTGCAGTCTATAGACCATAGATGGCCGCCTCTTTTAGTTACAGAGAATGTCCACTAAAGTCTTCTTTTAGGTAGCGTTAAGTGCTGAGAACAAAAGGCCCAACATGTGCAAGCAAAATCCTCATAATTTCCAAGGGTTCCACTCCCATTGCAAGTTCAGCAGCTTGGTTCACCGCCTGCAAATTAAAAGGAAAAACATGCAAGATTAGAATTATCAACAATTGTTAGAACATGAAACCATTGCTTTCTATTTCAGAAGTACTAACTTAGTGTTGTATACTGAGTTTTATTTAGAAGATAAATAAGCCTTAGGTACACTAAGCACAAGGATTAATAAAGTAGATCAAATGTCCTTAATAACCTTTCTTTATTATGTATTGGGAGAGATGCAGATAGAAGTTTTTGAAGTTCTAAAACAGCCTATGTTTAAAGAAGAGAATGCTAAAACGGTCAACATGTAGAAGCAGCAGAAATAAGTTGCTTCACTGACATGACACAATAAGTTCCAAAAGTTATACGAAATGTGTCGCAAATCATGAACTGAAGAAAGACCAGAAATGAAACATCAACATGATTTGTATATGAAATTTGATGAAACATGATAGCCTAAGCATGTCCAGGAGTTTTTCTAAAATTTACTCTCTAAACCATCATGTGGAGTCATTTGAAAAAAATACTTTCTATATCTTTGTACCCTCCAACAGCTTTTCAATGTTTTTGCATACTCTAGAGAGCCATCCTTGCTCTCCATCTTTGGCTAGCGAGAAATCTGGAATAGAGGATGTCTATATTTGGAGATCCAATTAAAGAGCTGTGGGAGGGTTTCTTTTTTCAATCACCAAAATCTCTATTCCTATAAATTAGGAAGCACATAGAGAGTCTCTTAGAGTTGCTCTTCACCTGAGCAAGATAAGTCTCCCATGTTCCATCACTATATATAATCAGTAGGGGTAAACCCCTCCTGTTTCCTAAAAATACATTACTCAAGAAAAACTTTGAAGTCAAACAACAGGTGAAAATAGAGGGTGACAACATCAATGATACAGAAGTTTATCTACAAAAGTTTATCTACAGCTTTTTGTAATATTAGTTCTGTTTGGATCAAAATCCCATAATCCCAAGAAGATTTTGGAACATTTTTAACACATAGATTTTTAGAGTCTCAAAATCCATACAACTTAGAATAACAGGTTCCATAAATCTAAGGATGCTCTAAACTACTCTAGCGAACAGACAATACATAATCACCCCTTCGAGAGAGGGTCAGAGACTCCGGGTCATGATAAATTGTTCATGTGCCACTGAAACCTTTTTGGTAGCCCTTTGTATGTCACTGAAGTTAGGGCACATGAGACATTGGAACATAATGAGTCTGGGAAAAAATATTTAGTGTCATACTTAAATAAGTTGATAATGCATGGTGGTTCTACACTCAACTGTAGTGGCAGCCACATGGGCCTAAAAAATGATCCTTTGCCATTGACGGGCCCAGCGGGTAGTCCAGGTAGGCCCGGAACTACCCTGAAATCTGGTCCAAAATAATATTAGTACTTTGCAGCCCACAAGAATTTTGGCCAGACGACCAACTTGCACTTGGCCCAGCAACCAGAGCCACAGCGAGTCCACGACCCCGACTTCTCAACCTGTGCGAGGTCGCTCCTCCGGACCGGGCTCCGCCGCCCGACCGAGCGCCGAGGTCGAGCAGCGGTGCAGCACGGAGATCCCTCGCCGGGTGCCGCCTGCCCGCACCTCCCCTGCCACCGCCTGCCCGACTCGCCGAGGGGCAACCCCGCCGCGGCGGCGCCGGGCGACCCTGCTTGGTTGAGCTCCACCAGTCCGCCGGCTGCTAGCATGCCAAGAAGCTGACTGAGCTGCCCGGCGGCTGCCCAGTGCGCCAGTCCGCCCTACGCTCTGGCCCCTTGCTGGCCTCTGCCTTCTCGTGTCGCTGCCTGAACTTGAATTGGATTTACTTCTGAACACTCATGTCAGTTTTCGAGACCAAACCTCTTGAATCATGGTTTGAACATGTAAGTATATACTGTATGCGTGTGCTATATATGTGAGCTCTGGATAACATGATAACATGATAACATGTGTTTCCTATTTTTGAAACTTTATATCTAGCACCACCAGAGTGATGTATATTATCGATATGCATATTGCTTATAATTTTTTGGCCGCAACTCCATTTGATCAATTTGTATGATTCATCTAAATATCTAATGCAGAAATAAACGGTATATATCAAGATCGCTATACTTTTTAATGTATCATTGGAATTTGGTTAATTTATAGTCATATATATACCAAACTTTTTTGGGGTTTTCTATGTTATATATGAAAATTTTGACTATGACTACCCTAGTTTCAAATCCTGGCCCTTTGCGCTGATGCATCCTAGGCTGCCGATTTTAGGGAGCTTTTCTCCATGGTACAAATTGAGAATTCCTTCTTAATGGAATGCCACGGTGAGGTCTACCCCCTTTGAGCCAAAATTTTCAATTATAATCTATGTGATGCATAGCTCACTTACATAGATATTTTTCAAACAAGTAGACCAAGGATTCCCAGCAAAGCATAACATCCTAGGTTGAACTTACATCTAACTATTAACCCCCTCTTGACATGATGATTGAAGCCAGAACAGCCTTTGGGAGCATTATTTTCAGAGAAGCGATGATCACAGCCTGCTGGACAATTTGGACATCAAGAAATGACCTCATCTTTGATGGAATTGCCTGCAATCTTAATGCCTGGAAAATCAAGTTCAGGCAACAAATTGGCCTGGTTTGTATCAAAGCCAAAGAATACCGTGCTGGCCTCCTCAAAACCTGGTTAGAGAATAGGCTTTAGTTTCTTTCTTTTTCTTTGAGCTTTGCAAGCTCCTTTTTTCCTTTTGCACTCCTCGTGCAGTTGTAATTGTTTGTACAAACCTTTTTTTTCAATAAAAAAAAGAAGGGGGGGGGGGGTGGTGGGGGGGTTACCCCCACTGAGCCCTCAAAAAAAATTGTGAAAAGTTACCATTGGATTGCTGAAATAAATGAAAACATGCATGACTTTTGTATCCTCTAATTTACTCTGTAGATAAATACTCCTATTGCGTAATCCCTTTAAGCAAATACACAAACTAGACTATATCAGCAGACCATGAATGCTTGAAGCTGATGGTGGAAGAATGGTTATAGTGTCTAATGTTTCCTCCATAACTTAAATTTATGTCGAAAAAGCTAGGACAAAACAAGAATGCAATCAATTCGAGGGGATTAGTCAAAACATGATAGCAAATAATAACTGAGGTTATACTATGACAGGACACTTTGAGAGGCAACAAGGATTAGCACCTGCAAGAGGCCATGCCATTACTTGACACAAAGGGGCGTGCCAGTCCACGGCATGTAAAGTCTGCTTGCACCTTCAAGTTCTTGAGCCGAAACGCAATGTGATGTTGTCATGTTGATAAGGTGACGAGCTCTCAAAGCAGAGAAGCACAATGCCGCCGACAATTGCAAGGACCTGATCCACACTGTCACTAGTGCCTAAGGGTACTCGCACCTGTCGCTCCAACTCCCACATCTGAGCCCCAGCGCTGTCATGACCATCTCCTAATTTGAAACGCCACACTTGCATTTGTCGTCTGTACCAGTCACCGTTATAGACGTGGTTTTGGAAGACATGAACTAGGCAGCAGGTGCCATCCTCTGTCTCGCGGACGGCGTAAGCTGACCAATGGGTCACGCCAGGAGGGAGAAGCACGTCGGAGAATGTCGTCGTCTCGGCGTCTAGCAAGAAAAGCTTACCTGCAGCGGCGTTCTTCCAATAGATACGGTGGCCCGCGTGCATGGCGGGTGAATACTGTCCGCGGTAGATCTGGACCATGTGGCTCCTGGTTGGTATCCTGGCTGTTCCAGCTCCTGAGAGGACGCGCCAAGCTCTGGTGCAGGAGTCGTACACCTGCAATCGACCCAGATTCTTGCCTTTCCCGTGCTGCATCGAGATCAGACGGAACGCGTCAGGGTCGTCGCCGTTTGGGAGCAAACCCAAGGTGCGGCCGCGGTGATCCGCGCCTCTGCCTCCGCGTTTTGGCAGCTGCACAACAGAAGACACGCGGTGAGTCATTGGATTGAAGACCCTGAGCGTCGTCCCCGTGTCAGAGTCGGAGAAGAGGAGGAGGCCGCCGCGGCAGTCCTCGAGGACGTGCTGGCCGGGGCCTTGGACCCGGAGGCGGGTCAACAAGAAGGCACCGCGGCGGACCATAGCAGCAAGGACGCCGTCCGCCTCCGAGTGCAGGGGCGCGGGGCAGAAGTGAGGTGCGTTGATGCCCTGGCCGTAGGGGGCCACGGAGTGGCCGAGCAGGAGCGGGTAGTTGTGGATGTCGCGGAGGCGGCGGAGGAAGGTCGAGGACTTGGCGACGCGGATCCAGTGCTTGTAGGCGAAGACGGCGCGGCAGATGGCGGCGGCGGACGGCAGGCGGAGCAGGATGTCGTCCACTACGTCGTCGGGAAGGGAGGCAATGGTGGTGGGCAGTGGTGACGATTTCGTAGGGGTGACCTTGCGCTTCTTCTTGTGCTTCATCATCTCGGAGGAGTGGAGGCGAGGAACGGAAAGAGAATCGGCAATCGGCAGCGGCGGCGGCGCCGGCGTGGGAGAGTGGTGAGTGGTGACGGCGGTGGTGGTGGGTGGGGGAGCCGGGAGGGGGGGCTGCTGTTCTGAGCTGAGCTGAAACTAACCTTGTTATCGGCCCCAGACCACTAATTCCCCCAACTCATTCACCCTTTTTTTTCCCTCACAATTCAGCCCGAACCTTTTGGGCTGATTCCGGGCCACAATGTGCTTGGGCTCGACCTGTTTATGGACCACAAGCCAGCCCGCCAATCTCAATTGCTCCATGGCTGTTCCTTTTCTCGTCCGCAATAATCAAGCCCCTGAGTAACCTCCATAAATCAGTCTGTTTCAAAAAAAAAAAAAAAAACTCCATACATCAGTCGGTTGTTTCTCAATTCCACCTATTTTTTCCGAGTAAATTTTACCTAATTTAACTCCAGCCACCATTGATAGATGGCTTGAAACCGAGCTCCACAACAATTGTTCGTCTCCCTCTCTACTCTACCCTATTTAAGTAGGCCTGATCGAGGCTCCACATGCACACACAACCATCATGGATTGAAAATAATGTGTATCCAAGAGGATTGTAGTTAGTACGTATACGTATGGATTGAAAATAAATTAACTTCGATCTAGAGTTGTCTTGAGTCAAGATATTTTAATTTAACTTTGAGCAAATTAACTGAGAAAAACATCAATACTACTGATTTGTCATAGACATTGTTAGTATTTATTATAAATTATTAAGTTGGTCAAACTTTAAGATAGTTTGACTTAGAGTGCTGATTACAGTTAATATAAATCAATTTGTTATATTAGGAGAGTGAGAGAGTGAGTGAGCAGTAATCATATACTTTGCGGATGGTCATTAGCAGTGGCTACCTTGCTTTTATTGATACTAGTATAGTGCCGCGTTGCCACGGTTATATTCGAGGGATGCATTTAAATACAAAAAGGTGATGAGAGATAGCATTTACAAGAGAAATCAGTGAGTTCATGTTGAATCTATGTACCTATATTAGATAGCATCCTTTACAACAATCATTGGATAGCAGCTAGTAGTCTAGAGTTACATTACCATCTTATTTCATTAATTACTTTCTTGCTCTTTTAGTTGTGCATCTCGTGTCAGGTTTCATCTAAAGCCAACCGCAACATGCTTAAGACTAAGGGGCTGTTTGGTTACCGGCCACGCTCCGCCGCCAGAGTGTGGCGCCCGCCACAGTTCGGTGGCGAAGTATTTGGCCACCACAGCCGTGGCGAGAAATGAACGGGGGAAACCTGTGGCTGCCACGGTTTAAATGCAAACCAAACACTGGCCAAGGGTACGTGGCTGCCGAATGTTTGGCGTGGCGGAGTGTGGTGGTGAACCAAACACCCCCTAAATATTTCGTGGATTCATTCCAAAGTTGGAGATAAAACCCTCAGGTGCTGCAGACTCCATGATATCCAATACTGCATTGCACTCACATGCAACCTCTACAAAACCAAATTTAGTTATGTTTAAAGTATTCCTCAACAAATGAGGAAAAGAATTACAAAGAAGCTGGGGCTCTATACCTTCATACTTTCCAAGGTCATGCAATGCTAGTAACAGAATGGAAGGGCATGGTCAGAGAGCTGGAATGTGAAGCGTCATCTTCAGTTGCCTTCCCTGTTGCAAATTAGTCTTATAGGCTAAATGCATACATTGCACAAAACTGAGAGTACTGCAGCCTCTGCATGATTCAATACCGGCTGAGTAGTGAGTACTGCCCTCATGCAGCTTGCATAGTTCACTAATCACTACCGACTGAGAACTGACCTCAAGCAGATCATAGCCATCAGCGTTAAGACCAGGCACAAGAGTGGAGAGCTTCTTCACTCGAGGTAGTCATGCCAATTGGGTAGCTTGTCTACGCCTAGCCACACATGCACATTCAGGTGCCCAGAAAATGGCACCCAAGAAAACAAGATGGATCATTGTCATTATCTTTGTAGGTATAATCAGACAAAATCAAACAATGAATTAAAGGCATTGGGGATATTACCTGAAGATGTGGACCAGCTGCTGGAACTCGGAGTTTGCATTCAAAAGTTATCTCTGAGTTCATCAAAATTGTGCCAAAAATCCTGCCAACAAATTGTGATAAGCAACACCGGTAAGGCATTAAAAAATGTGGTACATTAAAATTTCAGATTCAGAGAAGATTGAAATTTAAATAACAGTCTGAACTGCCAGCACAAAGCACTTTCTTTCAGTGACATACACGCAGTGGTAGGACTTAATTAAAGGGGAAATAATGCAAAGATGATTTGTCACTGATTAACTGGTGGCACAAGATGCAAATGATTGCTTTGTACAATCTGTGTTTGCAACACATACATAATGAAATATTCTCTGCTGTAATTCACTGCCAGATAAAAGGTGGCATGTGTTCTGAATACAGTACAACAGCACAGAAAAATGGTGCTCTTAAAAAAATCTAAAACAGACAACCGCTCTTTTGCTGAGCCTTAATATTTTAATGGCAACATATTTTAATCAGCATAAGATAAATATAAAAAATCTAAAACAGAAACTGAAATGACAAAATTCAAAACTTCATGCATTCAACCAGACAACCGCTCTTTTGCTGAGCCTTAATATCCCTCAGAAGTGGATATTTCATATAATCGATCAGAAGAGTGATTTCAAGATATCTTCCAAAGGAATGTCTGTACAGGGGCAACAAGGCATCCTGATTCACCAGATAGGAATATCAGGAAGATTAACACTACTGCATAACATGACATGTTACATCACACAACTGGAATCAACTCTCATCAGCACTGAACATTTAGGCCATGAAATCGATGAATGGTTCCAGGGAATCTGAACTCGAACCGCTTAGCCATCTGATTACAGTTATCTTTCAGTTCAAGAAAAAATAGCAGTTCTAAAAATAGGCTCAAGTGGCATCTCAATTTCGTTGCTTATTACTGTTGCTGCAGAAGCAAAATTGTGTCAAGGGTACTAAAAGCTTAAATCAGTGAGTATCCAAAGAATAGAATTCAAGAATGCTCATCACCTCTAATCACACTGCCGCGGAACAGCTGCTGCCTCCCATCTTCTTGTCAATTGCAGGCCCCATCCAATTGCAGAACAGTGGTGCAAGCCGCTCCGGCTGAATTTGCATATACATGCCATGAATTTGAGATGGTGAAGTCAGTGGCACTGAATTTGTGCGAGAAAAATCACAGGCAGTGGAGCAATAAAAATCTGCTACCTCGCAGCCTCGCCCAACCGTCCAGGCACCGCTCGTTAGTAGTGGCCTAACCGTAGCCATCGGGACACTGCCTAGAAAATCCTCCCAATGGATCCACCACCTATGGTCCCGCTGACTAGCCTTGTTGTAGATCTCCTTTTCTAAAAAAAGCCTTGTTGTAGATCTGAACAAAAACAATAATTAAGAAGTCTCAGGGAATTAAACTGGTGAGGTGTCGTTCAAAGAAACGTAGGATATGAAATCTCACAAGAAAAGGAAGGTGCTGCTGCGCCACCATCGTGAGGCGTCGTTCGCGCAGGGATGGGGAGGCGTCGCGGCTGCCATCGCCGCCGGAGTGATCACGCGAGGGCGGACCGTGCTACCGCGGGGGGTGAGGGGCGTGACGGGCATCCACGCGGCGTCGCTGCTCCAGGCCCTGGATGCACTGCCGTGGGATTTCAATGAACGATCCAGAAGCACAGGGATGGGGGAAGGGCGAGGGGAGGAAGCCAAAATGACGAAGCCATTTCACAAGTCCGCCGACTCCTGCACCTCCTCGGCCGCCTGGAAGAATCCGTCCTTCTGCCACTGCTCGAGCCCTCCGATTCCTGATGCCACAATGTCAGCCGCCGCCACCGCAGCAGCTGCAACAGATCAAATCAGGAAGTAGACACCAGAGACCCGACCGACTCCAAGGAACCAACACCAACTGCGGTGGCTCCGAGATGCCGACGCCCCGCCTCAATATCGTGCTGGGCAAGCGGCGTGGGCGCTGGACGTCTGGTGGCTGAAGCGTTTGCTGCTTCGCTGTGTGAGGTGGCGCACTGACTCCTGACTCCGCCCAGCGCCGCCGCTTCCCTGACGCGCCGCCCACTGTGCGCCCGCCACTGCCTCGCCTTGCCTTGTGGCAACCCCACGCGTCCTCGCCCGGCGGCGGTGGCACCGGCACCCTGCGCCCACAGCGAGAGAGCCCGCGTCGCAGCAGTCCGCGCCGCAGCGCCTTGAGCCCGCGCGTGGTGTAGAGGATTGGGGGAGAGGAGCAGTCACTCGCGGCGCGTGGGCTAAGGTCGCGCCTGGGAAGAAGAGCCGCGGGTGGGGTCGCTGTCGCGCGGGTGGGGGCGCGCCTGAGGGGAGGTGATGAGCGATGAAGTTGGATCCCTGCCATCTCCTCGGTCGGATTTGAGTGAGCTAGAGAAAGTTCTTTCGTTTAAAATTATTAGTTTTGTTGGATGTAATTTATTGGGTATACTTATTAGTAGAGTTAATGACTGTTATGTATAGTTTATGGGGTGATTTTAAATAGAAAACGTATGCTATGTAAACTAGCCTCCTGTGTAAATTATGAAAACTCTAATCAGGATCACCGAAATCTAATCCGATGGCTATAGGTAGAGGGGTTTAAGTGCTAAAATAACACATCTTTAGGAATGACATGAGTGGAGGAGTTTAAGTGCTAAAATAACCAACCCACCTCTAGCCATCGGATTAGATTTCAGTGGTCCTAATTAGAGTTTTTATAGTTTGCGTAAGAGGCTGGTTTATATAGCATATGTTTTCTTTAGAATAATTCAAATTGGTGAATTATATAGCAGCGTAGACTATAGGGCTCCTTTGGAAACATCCCGGCGTTTCCCCCGGGTGTGACCCTGGCGATGGACTACGCGAGCGACCGGCCATGTCCTGCATGCATGCACTTCCCCGGGCATTGCTCCGCTGCCTTGGACGTGCGGGCGTCACTCCCCGGCCTCGACGTGCGGTTGAAGCGCCATGCAGCAGCAGGAAAACGGGATGGGGAAGGAAAGCAAAGTGATCGGGTAGATAAATATAGTAAGAACATTACTATCGGGGGTTTCCTTCCCAGGTATAATCTCCACTTACTGCCAAAGCAGCCTTTAGAATATGGTACGGTTTGTTGCTGCTGTGGTTGTATGGCTTTACGATAACCATTATCAATGAACCTTGTTGTAACATTGTCCAGACCAACTACACTGCTCCCATGTTTCAAAGATGTATCTCCTTGTAATGTAGGTGTTACCTTAAATTGATCAAAGCCCAAACCGTATTGGCAACTTGCCAAACTTTAACCACAATCTTTAACACCGTCTAACTCGTTAAAAGTTGGATTTTCATCATTTTTAAAATTGGAAAACATTTAAATATTCATCTAATGGAAAGTGTATAGGTATATTAATGCTGGGACCCCTGCATCGTCTCCGTAGGCGACTTGGGGCTGCCACCCCAAATACCTCTCACCGCAACCTTCTCCCTGGCTGCCACCACCGTCCTTCGGTCATTAGCGGGGGTGGCCCGTGTTGGCACTCAAAAAGGTTGTTCGGTCATGACCTCTCTCTCCCTCCACTCCTTCCTCTAGTCCCATCTCCAACAATTGCTCCACCGGTGAACCAGACGGCTTGCGGGGCAGATCCAGGCCTCCCAAGGCTGGATTTGCCCCTCTCCACTTGGATCCACGACTTCATGTAGCGGTTGGTGGCATCACAGCGCGTCTCCACCACCTACGACATGGGGCTTCGACGTGCGGGCAGGGGCGGGAGTTCGAAGTGAGTAAGGGATGGCACGCGGGGAGGCGGCGTGTCCTTTCCCACGATGGTCCCCCACCATCCTCTGCCGGCGGGGCTCCTAGGTAGGGCGTTGGATCTGGCTTCTGCGGTTCTGTGGTAGCCAAATCTGGCAGGGCACCGAAACTCTATGGGCGTCCATAGTCGCTTCTATGGGCGTCCTTTCCTTCCTGAAGGTGTCGCTGAAGAATCGGCTAGTTCCGGCTGTCGGTTCCCTATGGAGTCCTTCGCTGTGCCTATTGTGCTTCATTTCCACTCACATTGGTCTATCTTGCCACTCTTTAAGTTGTCGTTGGATATCGTAGCAGATGCTTTGCCACTACTGCTTCTCCCCTGACGAATGCTTTGCCGCCGTTGGCATCAACCTCCTCTTTACAGATGCTTTGTGCTGAGAGTGACCCTCCCCTGCTATGGATACTTTGCCATAGTTGGTGTCTTCACTTCTCTACTGGCGGACCCTTGGCCACCATTTGGTTCATTGGCGGATGCATTGCTACCATTTTGGTTCATGGGCAGATGCTTTGCTATCGTTTTGCTGACGGTCTTCTATGTAGGCGACGTTTGCGATGGAGTATCTTTTTCATACAGGCTCAGTTCTTAGGTTTTAGGTGTCATGGGCAGTCACCCTCTTTTGTATCTTTGTTCTTGTTCTTAGTTTCATTTCCACGCCACTCACCAGCTTGGTGGTTTGTAATTTATGATATGAGGGTTCTATCGTGTAATTCTCTTTGCTGAATGAAAAACAAGCTACATTCCCCGACCGAGAAAAAATTAATGTTGCTAGATTATTTTTTTTTCTCTTGCATCCGCAGCTATCGATAATATGTTGGACCACATCACTCTTAGTCTTAGTTTGTTCATGCTCCCATAGCTTACAATTTGAATCCTGTCTAATTTTATGGCCGCCGGTAGGAAAGAAATTAAACACAGAACAAAACACAGGTTTGCCCGAGATGCAGTGTAAACCTGGCCCATGCACCACGCCGGTCACCGGCGCTCCCATGAACGGCCCTGTGTGCCATTTCGTCATCGGTGACGACGACGCGGCCAAAATGCTAGTGATATAGCCGTGGCAAATGAGACTGAGAGCTAGAGCATGCGTAGTAGATACTTAGCATATATCCAGGCCGATTCCAGTAGATAACAGCTAGGATTATTGATATATATTTGGCATATCACACCTAATTTCAATTAAAGCTTGCATTGCATTGCATGCAGACTATAACGCGGGTTGCAGCATCCACCTTCCATTTCAGAAGAGAGTAGCGCGACTGACATCAGGAGTACATTGAATGAGTAGACCGGCCACTGTAGTAGAAACGTACGTACGTATTGACCGCCCGTAGGAGCGCGTCTCCGGCTGCGTCTGCAGACAACGGCGAAGTTGCCTCACGACGACGGCTCAGTGACGCTCAACGTGATGAGCTAATGCTAGAGAATAATGAGATCATGTGTATGGCATCTTCTCTGGCTGTCAGTGTTGTCATCAATCTGATCACCTCTCCGCTTGCTGGAACAGCACACAGCTTGGTGTAGCGTGATCCTACCGTTGGATTGGTAGGTGTAGATTTACTGGCGGCCATATGCATGATTAATTCTTTACAAAACGAGATAGGGAGAGCCATGTTAAACTATATTTTCCCCTTTTCTTTTCTTTTTTTACAATGTACTGGTTTACAGTACTAATTAATAACATTTCCCCTTCTGAATTTGCCTAGCTATTTATAACCCTTTACCCATTGCGGCTGAGCTTGCGCTCTATTTCCTCTCGAAGAACCGGAACAAGAGAACTGCTGTGCTTGTCAGCTGTGTGACAACACTCTCCACCACGCCATGTCTTGCATAGGTGGTTCCTCCAACACAAGCAACAAGGTAATATACAAGAAACACATCTGCTAGCTGCTAGATCGATCGATGCTTGTGCACAACACGAAGTTCTATCCCAATTTGTCTTTGCTTAACGTATGAAAATTGGATTATTTCTATCTTAATTAGGAATTGTTTGCTATGAGGTAGCGGGTTCATATTCATCTGATCTCTGGTGTTTGTGCTCCATAAATTCAGGCAGTAGCTTCTCGCTTGAGAAAGGGTTTTCTATCTAGATCTAGAATTGTTAATTAGTGCTTTCTCTAAGATGCTTTAATTTTTCCATCCTAGTTTTGTTAGACTGCATATCCATTGTGGCATATATGATTGTTTCGTAAGTTTAGTTGAAGATCTCCTTTTTATCATGGGCGTGTGCGAACCAAGTACACATGTGTAATGAATTGCTTATTGTGGCATTAAACGGTTACTTATGTGTTATCATGTCCGTAGGTAGTAAGGGATATCTTAACCAAAAGCACGCTTGCAACAGTAACGGTTGTAACGATCTTTGGTTTTCAGATTTGTGCTACTTCTTTTTACTTGTTATTTTTTAATAAAACCCCACAAGGTCATAGTAGGTTTCTATCTAGATCTAAACTTGTTACTCGGTGAATTAAAAAAAATGTTCCTTGGTGCTTCATCTGAGTGACTTTTTTCCATCCCAATTTTGTTAAACTATATATTCATCATGATGGATATGTTTGTTTGCTAAGTTTAGTTGAAGATGGGAGTGTATAAACTATGGTACATGTGTGTAACTACTTTTTTGGATTATGTCGTTAAAGTGTTTCTTATATGTTATAGTGTTTGTATGTGTTTGCGTTTCATGTAGTAACGGATATTTGAACTAGAGGCACGTATGCAACAATAACGGTTGTAACGGCATCTAGTTTTCTAATTAATCTATACAACTTCTCTTTTTTAATTTAATTATTCTTTTAATAATATGCCACAAGCCTACTCAATTTTCTTCGGAGGAAAGAGGCACGCCATGCCAGGTTGTGACATGGCATCCTGGTAGGCAAAGCTAGCAAGTTCACACATAAAACTAGCGTAAGCATGTATGTTAGAGTGGTTTTGCAAAGAAACTCTCAGCATTTTTGCATTATTTCTGCTTGGATCCGGTTCATGCCAGCAGCTACTCTAGTTCCCTATTTTGTGTTGATGTCAATGTCAGAGCTATTCCTCGTTCTTTTTTTTTGAAAAGTATACCTGTATTAATATAGATAACAGAATAGTACAAATACGAGTACACTGTAGAAGGCTACAGAGGACAGCTGTCTAAGGCTACAAGTAATAAGGACCTTAAAAAAACATAAATTACAAGCTAGTCCTTAGCTCAACTGAGCACGGAATCCATCCTCGACCGCCAGCGACGAAGTCACCACCTCCACCCGCCGATGTCGAACCCGATACCGGAGAAAACCACCGGCGTGGCCTGCAGCAGACGCTCCATCTCATGCACGAGCCGAAGTTGTTGAACGTCCATCCGTCAAGCCTACTTGCCGGGATCTGACGCTGTTGAGAGCGCCGGCAATGAACTCCGCCATCGCGGTGAAGCCAATCCCGCACCCATCACCAATCTTACTCCAAATCCACAGCCCCCTCCGAAACCCCAAACAAGGCAGCCAACATATGAGAGAAGAGATGAAGAACCTGGGCCACCGCCATCAAAGGAGCCACCATATCCACCTCCTCGCGGAGACGACGGATCATAGACGAGCTCCGACTCCTACACATACCTCCACGAGCTCGTCGACGACACCGTAGGATAACGCCGAGATGGGGTCAAGCTCGGGAGACCTTCCTTGCCGCCGCCGGAACCACAACCCTAGATAAACTAGACCCTAGACTACACCGCCAGTCGGGAAGCCACCATTCCCCCACATCCGAATGCTAGAATGCCGCCGGAGGCGGAGGGGAACGGCAGCCCCGCCGGCGGGAGCACGAAATCGCTGCCGTTGTCGCCGCTCTCTACTGTAGCAGTGGAGAGGGTTCGAGAGAGCGGTAGCTATTCCCCGTTCTATAATCACACGTCTGACAAACGGTCATAAAAAAATCCAAGCAACACCTCCGATATTAACTCGGTTGACGTGAGCAAAGGAAGGGGTTTTGTTTTGGGCCGTTAGTGGATCGAGCTGAAACGGCAAAGCAGCACCTAGACAGGCTGCCATGTCACCAGATGTGGGCCGACGACAGCTGCGGTGATCCGTTGTGTCATAGGGACCGTACTCATGCCCTAGGCGTATATCTTGTTGCATTTGCAAATTGCAACGGAATTTGCAGTTGCGTGGGAGCTCTTGATCGTTTAGCCGTCTATGGTTTATTTATTTACGTACTCGATCTGTATATTTGTATCTTACCAATGAACTAACATCTTTTTTTTATAAAGAGCACCTTTTTATTAGCTAAGCCTTCTTTGTTGGGTATTATAATTGACTGATACATTACAGGGAAAGGGAAAGGAGATTGTGGAGGAGGTGCCACCGGTGGCGGAGGACAAGCAACAGCTGAGCAAGGGAAAGGAGATTGTGGCGGTGGAGGAGTCCGATGGGTATTAGTCCGATTTGGATTTGGATTTTGATCTAGATCTGAATTATGATCAGGAGTCGGAATCAGAGTCGGAGGAGCAGCAGCAAGAGAAGCAGCCCGCATGGCTGGACACTCTACTGAGAACCAAGTTCTGGGACCCCTGCAAGGAGCATGGGTCCAAGAACAGGGCGAACCAGTGCATGTTCTGCCTCAAGTGCTCCGAGGTGACCTGCCCTCGCTGCGCTCACAGGAGGCCCGGCCACCGCCGCCTCAAGATCCGCCGCTACGTCTACCGCTCTGTTGTCCATGCCTCCGACATGCATGAGCTCGGCATCGACGTCTCCAGGATACAGGTATATTATATATAGTATATACATGGAGAACATATATATATACACACACAGTAGCATACAGATTAAAGCTGAAGCTTGTCGACTCAATATGCGATTATGCATGTATATACTTTGTAATAAAAAATTCCTCGTATTTGCAGACATACGTCATCAATGCAAGAAAGGTGCTGCACCTGAGGCCCATGAACAGATCCAAGCATTTCAAGCCTCAGGCAGGGACACCTCGATGCATAACTTGCAGGACCTGGCTCCGCAGCACGCCCAACTCATACTGCTCACTTGTATGCGAGGTATATATGATTCTTCTCTTAGCTACTAAAAATGTATATATATTTACTCAAAAAAATGCATATATATGTTATGATCATGTGATCGATTTATTTATAGTACTAGTTGTTTGGAGATCATTATTACATTGTGTTTTTTTTCATTACTTTTACATTCACACCTGCCGGAGCACATGATGTTCAACTTTTTCTCCATCAATTTTGTATAAAACAAGCAATTGTGCACAATATACATACTATGTATCAGTTCTGATGCCTCTTATTATCGACCACGGTAATTTTGATATTTCGCAAGACGACTTCTCAGGGCCTGAAGCTGAGATTCGCTACAAGAGCCACCAGATGCATATGGCTCAACCATCACAGGTTGATGCTGAGGAGCTGCCTACAAACTCTGAAGTTGAGCCACCGCCACCGTCGTCGCAGCCAGCCGCAAATCAGAATGTGTCATTCCGCAGGCGGGCGCGCAAGCAGCGAGCGCCGGCGAGGGCGCCATTCTTCTGATCGATGTACCTGCTTGTTGCTCATGCTTCTCCAACAAGGGTGCCCCCAATAAATGATGTTGAGCCTGTGGAGTGGAGAGTTGCTGAAATAAACGAGCCTAGGTAGCCATGTTGGTTGGCTGGCTGCGATCCAACTCCATATGCATGGATCGATAATCGATGAACACCCTTTACAAAAGTTGTTGTATTTTGGTTGTTGTTTGATGTTAAACTTGATGTAGTAAAATTGGACATGCCACAAATGCGCTCACCGGAAGTGTGGTAGAAAAATTGAGCGCCAGACGCTTGACATGCACTTGCTTATGAGCGCACAACAAACTATGCTATAACAGCACGCCAAACAGGCAAACACGCTGAAGCAACCAAACGCAGTAAATTTATGTCACAGTTTTAGTGCGGCCCATTGCAATGGAAACGAAATAGGGCCTCAGTCAAGATTTAGGGGAGGTGGCATACATGTATCATGTGTAGCTAGAGAGAACTCTGGAAAGGCAAGGTAGTGAGCGGTTCAGTTGTAGCGGCAAAGGCGACACAGAGGCAACAAAGGGACACCGCTTCCCATAGGTGGCAATGGAGGCCGGGGTGACTTTAGCGACAAGTTAGCCCAAGAAGGTCAAGACGATAATGGAGGGGCAAACAGTCTAGAAGGGAAGAGGCATGGTTTTTGGGGAAGGTTAAGGGCCCCGCGATGGTATCAGTGAGTAGAGGACCATAACTTAGTAGAGAGTGGCTAAAAAAATAGATTGTGATGATGTGAGTGTTTTATCCGAGTGAGAATGCATTCTAGGCATCAAGGAGAAAATTACATAAAATTTACTATACTGCTCCCAAGTTATAAGGATGTCCCATGTTTTAAGGATGTATCTACCTGTAACATAGGTATCGCCTAAAATTTACTAAATCGGCCAAAATCGTATCGACAACTTGCCAAACTTTAACTGTAATCTCAAACATGAACAAACTTGTCAAAATTTGAATTTTGATTTATAAAATTTGAGAAATTTAAAATATTTGCTTGGTGGAAACTATACAGATATATATCAATGCTGCTAGATTGTATACATTTTTCCTTTTGCATCTGCAGCTATCAATGATATGTTGGATCACATGACTCTTAGTCTTAGTTTGTTCATATTCCCATAGATTCTAATTTTAATCATGTCTAATTTTATGGCCGGTGGTAGGAAAGAAATTAAACACACGCTGGAAAAAAAAAAGTTTGCCTCAGATACAGTATAAACCCGGCGCATGGAGCACGCCGCCGCTCCCGTGAACGGAACCCCTCCTGCGCCATTTCGTCGTCGGTGATTACAACGACGCGGCCAAATGCTAAACACAGTGATAGAGCCGCGGTAAATGAGAGCTAGCGCATAGATTTAGCATATCCAGGCCAATTCCAATAAATAAATTAAAAGCTAGAACTATTGACATATATCTGGCATCTCACATCTAATTTTAATTAAGGCTTCCATGCATGCTTGCAGATTTGGCACATCTCGCCCGATTTTCTCCACCTGGAGACCGACACGTTCTCCTTCTCATCAGCGGCAATGCCAATAAGCCTGTCCATTTCGAATGTTTAGCGCTGCTAATCAAACGTCGCGCGACTGACATCAGGAGCACATTGACCGCCACTGTAGAAACGGACGTATTGACCGGCGGCCGTATGTAGGAGCGGCTCTCCAAGCTGACGCCACCCGCAACTACATCAACGGTGAAGTTGCCTAGCTCATGACGACGGCTCAGAGTGATGACCTAATGCAAGAGAGATCATGTATGATCGATATGGCATCTTCCCTGGCTGTCAGAGTTGTCATCAATCTGATGACCCTCCGCTTGCTGGAACGGCACACAGCTTGGTGTAGCGTGAGATCCTACCGTTGGATTGGTAGGTAGCTAGATTTACCGGCGGCCATGACATATTAATGCTTTACAAAAACGAGACAGAGGGACCATGTAAAAACTATGATGTTTCCTTTTTCTTTCTTTTTTTACAGTGTACCGGTGGTTTACAATATTCATTTATAACATTTCCCCTTCTGAATTTGCCTATTTATAACCCTTATTGGCCCATTGCCGCTGAGCTTGTGCTATAGAAGAAGAAGAGGAGGAGGAGGAGGAGGACACTACTGTGCTTGTCCGCTGTGAGAACACTCTCCACCACGCCATGTCTTGGATAGGTGCATGGTTCCTCTTCCAACGACGCATGCGGCAAGGTAATATATAAGAAACGAATCTGCTATAGCTGCTCGATCGATCGATGCGCGCGTGTGTAGAACGACGAATTTCTTTCATCGTAGTTTGTCCTTGTTGTGTATGAAAATTGGATCATATCTAAATTAGGAATTGTTTGCTATGAGATAGCGGGTTCATATTCATCTACCTCTGATGTTTGTGCTCTGTAGATTCAGGCAGTAACTTCGCTCGGCAAAGGTTTTCTATCTAGATCTAGAATTGTTAATCGGTGCTTTTCCTATCCTAGTTTCCTTAGTTGGCAGATCCATCACGACTTATATGTTTGCTTCTTAAGTTTAGTTGAAGATCTCTTTTTTTCATGGGCGTGTAAGGACCGAGTACACGTGTGTAACGAAATTTTTTGGATTGGATAGTACCGTTAACGTGTTTTTTATGAGTTATCATGTCCGTACATGTTTACGTTTCGGGTAGTAAGGGATATGAAGCACGTTTACAACAATAACGATTTTAACGGCCTCTGGTTTTCAGATCTGTGCTACTTGTTTTATCTTTTTTTAATAAAGCCCCATAAGGTCACAGTGGGTCTCTATCTAAATCTAAAATTGTTAATTGGTGCTTTGTCTGAGTGACTTTTTCCATCCCAACTTTGTTAGATTGCAGATTCATCATGACTAATATGTTTGTTTGCTAAGCTTAGTTGAAGATCTTCTTTCATTCATGGGCTTGCATGAACCGTGGTACACGTGTGTAACCAATTTCTTTGGATTATGTTGTTAAAGTGTTTCTTGTACGTTATCGTGTGTTATATGTTTCCGTTTCAGGTAATAAGGGATATTCGAACTAGAGGCACGTATGCAACAATAACGGTTGTAACTGCATCTGGTTTTTTTATCTATATAACTTTTTTTTAGTTTAGCTGTTCTTTTAATAGAGTCCCACAAAGCTACCGTGGGTTTATCATTTGATACCTACAGGAGTTAACAAAGGATTCATGCCATGAGGCTATGGCGCATCCATTTAGGCTTATTTGTATCTGTCATTGTACATGTGTACAGACAATTAGTCATTTAAAGTGTTTCTTACATGTTACCTCATTCATACTATTTGACTTTCAGGTACGTACGGTTATACAACCAGAAGTGGTCAGTAAAACTGCATACATGTTTCTATTTTTCAATCCAACTTGTTTTAGCTAACTTTTGACATATAGGTGGTACTGGATTTAACAATCGAGGGAAGAGGCATGCCATGCCAGGTTATGATATGGCATCTTTATTTTTTTTGTGTGTGTGACTCACATGGCATCCTTCTGGCATAGCTAGTTCACACATAAGCTAGCGTGAGAATGAATGTGAGAGTGGTTTTACAAAGATACCTCTCAGCATTCCTGTTTAATTACGTTTATTGTTTCACTGTTCTAGGTAATCATTTCTATGATTTTTTTTGGGGGCTGTGATCGAGTTGATGCCAGCAGCTACATATTATACTAGTTCCGCAATTTTGAGTTGATGTCGGCTATTCCCCGTTGTATAATCACACCTCCGATGTTATCTTGGTTGACGTCAGCTGATATTATTTTAGATGAATTGATGATAGGTTTTTATTAGAACAATTGATGATAGGTGTCTGGGAAGGGATTTTGTTCTTGGGTTTTATCGGGTCTAGAGAGAGCTTAATTAGAAAAGAAGGTTTGGGGGTGGCTTGTTGGGCCGGTAGTGGATCGAGCCCAAATTCCAAAGCAGCGCCCTGACTGGGCTTCATTGCACTTGCCCGGCAAGGTTTTTTTTAATATAAGGCCCGTCAAGTTAGGACGACAGCGGCGGTCGATCCTTCCCATGCCATATTTCTAGCCTTTTTGCAATAGAATTGCACGTGCATGGGCTAGCTAGCTCTTCATATTTTATTGTCGTCTATATACATAATCTTTTTGCGAACTGATTATAGATCAGTAAGGTTTCTTATGGTGGAATCTACGTATCTAGGTTTAAGTTCTTGACTGATAAGGTGCTTGCATTGTTCTAGATTTATTTTAGGATTTTTCGGCACTATGCTTTAATTTTAGGATTTTCCGGCACTATGCTTTAACTAGTAAGCAACGTTACCGTCGACGACGAGGCTGGTGGTGACTTCGGAAATATCTATATCTACCAACTCGATCCTTCGGATGTGCTCATTAGTGTAGGGTTTACGTACATCTGTTCTTACGGATGAGTGTGCGTGTGTGTTGTGGGCATGCTCATATGGATAGGGTTTGTGTAGGTGTGTTTATAGAGGTGAGTATGCGTGTATGTTGTGGGCTTGCTCATAGGAATAGGGTTTGTGCGTGTTCATAGAGGTAAGCGTGTGTGTTGTCGGTGAGTTCATAGAGATATGATTTTTGTATGTGTGTTCATCTGAGTAAGTGTATGTTATGGACGTGCTCATAGAGATATGTTTACGTATGTGTGTTCATAGAAGCGTCTACGTTGAGCTGTGTAATTCTCAAAAGTTTTACGTATACATGATTTGTTTACATACTCAAATCTGGATTATTTGTATATATCTCACCAATAATCTAACACCTTTTCATAGGGGTATTAGCTAAGCCTATCCGCATATATTTGAACATACATCGCTAGCTCACGCAGTCTTTGTTGCGTAATCTTTACTGTTGATTAACGATACATTACAGGGCAAGGCAAAGGAGAAGGGAAAGGAGATTATGGCGGCGGCGGAGTCTGATGGGTATGAGTCGGATTCGGATTTCAAGTCGGATATTGGTATTCGGATTAGGATTCGAATACGCAGAATGAGCAGCAGCAGCAAGAGAAGAACAACAAGAAGCTCGCGTGGCTGGACACTTTACTGAGAACAAAGTTCTGGAACCCTGCAATTTCTGCCTCAAGTGCTCCAAGGCGATCTGCATATGCCCACACTGCACCCACAGGCCGGCCATCGCCTCCTCAAGATCTGCCGCTACTCTACCGCTCTGTTACGTTGTCCCTGCTTCGACATGCACGAGCTCGGCATCGACCTTTGATACAGGTATACATATGTATGAATATGTATATGTAGTATACATATATTCATATGAATGTGTAGTATACATATTCTCTCAGTAGCATTTCTTGAGTTTGGGCATGATATATATGAATATGTAGTAGTAGTATATAGTACTATACAGATTTGAGTTGAAGCTCGTCGACTCAATATGGATGTAGTATGTATACTTTATAATACAAATTCTTTGTATTTGCATACTTATGTTATAAATGCAAAAAAGGTGCTGCATCTGAGGCCCATGAATAGATCCAAGCATTTCAGGTCTCAGGAAGGGACACCTCGCTGCATAACTTGTAGGACCTGGCTCTGTAGCACACCCAACTTATACTGTTGTCGCTTGTCTGCGAGGTATGTATGATTCTTCTCTTAGCTACTAATAATGCATATATGTTATGATCATGTGATCAACTTAAAATACAACTCACTTCAATTGAAATTATAAGTCATTTGATCTTTTCAGATTATCTATTTTGTTATGTATTTAGAAATATTATTATATCTAGATGCATAACAATATGGATGCACTAATAAATTCAAAGCGACTTATAATTTTTAACGGGAGTAGTTCTTTGGAGATCATTACACTATGTGTGTGCGGGTGTGTGCATTTTGTGTGTGCATGTGTGTGTGCACGCGCCCCTTTTACATATACACCAGCCATCTCTTACTCAATCTTACGCTAATAGACAATGATGACAATTAAATGATGTTTAACTTTATCTCCATTAATTATGTATAAACAAAGCAAGTGTGTCCAATGCACACATATGTCTGTTCTGATGCCTCTTATTATTGATTAGGGGAATTTTAATATTTCGCAAGACGACTTCTCAAGGCCTAAAGCTGAGCTTTGCTACAGGAGCCTCCATGTGCATATGGTTGAACCATCAGAGGTTGATGCTAAGGAGCTGCCTACAAACTCTGAAGCTGAGCATGACGTACCTACACAGGTTGAGCCGCCATCGCTGCCGCCGCCGGCCGCAAATCAGAACGTGTCATTCCGTAGGCGGACGGGCAAGCAGCGAGCACCAGCGAGGGTGCCATTCTTCTGATCGGTATGCCTTCTTGTTGCGCGTACTCCAACAAGGTGCCCCAATAAATGATGTTGAGCATGTGGAGAGTTGCTGGAATAAACGAGCCTAGATAGCCGTGGTGGCTAGTATATATGCCCATGTAGCCCGTGGCATGGTTTTTTGGACCCCGGCCTGGTGATCGACGGGCCAGGGGAGTAGCGCGTGCCTCCACCAGACACGTGGCCTGGCACGGGCACGTCCCGCTCACAATGCCAGGCATGGTGGCAGCCTGGCCAGTCGGCCTACTAAGAGCCTATGCACCTAGCCACCCACACCAACTACCCATCGGCCCACCCCTAAACCCTAATTCCCTTTCTGAGACAGCCGCCCTCCCACACGCAGCCGCATGCAGCCCCCTTCCCTTTCCTAGTCTCATTCTTGCTCCTATCTCACATCTGCGCCAACATCGTGACTGGGACACCTCTCTCTCGCACACTCGCTAGCATAGAGAGCTGCGGCGTGTCGCGAGTCTGATTCCGGTCTGCACGCTTGCGAGCAGAGAGAAGGGCGAGGGCACAGCCACGGGGCAAGGCTCTAGTTGACGCCTTGAGGGCGGAGATGGCATGAGCGTGAGGACGCTACCACAGGAGCGAGCTCCGCCTCGTCCTGTCGCGGACGACCTCCGCGGCTTCGCCCTCGACCCAGCAGCGGCGCTTGGCTGAGATCCGCCAGGGCATGGACGCGGGCGACCTCCAACTTGCTACACGTGTGGGGCACAGGGGGCGGCCTAGTGGAAGTTTAGGAATATCGTTAAAAAGAGGCGCAGGGAGCTCGCCGAGAGGAGAGAAGGGCGAGTGGAGGCGTCGACAGCTAGGGGTGCTCCCTTGTGGGCCTCGGGCCGCGCGCCTAGCATGCAAGACAACCCGTGCTTCTCGAGACGGCCCGGCGGCCCAAACAAGACCATGCCTGGGCTGAAGGCTAGGGATGAAGCCTGCTCGACACGGCCCGTAAGGCACAACAGCTCATGTCGGCCCGTTGGCCATCAATAGTGGCTGGCGAGGTGCGACCCAACTCCATATGCATGGATTGATGAACACTCTTTTAGTAATTTTTATTTTGGTTGTTGTTTGACATTGAACTTGATGTATTACGTAGTATGCAACATTTGTCATCGGTTTAGGGTTTTAAACTTGTAGACATATGCAATCCTATCTTTTTTATTCCAATTTCTTTTTTATTTGATCTTATGTTTCATATACCCCTGATAGCTCGTTTCTGTTTGGATTTGGAGTATTTCTTGGGTGGGTGGGGTAGTTAGCGAATAGGAGGGGTCTAAGCCCCCATTTTAGGAAAAAAAATATTTTAGCTTTTGTGAAAGTTTTGCACCAACCAACTGGATGAATTAAAAAAGTCAAAGTGATTATAATTTAAAATAGAGGGAGTGCCAGACTTCTCTAGCCATGGTGAAATGAGAGAAAAATAACGCTTCTTTACGTTGTGGACAACCAATGCAATTCATGTCACGTCTCATGTATACGTTGGCTTGAGATGCTTACAGGGTGAAGTGTATATGATGAAAATGTGACTTTAACACAAGGCCTGAGGTTGCCAGGACAGACCATCCAAAACAATCAGACATGAGTTGTGGTTGTAGGGAATACAAACATTCAGTACGCTTGAAGCGACTCATGTGGGCTGAAGCCTGACGGGCTGGCTAAGGCTATTAGGAGGACTGGGGTCTCACCGCCTAACATTCTCTAATAATAAGACCCAAACACAGAAGACGATGGAAGAAAAAACAACACTCATCACAAGCTGCTATGGTTGGTGTGTGGCATGTACACTCTGCAAAAAAAACACAAACAAGATAAAGAAAAAGAGAACACTCCTGTCAGCGTCCTTTGTCAAAAGCTAATTAATAATTCAGCCTGGACATTTGGTAGTACGGAACCAATCGGTTAGAAATTCGGTTTCAATAGTTTCGGTTCGGTTCTGGTGTTTAACAAAAATACTGAATTGATCACAGAAACATGCAATTGAAGGTTCAAAAGCCAATTTTGACATAATGTTGACATGATTTCATAAAGAATTATAGTGCTAAAATACATACATATAAGTCCACAAGGTTATAAGTAGAGTACCACAAATACATAATATAATAGTCTATAATAGTATAATCAATAATATAAAAACACTCACATTCATCACATTTCGGTAAACTGAGGTAAAGAACCGAATATACCTCGGTAAATTCAGTTCCGGATAAGGTACAAAAAATTTTAGTTTTGGTTCGATTCTCGGTACTTTTGGTTCGGTATTTGACATTTGGTATTTCGTGCCCACGGTGACTAATAATGGTGTTCAGTTTCAGAAGGATGGTTTTATTAATTGTTTGAAATTTTGTGTGTTGATGATTGGAAAAAGGATTTACGTCCAATTCTTGGAATGAAAAAGTGTTTAAAATTAACCTCTGTTTAGAATTTTAAGAATAGCTGCAAACCCAAATCAATTCCAATCCAACAGAAAAGCAAGAGTATTTATATCTTTTGTGCCTGGACAAAATTCAAATTCTCTGCATTCATACACGGGACTCTGGTGCATTCAGAGCAAGTATTATAGCAGGATGTAAGCCGACTCAAATGCTGAGCTAGAGAGGGGGGGGGAGAGAGAGAGAGGAGAAGCTAGTTGTAAGCTTACATCCGGCTTGGGCACAAGAATCAAGAAAGTTTGCGAGAGACATATGGATCCAATATTAATAGTTAAGATTCAACTACTATATGGATGAGCTAAGAAAAGGCTACAAAGAACCATATAGCCGGCTTATTGGCTGTATTATTAAACTTGCCCTTGTGCAGTTGTGTTGGAATAGGGGACTCGCATGTGTGTGGGTGTGTGTCGTATGTGTGCGTGCCTGTGTGTGTGGGTTTGTGGATGTTCGTGTGCAATTGTGTTTGTTACCTTTTCAATTTCATACCATCTCTGTTTCCTTATTTATCGTGTTTGTTTTAACTTTAGTGAAGACTTTGAAACTCACATTTAGTAATCAATTGATCTATTTGTTGAATCGTGAAATCTTCTTAATACTTTTGTAGTAATATTGTTATTCATAGTTGACGCTAAAAAGACAAAGTTTTTCTCGGTTGAAATCATGGAACACATATCCACCAGAGCGGATTTAATTAATTACCCCACGCGGAACCCCACTGATGGAACTCAGCAGGAAGAGCCATGCATCTAGATTAGGTGCTTCGTTACGTTCCATTTGAAAAATGTCACCTTTGACCTCATTTTCAATAAGTTAAACATTGTTGCTATGCTAAGTAATCGTTGTCTGCAATAGTTATGGTATGTCATCAACTCGTTTCTCCAATACGATGAAATTAGTTTATTGTTCTTGTGGTCACTACTGGATCCACCGCCTTTGCCGAGTGCCGGCCGCACTCGGCAAAGGCACCTTTGCCGTCGACAAAGGCTTTGCCGAGTGCGACTCTCGGCAAAGCCCACTCGATAAAGAATTGGTCGGCAAAGGAGTCTTTGCCGAGTGCCACCTGGCAGGCACTCGGCAAAGCCAGTGCCACGCCAGCACTCGGCAAAGGTAACTGGCGATGTCAACCTAACGGCACCCTTTGCCGAGTGTGACGTGGGAGGCACTCGGCAAAGATATTTTATTTTATTTATTTTTTGAAAAATTATTTGCCGAGTGCCACGCCCGGCACTCGGCAAAGATTTTTTTTGAAAAATTATTTGCCGAGTGCTGGCGCCCGCAAAGGTATGGTCTCTTTGCCGAGTGCCACGCCAGCACTCGGCAAAGCTTGGCTCTGCTGGGAAAAATGCCCAGCTTTGCCAAGTGCTGGCACTCGGCAAAGCTGCAAAACTTTTTTTTCTGTTTTCTTGCATTCTAGACATGCAATTTCACATATATTCACGACAATAGACTAGAATATCACATAAAAATCACATTTCATCATCAAATGACGTCTCAACACGAATTCATACATAAAGGTCTTCAAATTCATCCATTACATCGATACAAATTCATAGCATGTCCAAAAGAGCGACAAGTTCATCGATACAAGTCCACAAGCGGGCAGTAGAGGTACCTAGCTCGACCCGGCGTCCCCAGGGGCCCCAGAGCCCCCACCTTGCTCCCACGGAGACCACCCTGACCGTGGCGCCAACTGGAACGTCTAGTAGGACGGCGAAAGCAGAGGGCCGCTTGCAGGCCCGGAGTGCCCTTGCTGCGTCGGTGGAGGAGGAGCGGTACCTGGCCACGTGAACCCCAGAGTAGGGAAGGTCAGGCCTAGTGGAGGGATGGCATCTGCAGGAGTCGGGTTTGAACCCACCGACTATTCCTACATAAAGGCCAAGTGATCTCATTCGTACCTGCAGGATGGTCGCACAAACTAAAGCAACAGGCAATATACTCACCGGAGTCCCTATAGGAGTAGGCACAGGAATAGATGGTGGAGCGAAGATCGAGGCAGGGAGCTCGGCCTGCTGCACTCTCAGGATCTGAAGACCCCAGAAGTAGGCTGCAAAGTCTTGCATCTGACGCTGGTAATGCTGCGTGACAGCCGCCAGCTGCCGCTGATGGGCCGTCGCCATGTTCTCCTGGTTCGCCTGCAACTGTGCGATCTGGGCCTGCAATATTACACCCACAAGGTTGATGGTATGTGAAGGCAAGGTATATGTGTGAAATGAGTGAACGACGAATAAAACTGCACTTACCTGAAATGCCGAGAATATCTGCGCGTTGCTCGACTGCCGAGGCGCTATGGGGATGTCGGAGGAGCTCCTGGTCCCGTCTCGTCGAATCTGGCTCAGCGTGGGAACAGAGGACGACTAGATGGCGCTGTTGGCCATCCAGTACCGGCCGTGCTGCATCCCTCCTCCCAACCTCATCAAAAGGTCTATGTCTTGGGGGTCGGTGGTGGGGTCGAACGTCTCCCCATGGCGCTAGCGAGCCGCGGAGGTGTACTCGGTGAGCTTGGGGTAGACGCTCGCGTTAGTGTACGCATCGGGCCTGTCCGCTGGGTCGTAGACGTTGTCCGCCGCATCGCTTTGCCCTTGTGAGCAAGGGCGTACCCCGTGAACTCATTGACGACCTGCCCACCATGCGACTGGGTCTGCGAGGAGAACACAAACATGGTTACAAGTAATGACAATTGAGCACTAGAATAAATAGATCAACAGAAGCGTACCCATCTTTCCATGAACAATGGGAGGGACTGGTTCCCTTGGTGGTGTGGTGCGCCTCGCATCTGTAGGTGGCACTCCCGATGTTCTCTGCGCCTCTGGTACGCCGCGTCCGTGGTCCACTCACGCAAAATGGCCGCCCAGCAGTCCCGGTACTTGTGGCACCACTCCGAACACATCTGCATGATATCAAGTATTTGACATGCCAGAAGATGAATTGAATATTTCACGGAAGAAGTCAGAATGAATGTTTTCTACTTAATTACCTGCATGTACTGGGCCTCGGTGAGGTCGGTCTCCCTCTGGAGTAGCATCTCCCTGACTTGTGGCTTCTTCACCACCTGGCCAAGCACTTCGGCGTAGTAGGTGATGACGCACTGGAGATGCGCCTTGTGGTACAGGTCCTTGAGACAATCTTTGCAGACCTCCTCCTGCACTCGCGCCGCATGCTGCTCTCTCCCCTCCTCGCACGTGAAGAAGTCCTGCACACGGAACTCACACAGAACTCATCATTGTTTCAAGAACGTCCAACGAATGCGTAGTATTGAGAAATGCGGTACGATGAAAAGACTCACCCAGAACTCCCTCTTGATCTTCACCGCCAAGGTTTCGCCGTTGGAGTCCGTGACGCTGGAGAAGTGCTCCCACCTCATGGGCGCCTGTACCTTACCCTTGTGGGTGAGCAAGCCAGGGTAGTACTTCCTAATCAGCAGGCCCTGGATGCCATTGATATGGCGTGAACCGCTCCCTCCGCTCATAAACGTCAAGCTACTGCACGAGTCATTAACAACAATTGTTAGTCTGTAGTTCGATTTTCAACATGTCCTATGAACAAGTAGTGAAATCAACAATGGATACTTATGTCTCACCCACGGGTCGAATCACCGGACGTGGCCTTTGCCGAGTGCTGGCCGACGTGGCACTCGGCAAAGGCTGTCGCCCTGGCCAACCCTAAGCCCGCCACGTTGCAGCCCTTTGCCGAGTGCCTGGCACTCGGCAAAGGTGGCTCCTTTGCCGAGTGCCCTGTCGTTAGGCACTCGGCAAAGGGGACAGCGACGGATGCCATTTGTCCAGGCCTCACTTTGCCGAGTGCCCGTCTTTGTCGAGTGCGAGGCTCTCGGCAAAGAGCCCATTTGCCGAGTGCTTCGCTTTGCCGAGTGCGAGACACTCGGCAAAGAAGTCTTTGCTGAGTGCGGGCTCTGGCACTCGGCAAAGAGCCTCTCTGTCGAGTGCCTTTGTTTTGCCACTCGGCAAAGTTTGTGGTCTCGGCAAAGCCCCCGTTTTCCATAGTGGGTGGTCCAAACAAATTCTGGTAATGAAAGGTGATGGTACTTTTTTAGTTCCTCATCATATTTTTTATAATTTACTTTAATTTATTATTCCCTTCCAATTAGAAGATGTTGTTTTCTTGTGTTAGCAATATGTTGGAAAGAAAATATTGTGTATTGATTATTATCACCTTGTAATAGGTGCCTAACCTTTTTTGAATGCCGAAATCAAGCTATCTCTGCTTGTCTCAACAAATGAGAGAAAACAAAGAGATCACCCAAAAGTACATCAAAGGAGTTCAAGGTGCGTAGAAAGAAATGAAATAAAGGACATACAAAATTATACAATGATGTGTAGCTAGCTAGCCAGGAAGAAACGGGAGGATCGAAGATAACGCTTCTTTGCGTTGTGGACAGCCAAATGGACGGAATTCGTGTCACGTCTTGTGTATCAAGTCTTTTGGCCTGAGATGCTTAGTTATAAGGTGGAGCGTATGACGACATTGTGAGCTAACACAAGAATGGAGGCCTGAGCTGGGCAGGCCAAACCCTCCAAAGCAGCCAGGCATCACTTGTGCGCAGTACTATACACGACTTGAAGCAGCAGCTCGTGTAGGGTGACGACGCCTTGACGGGGCTGGCTCTGGGCTAGCTATTAGGATGACTGAGGAGGTCTCACGTACGTCCGTGCTGGCCCGTTTAGACGATCCAATTACATCCTGTAAGGCCCAAACAGATCGGTATGAAGGTAAGCTGGAGCAGGGGCAGGCATCGATCCTTTTTAGCCTTACGAATGTACGTACTCGTACGAGCTTCAGCAGCCTCCAATTCAAGGCCCATGCTCGAACACGACAAGAGGTGCATATATATATCATTAGCGTGATGATGATGGTTTTGGTTGGTGCAGGCACATGCAGCTAGCAAACCGTCGCGCGTGACCCAACACAACAGCTTCATTAGCGCATGCATTGTACGTTGGAGCCAATTAATAATCCCCGGCCGGTCTGATTATTATATTGTTTGGTTGGTTTTCATCATGCATCCGGCCGTTTCTTCATTCGCCCGCCCGGCAGTGTACTGTGTGGGCATCGATCGCTAGCTGTAGCTCTCTCGTCGGGCGAAGCATGATCCATCGGCGTCGTCTCCCTCTCCTCTCCCGTATCCAATAATCATTGCAAGATGGCACGCAAAGAATTAAGCAAGACATATAGTATACCCTACGCCGCTGCATGATATATACTCCGTATATAATACTGTATAGTACTAGCTACAGTTAAGTACACAACATATATGCTCATTGGCTGATGAGTGCTGACACATATCATGTGGCAGCAGCTGCTAAGACTATATTATATCTTGTGCGTGCTAGCTAGTGTACGTGTCCCTTCATCAGCTGATTGATAGGTTATATTTTCCCACCTAATAAGAACAATATATATTGCTAATGTCTTTGAGAAAGACATGGCTTAGCGTGTCTTGTCCCTAAGGACGGACATATGTAAGGTTTACTAAGGTTTTTGTTGCTTTACAAACGCGCCGAAGCCTCTTGTTTGAGAATCTTTTCAGCGCACGTACTCTTAGCAGATGTGGTGTACTTATACGTACTACATGTATGAGAATCTTTGAACAGTGATGTTAGTGCTCAGATGTCAAACCTTGCACCAAAGAGAGTCGGCACATGCAGTCCTGACGACAGAGATGCCACCAGCCGCCACGCTCGTAATCGTAGGTCACCTTCGCGCCTCAAATCATCACCTGCTACAGCCACGTACACAAGTTCATTTTTTCTTGCGAGGAATTACACAAGTTCATTCAATTGAACTTGCAAGTTAACTGACACATTTTCCTAATTAGGGGCCTTGTTTAGATGTATCTCAAATTCTAAGTTTTTTTACTTTCTTTTCATCATATTAATGTTTAGCCACTTGCATGGAATATTAAATCTAGATAAAAATAACTAATTGAATAGTTTGATCGTAAATTACGAGACGAATCTTTTGAACCTACTTAATTCATTATTGAACAATAATTATTAAATACAAATAAAAATGGTAATAAAACTTAAAAAAATTCAGCATCTAAAAAGGGCATAAATTAGATTTACAGTATGTTTGCGTTACAGGGTTGGGCCTCGTTTAGTTCACCGAATCGGTGCCGGCCGATTCACTGTGCCGGCACTGTTGAACACTGTAGCTTTTTATTTTTATTTAATAATAATTGTTCAAACATTGATTAATTAGGCTCAAAATATTCATCTTGTAAAGTACAATAAAACTGTACAATTAGTTTTTGATTTCATCTATATTTAGTACTCCATGCATTCGCCGGTATTTTGATGTGATGGAGAATAGGAATTCTGCATAGTAGAATTTGAGAGTGAATTTGGGAATCTAAACAAGGGCCTCGTTTAGTTAGCAAATTTAGTGGGCAAAATTTGCATAGTAAGTGTCCCGTCATACTATAGCAATTTTGTTTTTATTTGGTAATAATTGTCCAAACATTGATTAATTAGGCTTAAAATGTTCGTCTCGTAAAGTACAACAAAACTGTGCAATTAGTTTTTTATTTCATCTATATTTAGTACTCCATATATATGCCGGCATTTTAATATGACGAGAAATAAAAATTCTACATAGTAAATTTTAGATATCAATTTTGGTATCTAAATAAGGCAAAGGCGTTGGATGGGGAGGCCATAGTCCACATAGGCACTGCACCCAGCATCTTTCTCGGTTTTCTGGACACTTTGGCACGACGCATCTGTCCGCTTCCTTCCATCTCACGTTACCAGTAATTACCAGGCTATATAACCCCGTCCGAACAGTGGATTTACAAAAGTCAAACAATCTCAAATATCAATACTATAAAATGTATATAATACCGAATACTACTGTTGATGTTATGTATATTAACAAATTTGTAATATATTTTCGTATGAATCTACTTAAGACCTTTTTATAATAAACTTAGTCAAACTTCAAAAAAAAGATCAATCCAAAATTTAAGAATTGCAGTCTTTTGGGATGGAGGGGGTAATTCGATCTTATAGAAGTCAAGTTTTAAATACTTTTGGCGACTGATAATATATTTTAAGACAAAAGGTTCAAAATCTATTTTGAATGATTTTACATTCTCAAGTCAAAATTCGCCTTACATTCCTTAAAGAAGGGAGTACATTTGAGCAGATAATCGATGAACAATCAACCCTACTCTGTGGACTTTTGATTCATTATAAAGCTCTTTGTTGGAAAGCTTCCTATCCCATATGGCTTAGAATAGGGTATCACCTATTAGCTACTTGTAGCTTAGGATAGGAAGAGCGTGAGTGACTCCCTAGTCCCTACTAGTAATGGGCAATTCATGATTTTGATAGTTGGGTATAACTAATAACACTACTCCAATGGTACCCACCCTGTGTTATATTATATTATATTATATTATGCATTAACACCTAGTCCACGTATACCACCATGCCCACAAACAAGAGGTTAAGATGTCACTATGTTGCATTGGGGGTCCACATCGACATCGTTACCCTTGCATACCATTAACAGAAAATTGAGTTTCCCTTGCTCGCGTACCACATTAATGGGCAAAAAGCTCACAATGTGGCTGATCACCCTCTCGGACCAGCTACTGATTAAAAAAAAGAGTGCTTTGAGGGCATAAATCTCGAAAGGGCCAAGGCATTCCGAATTTCACATCTTGCTCTACTCTTGGTAGATTTTTGTTGAACACATAGTCACCACAAGGATCATTTCCCTAGTAGATTTGTTATTTTCCTTGGCAACCTGCCGTATGCTAGGGAAATTCTGCTTTTAAGTTTCATAAATTTCGGAATAATGTGGTACTAGTTTGGACAAGGACTATAACATAGGGATTTCATAGAATTCATATATTCACATGAAACAATTCAGAAAACTCACATGATTTGTAAAAGGAAAACATGAGGGAGCCTACCAGAAGAAGAATAATTACAAGAGAAAAGTGTATAGTAGAGAGTGTACGGCAATAGTGATCAAGGAAAAAACGGATATTGAATTTTCATCCTTTCTCGATTATAATGGGCTTACTTGGTTTCCTCATTGATTTTTAATTCAAGAAACTAAGGTTTTAGCCTAACTTAAAGTGTTACACTAAGTTCCGCATTTGAACAGTGAGACGGAGGGAGTAGGTATTATATGAGTCACTGATAAACGTTACATGCTGGTACAAATTTTCATTTTAATCAACTATTTAGCCCAAATAATGGTTCACCTGTACTAGGTGATTGCCTAGTACAACGTGAATGCAATGATTATATGAAAATACCTGACAATGATATGTACGGTAGTCTATGATATGAACGCGCTAGCACTACCATAAATCCGTAATATGGGCGTAATCGTCCGTTGTACTCTACAGTACTCGTACTGTAGTAGGTAGGAGTGGTTTTGACCTCCGAATAGTACAATTGGCACTCCTGCATCTGCATGTTCATGAACATGATGCAAGCGTTGAAAACTTTCTCTGACCATTCCTCAGCACTCCAGCCTCGCAGCAGACAAATGCTAGTGGTTGGTCTGAACCTCTGCATCATGTTCACTGGAGGAGTCGTCCTCGCAGTCGCAGCCTGCACGGTAGCAGCGAGACAGGGTGGGCCCCACGCGACAGGTACGGTAGCTCTGACATTTCGCTGGATGGAAGTGAGCGTGACCTTGCTGCACCTACCTCGAGATCTCTGCCCGTAGTGCCATGCATTGGGCTTCTTTCATTTTTTTGGCTTTGCACGAATGGTCTGCCCTGTTTGATGTTTACTACTTACTCTTACTCTGTCCCTGTTTAATTTAATTGTCGCTGTTGTTATATGTGTTATAATTTTAACTCGATTTGTAGAAAATATATGTAATATTTATATTTTTAAATAAATTTGTTAAAAAACTAGATTCAAAGATCTTTTCAATGATATTAATTATGTAGTACAAATACTAATATTTTTTATATATAATTGCCGGCAATTGTTTCTTAGGAAGCACAAGCAACAATTAAAAAGAGAGAAAGGGAGTACGTCGAATTGGCACTCAAATATGGAATCCAATGATAATTATTAGTAATATTTTGTTCAAGAATTACTCTCTCCATTTTGTAATGTAGCATTTTCTAGCATTCAAAATTTATTGTCAAATATAATGCATTGTAGAGGACAAAACTTAGTTTTGCTGCATTGTAGAGGACAA
>CM041628.1:72599905-72679521 GCA_023333625.1 Bothriochloa decipiens
TGCATTGTAGAGGACAAAACTTAGTTTTGCTGCATTGTAGAGGACAAAACTTAGTTTTGCATCAAATATATTCTATTTATCAATCAATCACCGTTCATGGTAGCATCTGATTAGGAAATATAATAAGGGTAGTGTGTCTTTAATGTTCTCTCTTAATGTGTCTTAAGATTCCTAGAATGCACTATATTAAAGGAAGGAGGGAGTAAATAATTAAAGAGCTTTGTTTTTTTTGCGAGACCATAACCTTTTAAGAGGTAAGAGCTCAAAGAAATCACAACCTTTGTTCTTTAAAGTACAAAACAATTTAACATTTAAAAACACTTATATTAGAGAAGAAAGAAAGTCCTTCTGAATACCTTGGACACTTACAAATAAATATACAAAGGAAACAGATAAATAAAAAAGCTATCATGGTAGAATACACGTTATGACGCTTTCTACAAAAAAATTGTTGCCATCAAGACTTGGATTTCATGTTACATTTCTTTTTTAAAAAAAAGTAACAAGAGAGACTACTCTCGTTGGGTCAACCATCACGTAAAACATGCATTGCACATTTAATTACAAGATATTTTGTATAATAAATATATTTTCAAGCTATGTTATCCCATAGTCCAAGACAACAAATATATATAACTATATATTCCCCAATTACTGCACAAGAGGTCATATGTGATAATTAACATACAGGTCACCGGTCCACATTCACGTGAGGTACCGCAACAAATCCCTAAAATAAACAAACGAGAGCGAACTAAGATTATAGATTAGGTCTTGTTGTGGTGGAACATGTTCACCTAAATTAAGTACTCTACCTACCTATGTGTGTGATTGCATTATGTTTATTAAGTTATTGGGAGTTGCTATATCTCTTTCGCAAGAAATATAGCCAATATTTCTTGCAACGTGCAGACCATTGGATCATCATCTAAGGATGAGATCTGTTAATAACTCTGTTTTTATAAAGTATGCATGACATCCTCTTGTTATATAAATAGAGAGACATAAGAAAAGTGTGCATGTCATGCTGTTGTTATACAAATAGAAAGACATAGTTAAAGTGTACATGACAACAACTCTATTGTTATAAAATGTGCATGTCATCTGTTGCAAGAGGGAGCACAGAGATTTCTTGCAAAAGAGATATAGGAAAAAGTGTAAGTTATTATAGCATTTTCCTAAGAGATGGCTGTGTATGGCTTAGCGAGGGCAAACAGAATAATGTGACAGTCTCCGGACGACATCTACCACTAGCTGAGCTATGACCGAGAAGAAGTGTATATATTTGGTTGTCTTATTCCAATATTTTTGTGTATTGAATAAATAATAATGGCTTTTGCATTTGCAGCTAAAGGGAGATCAGGTTATGGACGACAACTATGGTCATTATAACAGCTAGCTCCTCCGATCGACCATTTCCGTAGCGTCGCGCACACGCTCATCATTAGGTGAGCGGTCATGCGTGGCTTGACCTAATGCAGCTAATTAGTTAGCTTGCCCTTTGAATATTTTTTTTTGACAAGAGCCCATTGATTTGATTCTCCCTGTAGTAGTATGCATCATGCATGCGCATGTCAACCCTGCGCGCATGCACTCGACGACTCTTTAAAGTTCCTTTTTTTGCTAACTCACGATGTCACATGAACATTAGTGTGTGTTCATATATAATATAGGAGGTGAACAACACTAGCAAGTTTGACACTTTTTTTTACTGATGGAGATGGATAGGGCAACCGGCAAACCAAGCGTAGAATTTTGTCTGTTGTTCGTCGACCGTGACAGCTTGTCTGGTACGTACGTACTCTACAGCGCGGATCTTGTCGCCCAGTGCCACGGTACGGTTTGGGTAGATGGGGTACTGGATGGGGTAGTACAGTATAATAGTACACTGTAGAATTTGACCGGGTGAGGTAAATAAAACTAGAGGGACGGGACCCCACCTCGTGAGTATTCTGTTGTCGCGTGCTCCTCCGGCGCGTCCCTGCTCTCTGCTCTCGTCTCCGCTGGCATGCAGTGGCCGGCAGCGGGGTGGCAGTGCGTGGTGTGGCCCCCATTTGACTTGTGTAAAGCAAAAGGCAAAAGCGTGGACGAGACAGCTCTTCCTCCGGCTCAACAGAGATTCCATTCCATGGATGAAGCGCGTTGATGCAGGTAGTACTCTAATCTGCGAGGTTATTTACAGCGGGGGAAGAGAGAGAAGGAAAGAAAAGAACAAAGGAAAGCGACGTGGCGTGTTGGCGCGTGTGTCTGCTGCTTGCCCCGGCCCTTGCCTTTTGGCGGTGCACGCCCCACGGCGCCCCTGCTGCCCCCGCGCGCCGCCTCCCCCTATCGCATCCACCTTTTGCGGTGCTTTACGAGGGTCAGCCATGGATATGGACACCCATGCACGACCTGATCCGCGCTCACCAAACTCTAAATTTTAATTTACAAAAAAAAAATTTATCTTAGTAATCAAGATTTTCTCCTTTATACCAGTTTCTTCCACACGCGTCTAAAATTTATATCTCTATTCTATAGCAGTGGGATCTATGCGTCAGTTTTTTCTTTTTCTCTCTTCCTTTTCTATTTCCCCTCTCCTCCTTATCCATTCACCGCACCACCTCTCTGCCTCCTAGCCTCCAGCAGCCGACGCCGCGCTGCCCCCATCCTCCACCTCCCGCGCGGCCTCCCCACAACCACTCCGGCCGCCGACGCGACATCTACAGGTCGTGAGCACGGCCGCGTGCAGCGCCGCCAGCCTCGAGCTCCGCCGCCGGAGCGGGAGCAGGAGAAGTAGGAGCTCTGGCCATGGCGAAGCACCTCGCGTGGCCGGCGGCGGCTGAAGTGCGTGAGGGCGACCGACTTCCCTCTCCGTGCCCGCGGTCGAGGTCGCTCCCGCGGCCGGCGTCCTGCTCGGTGAGGGAGCGAGCGGCGGGCCTCTCCCTCCTCGGCCGACGCCCGACACTGCAGCGGAGGATATCCACAAGCTCGCCAGGCGAGCGCGGCTCCGGAGATCCCCGGCCCGGCCTTTCCCTCCCCGACACGACGCCCCATCGACAAGCGCGGGGCGTCCCGGCCTCACTCCCCTGCTCCTCTGCTCCACCGGCGAGGCGGCTCCCAGGCGGCGGCGGTCCTCCTTCCCCAGCGCGGCCCCATGCCTACTTCCCTTCCCGGCGAGGCAGCTCCCAGGTGGCGCAGTCACGGTCAGCCAGTGCGGAGGCCGGCGGGCGAGCTGCGGCCTCCTCTCCTACGTCCGAGCACCAGCGGCCTTCTCTCCGGTGTCCGAGCGGGCGAGCAGCTCGGCCCCCATTCTCTCTCCTCAAGCAGGCCCGCATTGTCTCCGTACGAACGCCACAGACCCCGTATGCTTGCCCGTGCGCTTGCATAGCGCGGAGTGTACCGTGCCCCGCTGCAGGCTTTTTTTACGGTAAATGCATACTCCATTGTACCGTCGCGGGGAGCATCCTGTGCACTCTCTCTTTCCCTCGCCTCGCCTCGCCTTTCCTTTGACATTGCTACAACGCATGCAGAGGACCGACTGCGCTAGTCAGTAGGTACGGGGAGAAGCAGCGTGTAACTGAACAAAACAGAGAGGTAACTCCAGTCGTTGGAGGGCATATGGCCTTCCGGCCCGCTAGAGCTGTGCTTTTTTACTTGAGAGCTGCGTTTTAGTGCTCCGTCGTGCCGGCTACGAGATGGACTTACTGGTCGCGTAGCCCAGCCCATATGCAGCAGCGTGCACGGGCAGACAGGAATATGGACCAGCACTGTACCTAGTAGCAGCACGGTACGGCTGCCGGTCTCCATCCGAGGACGACAACAACACCCGGCCTAATAGTAATACTATATCGACGAGCCAGTAGATCTACAATACTTAAGACATGAGAGTGGTAGATCAGCACGCATGTTGGCATGTGCTTGTTCCTCTCCCGGCCCTCGATCTAGCTACGTAAGTACATCCTCGAGCTCAAAGCTTTTTCAACCAGCTGTCTCTGCTCGTATATATTCTAGCAATGCAAAACCTTTCCCTGTGATGCGACCTTGGAATTCGTGCAGATTCCGGCCTGTTTATTTTCTCTCCAGCAGAGGAGGTCAAACCCTCGCACGCCTGCGCCGCCCGGCCGGCTAATAGCTAGCGTTTGTATCCTGCTCTGCACGTACACCCCCCATGCCACGGCTAAAAAGTTTAACATCACGAGTAGAGGCCTAGGACGATATAGCGAGCATTTGTTCACCCTTTGCAACGTAGTACTTGTCCAAAATGATAATAAGTTGTCATTTTTTACCATCAAAAACTGCACATATATTTCGCAGTAGCAATACGATATATATATATATATATATATATATATATATATATATATTCAGTTGTAGTCTCAGTTTAAACTGGAAATTACAGCATGTATGTTCACCGTAATGCATGCAGCTAGGGACCGGGGCCGGGGCCGGGACGACCTTGTGTTGTGCTTGTGCAGGCTCTATGAGCTGGGAAATACGACCTTGTGCAGGCTCTATGAGCTGGGATAGGCAAAGCATGGGTCCAGCAGGGCAGGTGCACGCTCGTGACGCAAGAAAGAATTGTTACTGTTTTAATTAGTGATTACACTGACGCATGACCTGTCGCCCCCCACGCACATTATCCTGCAAATTAAACCTCGATAACTATACTATAGTTACTAGTAGTACTAATCGCCGATTATGTTAGTCCCAAAGCGCGCACGTCTGGAGGTTAGTTTATCTAAAGCGCACTGCGCGAAGAGCTAAAGCAGTTACTGCTACTACAGTGTCGTCAACCCCTACTCAAATTGGGTTGTTGCACGGTGAACCATGCATAGTCGTATACGAGCTAGCCAGCGGCAGTGGCGGATCCGGTAATTATATATGGAGGGGCCGGACGATCAAATATGTACAGTCTACTATAAAATTTTAATATATATATATATACACATATATATTAGTAAATAATTTCGGTCCTATATTGAAACATCAAAATCTCTAAATTTGCAATGAAAAAATATAACTATAAGCATAAATGATTAAGGAAATTAATATGTTTTATTTAAATTTTGCTCTGCGCATCTGAATCGCATCAAAGTCATTAATAAGTTGATCGGTTGTAAACTCTACTGCAATCTCCTTTTTAATGTAAATTACTAAGCAATCTCTTAGGAACCCATCTTCCATTTTATTCCGAAGCCTGGTTTTAACAAGTTTCATTGCAGAAAAGACACGCTCTATCGTAGCTGTGGAAACTGGTAGAGTTAGCACAAGCCTAATCATCCTGCCATGGAAGAATATTATTAGCAAATAAGAATGACTATGATTCTTTAAGACAAAATAATCAACTAAATATTGTAAAATGCATACATGTCGATCAAATAGTACTCATCTGATTTCCCCGTTTTAGCTAACCGACGACAAAGCTCGGCAATGGTTGTCAAATTCTAAAAGCCAGGAATTGTAGGTACATCAAGTTCATAATGTTGTAATTGTTGTCTTAATGTATCTCTTTCTTGTTCTGAAAAATCAGCAGGATAGAACTTTGAAGCTAGAGAGCACACATCATCAATTTTCAGTCTGGTGAATGAATCCGTGGGATCCAATCAAGTACATAAAGTGAGAAGTTCTGTAGCTTGTTCGCTGAACCTGCAATTCAACTCATGTGCTTGTTGATCAACTGCAACCATGAAAATATCATATCGGTAGTGATGCTCGATTGTGACCTCTGCACCTCGAACGTAATCGGCATACGAGCCGGCCATATTTGGAACTTTGATTCCCTATTTGTTGCAAAATTGTGTCACATCACTAATAAGTTTATTCCAACCATGGTCTCTTAGGTTTTGAATCAACCTTTTGGTAGTGGCAACATCATCCATAGCATTCACAATGTCCTGAGATTTTTGTTGTAGCTTCTTGCAAAGTAGTTTTGTGATTCCCATTAATTCTTTCATAACATGCATAATAAACACAAACTCAAATTTTATCATCAATTTCACAGCACCATCAGCCTTTGCATGAGTTGCCGGTATGGTTTTTGGACCTTTAGTATTAGCAATATCTTTCAGCACTAAGAATGTAGGCTTGTAAAGCTTTATAAGGCTGCAGACTGAAGCATAATGAGAGCTCCACCTAGTTTCACTAGGGCGTTGTAAAGTTCTAATTTGATTAACACCTCTTCTAGTTTTAAGCTCACTAAGCTCAATGAGTTGCTCTAATTCAGCAACTTGATGAGCACACAGATCATCATTTCTCTTACTAGAAGACACAATTATGTTGACAACGAGAGCTAGATGATCAAAAAAATTATGAACCTCAGTGGCCTCTTTTGAAGAAGCAACAAGAGCTAGCTGCAACTCATGAGCAAAGCAATGAACATAATATGCATACGGGCACTCATCCAAAAACTTTTCCTGCAGTCAGTTCCACTCTCCACGCATATTGCTAGCACCATCATATCCTTGTCCACGAATATTTTGAACATCCAACTTAAGTGCTGATAGAACAGAGCAAATTTCTTATTTAAGTGTGGCAGAGTATGTGTCATGAACATGAACAATGTCAAGAAAACGCTCTCTAATGAAACCATATTTATCAACAAACCGAATAACAAGTGCCATTTGTTCTCTTCTTGACTCATCTCTTGATTCATCAATAATTATGAAAAATTTAGCATCACCAATCTCACGACGAATTGCTTTTTGAACATTATCAGCTATTACATTCAATGTTTCTTTCTGAATTTGAGGTGAGGTATATTTAGCATTCTGTGGAGCATTACTTAAAACAACAGCCTTAACCTCCTCATCATATGAAGCTAGTAGCTTTACCATTTCAAGAAAATTACCTTGGTTCTTTAAATTTTCTGATTCATCATGTCCACGAAAGGGGCAAGCCTAGAATGCTAGCCATTGGAAGACATCAATTGAGGTTCTAAGCCGTAGTCTATTTACCTTGATTTCTTCGCTTGTTTGTTTCTCGATCACAGGCTCAATATCACACAATCGGTTCTTCAAATTGTCATAGCATTTGACAGAATACTGATGAGCTGAACCACTCTGCCCCATGTGAATTCTCAAAGAACATTCTTTCCCGCCAACCCTCTTCCAATTATTAAACCCTTTCACTGTAAAGGCATATGATCCTGATTTCTCAACTGGTTTTTTAGAAAATAAAAAGCATGAAAGGCAAAAGGATGCGTCTTTTGTTGGTGAGTATTCTAGCCAAGAAAAAGATTTAAATCATTCTGACTGAAACCTCTGTGGATGCTTCTTTGAACCTGAAGTAGGGTATTCATCCTTAATAAATTGGTATGGACCATGTTTCATGTATGCTCTGATAACTTGTTCTTGTTTATCTGGAGGATAAGTCCGAATTTGGTCACGCAAACCTAGATCTCGCTCTACATTTAACACACTATTGTTTGCGCAATCTACTCGTCGAACCTTAGCTGCCGGCTGCATAGCCTGCATTGGATCTTCCTCTTTTTCTTTATTTTTTTCTTGTTCTGCAGCAAGCCAGTACGCTATTTCATCTTCCACAGATTCAAACTCAATGTTATCTTGCCTTGATCTATCGAAACATCAACGGCGGGCGTGTCTCTCTTGTAAAAGTGATCAATTGTCATCCTTTTAAATTTCATGATGATTATCCTTCAATATAAAAAATAATAGTTTCATTAGCCAACTAGGTATTAGCTCCAAACCGATGGAGACAAAAAAAAAAATTGGAATAGAACATACACGTACCAGTCTACCTGACGACGTCTTGATTCCTGAAGCAGATCGGAGACGGCGGGTACCTGGACGCCGGACAGAGGTGTCTTTACGGCGGCGGCGGCGGCGGCGCTGCGATAGCACCTCAATCGCGATCGTGGAATTGTGTCTCGCCCAGAAGGCCTAACTGCTGTACGCGGAGATGATTTGATTACCTACGTTCGTACATGGGCTAAATGGCTAATGGGCTTGGCCGCTTGGCGTATATCAGTATATGCACAGAGTTGCTAATTTTTTCACGTAACATTGGGTGGGGCCATGGCCCCCGTTGGCCCCCCTGCCTCCGCCACTGGCTAGCAGTACCTAGATTTGCTACGAGCCAAACGCTCCTGGCTGGTTGTGCGTCCATGCGGAGGAGCACATGCATTTTCACGCGACCACACACGTCTCAATGTTAATGTCTCTCTCTATTCTCTAGTGCATGGATATTCGTTCTCTGTACGTTCTCACCCACACGACTGTAGTCGTAGACTGTAGAGCGTCGTTTGTTTATGTTCGACTGCTCCTCATCAGGTCTCAGGTTATGCTTTTATCTACCACAGCCAAACAATTAATATCTTTTTAAGTTTTATTAGTAGGTTATGAGAAAACCACCTAAATTAAGTAAGGTACTTAGGTTCTCTGTTTAAATCAACTAGTAGCTACAAGTCTATAGCTAATATTATTAGCTGACTGCAGGAGTACCATACATATATTGATGGTTTTGTCTACTATGATGTCTCTCTATAGTTTTTAGAGGCTATTAGTCAAGCACGTAGATAAATATATATATGTATGAGGTATCATCTTTTAGTGATTATTGGTTGATCACGTGGATAAAGATGTGGGAGGGTAAAAATGTCTTCACAATTTAGATAAATAATATGTCTATGTATATAGCAAAATTGATGAACCCCACAAAAATTAAAGCGTCTTACCATTTTAAATGGAGAGAGTAGCCGCTATTGGGTAGGTTAGGGGACTTTGGGCAGCTAGTTGTTCTACTAGAATTTTATTAAAACAAAAGACAGCGGTAGCTTGTAGTTAGCTAGAAACACATATAAAAAAGGGCGTTATTAGATTTCTAGCACAAACTAAAAATAAAGGAAAATTACTTGGACATCCACAACCACAAACTTTCTAATGCACATTTCTAAGTTGTGTTCAAGGATTGTCTTGTAGTGCTATAGTGTGCTTCTTTGCGGGGTGCATTTTGAATGAGTTTTTTTTTTTGTGTAACGGAGAGATTGAGCACCGAAGAAGGTAAAACAGAAGGATGCCATGGACTGTGCCCTTATAATTCACTAATACGCCTACAGTGGTCTTGGGTAGGAAGAGGGAAATTTATTCTATAAATATGACTATATATATTGTATCAATATTTATATTATTTAATAAATTTCGGTTAAGAAAATATGTTTCCTAATCAAATTAAATACACTCCCGCTGTCTCGAAATAAGTTACCCATTAGTGACAGAAGCTAACACGTTACTTATTTTCGGATAGAGGAATTAGTTATTACCTACTCCCTCCGTTCTAAATTGTAGTTCACTCTGATTTTTTTAATGCATGCATTTTGCTATGTACCTAAATAAATAATATGTCTAAATATATAGCAAAGTGCATACATAAAAAAGTTAAAGTAAACTATAATTTAGAACGGAGGGAGTAACATGTAAATATATGATTAATAAAGTTCACAGATCAAGTAGTAATGGATAGTACACGGGGCACGGCAGGGCGGCACGGCAGGGTATAAATAGGGAGGCATGAGGTGGTGGCTTTACAGTACACACACCAGTCCACCACTCTCCAACGCCGGCGCCGGGTCTCGAGAGTGGAGTGGCGCTTGGCGACCTTTCTTTCTTTCTTTGCATGTCAACGCAGACAAAAATAGCAGCGCCGCCGCCTCCTCGCCGGTCGCCGAGTCTCCGCTTCCTCCCCATCGCCTTCGCCACCGGCGCTCCCATATAAACACGAACACAGGAGGCGCCTTCTCCGGGTCAGAGCTCAGACGGCTCACAGGAGCCAGCGCAGCACGACCAACACGCAGCCGACTCCGGTACTGAGGTACTGCACTCGCATCGGCTTTCTGCTACTGCTCTCCCTCTCCGCCACCAGTCGCTCCAAATTTGACGGAATTCTTTCGGAATTCCACATCTCCAGCGTCACCAAGCAACGAACTCTCTCGCCGTCTTGCTTTCCTCCCTCTTGCAGAGATCTCGCTCGCAGCCAGGCAAGGCAACGACGGCCACATGGAGATGGAGGCGCCGCGGGCCAACAACAACGGCAGCAGGAAGCGCAAGCCCACGCCGCGTCCCGCCACTGGCTTGTGCCTAGGGGACCTCCACGACGACATGCTCGAGCGCATCCTCGCGCGCCTGCCGCCGGCGGCCTACTTCCGCCTCCGCGCCGTCTGCCGCCGCTGGCGCGCCGCCGCGGCGTCCCCGACCTTCCTCGACGCCTGCGCGCGCGTGCCCTCCCGGGACCCGTGGTTCCTGATGCTCTCCGACTCCGACTCCGCGGCGCCCGTCGCCTTCGACGCCGCGGGGCGCAGCTGGAACCGCCGCTGCCGGGCCGCGTCGGGGTGCGCCGAGGCTGCCGTGCCCGTGGCCGCGTCGGGCGGCCTCGTCCTCTACCGCGCGCCGGACACGGGCGCGCTCACCGTTGCCAACCCGCTCACGGGCGCATCCCGCGCGCTGCCCTCGCCGCCGCCGCCGCTGCAGGGCGCAGAGCAGCAGCTGCAGGCCATTGCCATGTACGGCGCCGGCTCCGGTGCCTACCGCGTGGCCCTCTTCGCGGGCGACCTCCCGGACCTCTCCATGGCGGTCTTCGACTCGTCCAACAACTCGTGGGAGGGGACCCTGCCGCTCGCCCGCAAGCCCGACGACTTCGCCTGCTACCCCCACGACGCGCCGGCGGCGCGGGGCGGCGCCGACGACGACACGGTCTACTTCCTCAGCAAGTCCGGGGACGTGGTGGCCACCAACATGCAGCGCAGCGCGTCCAAGCAGTACTCCTCGGTGGTCGTCCCCTCGCCCTCTCCCGGAGACGGGGAGGCCACCAACGCCGTCGCCTACTTCCTCAGCTACTCGGGCACCGTCGTGGCCTGCGACACAGCGCGCCGCACGTTCGCGGAGCTGCCCCGCATCCTCCCCGTCTACTTCGAGTACTCCATCGACGTCGTCGCGTGCGGTGCCGCGGCCTACGCCGTCGTGCTCTCCGAGTACCTGGACACGGCCAGCCTGCGGGTCTGGGAGTTCGCCGGGGGCGCGTGGCGGCAGGTGGCCGCCATGCCGCCCGCCATGTCGCACGCGTTCCACGGCACGCGGGCCGACATCAACTGCGTCGGCCACGGCGACCGCCTCATGGTCTGCGTCGCCTCCGCCGAGGCCAGCGGCTGCTTCATGTGCGACGTAGCCAGCAACCAGTGGGAGGAGCTGCCCATGTACGTCAATGGTGACGGCGAGGCCAACGAGTTGTTGGCCGCATTTTCCTTCGAACCCAGAGTGGAGATCACCGTCTAAAGCGTTTATCATCACAGTGTGTCACAATTGCTTTTTTTTTTTTTGTTGATTAAGGAGCCTTAGTTTTTGGTTTTGCTCCTACTCCGTGTGATTGATTTCTTCGTGTGTGCATGTACAAATTGCAATGTCAGTTCTCGTTGACATTATTTGTTTTTCTCAGATCGAATTTCAGATTTCGTGTGCAGTTTCGAGCACATTGGCAAGATCATGCAATTTGAGGAAAAAAAAAAAATCTCTGGAGTTGAGAAGCAAGCCTACATTTGCATCTACTGACAGTTACAGTAAAACTCAACTAGTAAATAGTTTACAGCTAATATTAGCTAACCAGTAACTATTAGCTAATATTAGTTGTCTCAATAATTTCAAACATCATTGGCTAAGCAAGACACCAAGGACGCGACAATCTAGATTATGTTTTTGTCAGTCTAGATATTAGTATGGAGACTTGGTTTGCACATGCACTCATCTGCAACCCCAAAAGAAGAGAATCAGGAGGGGAAAAGATGGAAAGGAAATAAATAAAGGGGGAATAAAGCCAAGAGAAAGAAAACAAACACCAGACCAACTGTGGCAAGTAAAATAGCTTTTTCTTCCTTTCTCCCGACGCGCGGATGCTCGGTGCTCGCCCCCATGCCATGCATGCGACGGCGGCAAAAGTCGCCGGCACCTTTGCTACTGCTCCAACAGTCAGAAAAGCACGGTATCACAATTCACGACGGATCGAGATGGCTAGCAGAGAGGGTGGCTTCTACTTTGCAGGCTGCAGATAGACAGAGGGAGCACGTACAGGCAGGACAAAACACATGACTCCAGTAGATAGCAGTAGCTGCTAGGAGTGAGTATACCATACTGATCTGCATTGCGGTTGCAGGTGCGTGCCGCTTTTAGCGCCTGCAAAACAAGCTGCGGTTGGGGTTGCCTCCCTCCCAAAGCTTTAGAGATAGAGGGAGGAGCTGCTTATTTCTTGCTGTATTTGCTAACTGGTCACAGCCTGCCTCAGCCTCACAGAGACAGAGAGATTAGTTAGTTACATTACATAATCGCTCTTCTTTTTGTCCTAATTGTCGTGCATGGAATGCATACATCTCCCTTTGCTTGTATGCGGTTTGCAGTGGGGCTCCGTCCACTGCGGACAAAGAGCGCAACAGGCATACATGGAGTTGATGTTGCTGAATGGCGTGCGTACCCTGTTGGATCGGAGGAACCAAGGAAAAAGATTAAAGGCGGCGGATGGCAACAGCAGACAGGCAGCGGCGGCATGATGGCCGTTCAGTTGGTTCGTTCGTGGGTGATCCATGCGGAAGAAATGAAATGATGGCGCGGTTGACAACCCCCTACAGCTGAGCTCAATTCTCCCCGATCATTACGTGATGCCGTCCTCTGTCGGTCGGTCTCTAGCTCTCTGTTTCCTCCAACTTTTCCCCTACGACAGCTCTCATAGCTAGGTGTCAGAGTTCCTAGCTGCAGCTTGCAGGCATGCCTCTGAAAATTCCTTATGCTCCTTTCTGCCCGTCTCTGCCTGCCTCGCAAAGTCACAGGAGTACGATCGAGTTTTCTGATGAGGACGGTGGAAAGTGTCTCGTAGTGGAGTGGAGAGAAACCATACAGGTGCAAAAGCAGCAGCAGCGGCAGCAGGGGCGGCGGATTAATGTCAGTCAGGGTAGTAGGTAGGCCTCCAGCGAGAATGATGGTCCTGAGGAAATGAAGCGGCCCGGCAGAGCTGGGCCGTGCGGCTGCCTCCCTGGGCTTGGACGGCTTTATTGGGCGCCCATCACCCGCCGCATCTGGTCCCAGCATGGTACTGCCTTCTGGTCGCCAGCCGCGATAAATTTTGTGCTTTTGTTTACACAACATTTCGACCCGTTAGTCACAAACAAACAAAAAAAAAAAAATCGACCGGTTCTGTTGTCTTGAGTGAGGCGGCAGTGGAATAGACTCAATAATTACTGGTGTAAACGGGGTCACAACTTGTCAGCAACCCAATCAAATTCTCTCACAAATCAAAATTATAGCAACAATCAAAGTAGCTAGTAGCTTCTGGAACGTTCTACGTACAATCTTGAGGCACTGGGAGAGGGAGGGAGGAAGGAAGAGGACAGGTAAATTGAGTCAAAGACTCGCCTTGAGCAATCGCTCCCTTCACATTAAGCTCGCGCTCGCCGCCGTCTGTTCCTGGTCTGGTCTTCGACGCCTTTTCCCTTGGCAGAACTCCGTATATGATGATGTGCCTCTCGTGGTTGGTCGTCGTGGGCCGATACAGGTTAGGTCCATCCCACTTATTCTTGTTTGGCCCAATCGGTAGTATACTAAGAAGTATAATGACATCCCCCCACCCCCTGAATAACGGCTTGTCCCCAAGCCGTTGCTGCAGCAAACCACCGGGAACATGCTTCTTTCTGACGATGAATGACACCCGGTAGCCGGTAGGCACCTTTTTGGCGTGTGGTAATCCATGCCAGTACTTGGTATTGATCTGAAAGGCTGGTACTTGCACGTGTATCTGAAACACTGGCTGGGCACATTCTAGAAAGTTACACCATTTAATTTTAATCTGTATCATAGCGTGAGCACACAAGTTATCTAGAGCTAGAACTGTGACTTGGAGGTTGTGAAGAGATCCTCCAGGATCCCATAACATCACTTGCTGATCCTTGATAATGTTAGTCCTGATCACACCGCTGAACTCCTGCTGTAGATGGATTTGAAATTTCAGAAATAGAAGCACGTAGTTGTCTCTTTCTCCAATGGAAGACCTGGCCTAATCAGAGAACCAATTCACATATACAGCAAGTGCTTCAGTATGTCCTTGAGGTGATGTCCACAGAGCAATCATCCAAAGAACAGTGAGTGGTATGTTGGCAAATGGCATTGTCTTTCCAGTATCAGCCAATAGAAGGAAACAGAGACCGTAATGATGGTACCATGGAGGAACTAGCCTCACCCCAGCTGATGAAAGGGTCTCCAAACTCCATAATTTAATTGGCAAAGCAGAGATATAATAAATTTGTCTTTGTGAAATGCCAAACTTGATGCTGATTGATTTCATTAGCAATCACCATGAGGCTCACATAATATATCAACATAAATGGATATGATGATGGTAGCAGAAACATCTCTAGAACTTTTGCTGCCATATCGCCATATCACCTTGGATAGCGTGACAATTTTCTTCAAAACTGAATCCATCCCTTTCCATATATTTCCATTTCTGCTTTAGCAAGGTTGATTCCCAAAAATACCATGACAAGACTACTAGCAGGAAGGTGGCCAACAACGTTTCTGCACATATAAGACACCCATGGGGGCTTCCAGCCATGCATCAATTTAACAGATTGTTCATCAATTCTGGTGCCCTCCACAAAAAGCTGGCAATAACTCCACTGCACTTCCCTACAATAATTTGACTGAAGCAAACCAATCCACTCACTATGACACCAATCATGGATCTTGCAGCTGTCTGTACATGTACTAAAATAGCAAGTGATGACCTTAAGCATGTTTTCTCAATTTCTAACCATGCAACATTACGTTGGTCCCTTTGTTGAGGTGCTGGCCGAACAGATAGATCTATTGTAGTCTTGTAGATAAAGATCATGACGAAACCTCAAGTAGAATGCCACTGACCATTGGTCAGTGACCAATTGCATTTTCCCGGACCATGAACTAAACACTGTTGTGCATAGAAGCCATGGATGTTTTGGTGACTTGCTACTTGGCCTATGGTTGGTTCTACTGATATTGAGCAGACTTTGGTCCATATCTCAGAAGAAGTAATGGTGGCATAGCTCTAGTGACTTGCAGTAATCACAAGAGGAAGTATGACAATCATGTGGCGTTACCTCAAAGTATTTGATGTATCTGGAGGGCGCAAAAGTGAGACCAAAAGAAGTCCTGAACACCCCTTGCAAACACCCATGGAGGCTTTTGTTGTAGGCCACTACGCTCAACAACCAACTGATTTCCCCACAGTAGAATTGGAGCAGGTGGTGGCCATGGTTGCTGTAGCTCCATGCACACGTTCAGACTAACATGATCAGTCTTCTCCAAGAGCACCTTCTCAAGTACGCTAACACTATGAACCAGAGAATCCATTTTAAAGATGAGACTGGGACTGAACAGCATTACCCCAAACATCTCATGGGCATCAAGAAGGTGCGGGCAGTGCTGCGGAAGTCGTTGGAGACTTGCCATAGAGGACCTGCGGCGCCGATGTGTTCGCCTCCATGGTCTTCATGAGAGAGCCGTGGTATTGATCCATCCGAGACAGCATCTCCTTGAGCAGCTCGGCAAGGGCGTCGATCTGGTCCTCCATAGCATCTCCTTGAGTAGCTTGGCAAGGGCGTCGATCTGGTCCTCCATAGCCATCAGCTCGTCGGAATCAGTGAGATCCCACCGAGGATCAATGGCTCCGATACCAAATGCCAGCAACCCTAATCAAATTCTCTCACAAATCAAAATTATAGCAACAATCAAAGTAGCTAGTAGCTTCTGAAAGGTTCTAGATATAATTTTGAGGCACTGGGAGAGGGAGGAAGGAAGGAAGGAAGAGGAAAGGTAACTCAAGTCAAAGACTCACCTCGAGCAATCACTCGCCTCGGATCGAGTTCACGCTCGCCGCCATCTGTTCCTAGTCTGGTCTTCGACACCTTTCTCTTGCCAAAACTCCAGTATATATAAGATGATACGCCTCTCATAGTTGGTCGTTATGGGGCCGATCCATGTTATGTCCAGCCCACTCATTTTTGTTTGGCCCAATCAGTAGTATATTGAGAAGTATCGTGACACGACAATCACACAAACTAATAGAGTCGCTGTGCTCCTTGCTCATAGCTACATGCCTACAATATCTAGAAAAAAAAAAGTAGAGATGGAAGCTTATGTCTCTATTAAAGAATATTAACTAGGATTGCTGCTACATGTGCTTAGAGCAGTTCCAATAATCGATTTTTGAGCTAGCTCTAAGTATTTTTCATAAATTATAATAGAACAGAGGAAAGGTACTCTCTTCGTCCCCAATTAATATCGTTTTAGTACCATTTTTAAACGTCGAGATTCACGTGGCAGGTCAAGCATTTGAACAATGAACGGCGCAGCTCATTGAATGCTAGAATGTTCATTGTATCGAGACAGAGGGAGTATTTCTTAATCGTAGAGCTACGAAACATGTTTCAACTTTGACTTTTTTGAGGAAAAAATGTTTCAACATTAATTAGAATCCTGAGCAGTAAGGCCGAGCTGGGCCGTGCAGCAGCAGCAGTGGCGAGCTGGCCAACACAACTTAGGCCCAACACCCAGCTCTCCGGGTCCCAACATCGCGGTCCTGCCAGCCCACTCCGTGGCTGCTCTCCCGCTCCCGCCACTGCAGTTACTGTTAACAAGGTTCGAGATCCTGCTGAAACAGTGAAACCCATGGTGTATAGATGGACCATGTGGGTGTTGATCACCGAACAAGATCATTTTACTAGCTGTACACCTAATCTGCACAGATTGAGAGAGGTTGGAGTGAAAATTAATTAACTTTTTATCTTAATTTTTTTCGAATCCATCATTAGAGTACATCCAAACAAGTCCTAAACTGGAAATACATGCGAAGTGAGTTTGACTTCCAAAGTCAGATCGAACACACTTGTATCCTGTTCTACCTGTATGGTGTTGGTGTAGACGAACACCATCATTCTTTCTACATGCATCAGAGATTATAATCCGAGCAATCAAGCATATGCACACACATTTACTTACACGAAAGCTCACCTCGTACGACGTATTTGATCAGCTGCACATGTACATATACAGATTAATTCACACACACACCGTGTCTACACAAAGGCAACAAATTACTCTTCCTCGCCGCCGGACAAGCCTAAGCTCACCGGCGTGCCGGTCTCCGGTATCCAGTCGGCGCCGTGCAAGAAGTGGCCCACCGTGAACTGCAGCGCCCTGTCCTTGCTCATCACGTGGAACCCCCGCATCTCCTTCCGCGCGGTGACGTTGGCGCCGTCGCCGGCGTTCCTGAACTCGCCGAAGAAGGCCGTGCCCAGGTCGACCATGCCCTCCCACGGCATGTACCCCTGGCCGTGCACGAAGCCGTCGATGACGGACTCCATCACCACCGTCCTCGCGAACTCCTTCCACGGCCGGCCCAGGTACGTCTTGACCGGCGTGGCGTCGGACGTGTTGCTGCTGGCGAGGAGCTGCTCGTCGGCGACGATCTGGCTACGGTGGATGACGAAGCCCGTGGTCTGCTGGTGGTCCCGCCGCGATTGCGCGGTGATCACGGCCGGCTGCCCCCGCCGCGGCTGCCGCACCAGGATCAGGCAGCGCTGGAACACGGCGGCGGCGTCGCCCATGATGAAGTCCACGGTGCCGGAGATGACGCAGCTGCGGTAGAACTGGCGGTACGCCTGCGCGAACAGCGTGTCCTGGTTGCCCTCGATCCGGCAGTTAAAGAAGATGGCCTTGTCGCCCTTCACCCGCAGCGCCAGCGCCTGCTGCTTCTCCACACCCGCCGTGTTCCGGATGCCCAGCTTCATCGCCATGAAACTGTCGCCGTCCACCGCTGCATATGCAGTGCAGGGCAGGCATGTTATGGTGGATGATCCATGCCAATGCCATGCCCATGCATGCGTGTTTCAATCAATCAATCAATGATAAATCTATACCAAAAGTGGCGGTTCTCCACATCCTGACACCGTCCATGATGTTCTTGCTGCCGGTAACGATGGACCTCTTGGACCCGTCGCCGTACATGGTGACGTTGCCCATCCTGCCGGTGATGTTCACCGTCTCGTCGTACACACCTTCCTTGACGTAGATGAAGTACCTGCCGGTGTAGTTCTCCGGCATGGCGTCCAGCGCGGCGGAGATGTTTTTGAAGTCGCCGCTGCCGTCCTGGGCCACCGTCACGTTGGGCGTGAGCTCAGCCTTGCGCCGCCCGCCCTGCAGCAGCTTCCGCTCCTCGCTGGGCACCCACGAAGGGACTGCCGACGAATACGACGCGAGTTCTCCCTCTTCCTCCAGCTGACGGTTGTCGTTGCCCTTGCCTTTGGCGTTGCCGATGCTGCCGGTGTTGAGGTCGAGCATGGACGCCAGCGCGGCACCCTGCTTGACGATGGCGAGGGCGTTGCTGGAGATCTCCCGCGCCTTCTCCATGGTGGTGTTCACCTCGTCGCGGACCTCCCCCTTGGGGAACATGTCGACGCAGGAGCCCTGGAACGTGATCACCGCGCTGAGCCACGACTGGATGTCCTGCGCGGGCCCGTCCACGCCGCGCCACGCGATGCTGGCCAGCGCGCGCTCCACGTTGCCCCGGCAGTCCTCCAGGAGCATCCGGCAGTCGTGGACGGCCTCCCACACCAGGGTGTCGTTGCTCTGCCGCACCGCGTCCAGGATCGACGTCCGGTTGAACCCGTCCGCCAGCGCGCGCTGCACGGCGTTGATCGCGGCGGCCGCGACGGCGCTCGGGTGCTCCACCGGGTCCGTCCGCGACAGCGCCGACTCCAGCGTCTCGTGGCACGTTCCCTCGAAGTCCGCGGGCGCGCAAAAGAGCTCCACGCTACGCATCGTCTTGGCCATGTTGCGCTTGCTCTCCTCGTCGTACCCGGCCTTCTCGTTCACGAAGAACACCACCGTCCCGATCACCATGGCGGTCAGCAGGCACGCCGACAGGACGCCCACGACGAGCCTGCTGCGCGACTGGCCGCCATCCTCGGACGACGACATTGGCGTTGGCGTTGGCGCGCGCAACCGGAGCTAGCCCGACGCCGCCGCGCGAGCCAAATCCGGATCGGAGGGCACGACGTCGACGCGGGACGCGGCACGGGGCGTCAGCTGGACATATGCATGGAAACAACCACCACCGCCAAGTGGCTATGATTAGGAAGAGCAAGTTTTGTTTTGGCTAGTTTGCCTGATGATTGTTTGGTACAGAGTTGTGGTTTACCCTTGTTCTCAGGAAGAGGCGTGTGCTGGATTTGTGCCGGGAAGATTCTACAACCGGGCGTGGTGTTTCTCTCCTATCCTTTTTTTTTTGAAAATTTGTCAAATATATACTGCTAGAGTGAGAGCTTTTTATTTATAGAGCACATGTTATTTTAGGCGAATAAGCAGTTTCATCCTTAGTTTTGTAGCAGGCTTAATTTCTTTTGTTCATTATTACTTCTTCCGTTTCAAATTGTAAGTTGCTTTAAATTTATTTTAAGTCAAAATTTTCTACTTTGACCACATCATAGAGAAAATATACTAATTCATCCAATATGGCGCAAACACACTGTCGAAACATATTCACAGTGTTCATGGGCTTTGTTGCGGTACTGTGAACAGTCCGTTGACAACATATTACCATTTACCTCCTAAGAGGTAATAGATGAAGTCAATATTTATTTATTTTTTTAATTGGCAACATTGAATAAATAAAGTAAGTTTTTGATAGTTGCATGCATGATCCGATGGATGTGTGATCGTAGTATCATTTGATTGTGTGTTACCATGTATTTTTTGTACGTGGCCTACACTTTGACTTTGTATTTAATATGATTGGTATGTGTGATCGTAATATCATTTGATTATGTGTTACCATACAGACGTACATGATTATGTGTACGTGACATATGTGTGTATCATCTGTACACAACAGTGTAGCGAGTACCCGGTAAAGTTGGTACACATGTACCTTTTTCTGAAAGGACGTGAGTACGTGTACCGTGAACGCAACTTACATGTAGGTAGGTTGGCAATGCGAATGGTTATATGGACAATTTCACGAAACTCGTGAATTTATTTGAGAAAAACAAATGTCAACCAGATCAGTTGATCTCCACGTGGATGGTCGAGCGTGCACTCTGCACTGCACCCGACTCAAGTCCGCCCAGCCGCTCGATGCTTCCGTGCGCAGACCATTGGAATCCGGTGATTAGGGGAATGGAGACATGCACTTGTCGTTAGGGGAATCCACAATGATTATAAGTTTGTTTTCTTGGATTTTTTTAATCTACTAAGTAATTAATAAAATATGAAATATCAATGGCTCAGATTATTATTACCTCCTTAGAGGTAAAGTGTGTATCTTAGTATTGCCTTTGACTCAGTTCAAAGCTAAAAATAACTTACAATTTCAAATGGAGGGCATATGATTCAGCGTGTTCATATACTAGGAGGTCCATATGTTTTTAAATAGGGCTATGCTATGCATTCGTAGATTCTTAATTAGCAGATTTAAGAGTTAATCTTCTTTCATTTCCATAAATCATTTTCTCCGTCTTCTTGTCTTTAAAGCGCACGATAGCATAAGCTCATGTCCGCCTTTCCCACCATCATATCATTTTTTGTGCTCTTACATTGGTTACGCCACTCACTAGCCATTCCCCACCTCCTGCTATTACCGATGCTCTACCTCAGTGTTCATCACTTCACGTCATCATTGTCACCAAGCAAACCACCTCACAACTTCAGAAACCTTAATTGTGAACCATAACATCATTCACTGGGCCCGTTGTTGGCATTTTTCCTACTCTAATAATGCAGCAGCCCCATGTTCAAACAAGTTGACGGAAACGGGACTCATTAGTCGCTTGGAATTTGCGACTGGTGTTCTTTGATTATGCCTGAAGTTCAAGTTGTCTTCGTGCTAATTTAGAGCTCTGCCTCAACTCTTAGAATTTGTTTGGCACACTCACACTCGCTCGGGTTCCATCTGATGTGCACGCTATAGTAAGGAGCCATTGGCCTTTTTATTTTTGCTTCATTGGCTCCCAACTATAGTGCACCTACAATGTCAAAGCTATGTTACTATTCCACTACTCTAAACTATACTATGTAGTATAAAGGAAACCCATAAAACCAGCCGCATAACGAAAATGTAAATTTTTTGCTACCACTCTATTATATGAAGTACAAAGTGGTAGGGCTTGCAGCCCATTCACATCCTGACATCCAAGACAATATTGGTCAAAGAGTCTTTCCTTTGTGCCCATGCTTCTTTTCTGAACCCTGTTTTGTAACTTTCATTTGCTCTGTTTTCGTTAATAAATTCTTGCAGGGGCTTTGGCCCCTCCAGTTTCTTGAAAACGCCATGGTAATGGAGAATGTTCATTCTAACCAATGTTGTATGTCTAAACCTGCCAAAATGCCATTGTGTATTCTAATATGTCTTCTGGTTAACATTTTGGACATTGATACTACCGTATACAAAACATATAGCATTGGTTAGTAGTTTTTATTATATATATTTCAGGCCAGCACAATTTAATGGCAAGAAATCGATTCAAATTTTAACTTGCTGAACTTCTTAATGATCTTCTAGTCAACCCAGTTGTGTATGTTAGGCAAGAAGAATGTGCAGCAAAATCACTCATAACCGACGAAAGTGTACGTTGGCACTATTCTAACTCATTTTCTTCAACAGATCGATGTCTAAGAGCAGCTTATCATGGGCCTCTACTGCTCGCGGCACACCGTATGATGTGGGGGGCATGTGTGCGTCGTTGGCACTACATTAGACGATGATGACAACTAGCTAAGCTATAATCACTAGGCCTAAGTGTAATTGCACCCTTTGACTAATCATAGCCAATCTCTCAAAAGAGAAACCTCGGGTCCATTGTATCTAGGAATCCACGGCCCTTTGTTGGTGCACCTTTATCTAAAATTGCCTCACGCTCGCTTGAGGCTTGTCCATACCCATCATTGCTCGTTACGTGGCTATTCGAGGAATTCTAGCTTAGTCTATCGCTCACGCGTGCAGCTTTGCTGGCTCAACTGGAGACAAAGCTGCAATGTTCGATGCCGTGCCGGCCTTGGTTGCATCATACTGCCACTCCATTTGTTGTTTTTCGTGCGCTAAAATTGTTTTTTCTTTTTACAAAAGAAAAGGAAAATAATTCCAACATTGGAAGTTGCGTGCAAGGCAATTTATTGGGCAAAAAATAAGAACTTTTGAGTTTTTCGCAGTGGAGTAGTGGTTCATTGAAGGGCACAAAAGCTGAAATTTAGCAGCCAATTTCCTGGGTGAAGGTCACAAAGTTTCAGGGAAAAGCCTCTTTGCCTATCAATTCGCCCCCAATTTATTAATTTGATTACCCATAACGTAGTACATCTTATCCCGGCCGCCGCCGGGTCATGGGCATAATCATGTCGATGCAGTTCTCTCTCTCTCTCATCTCACTTGGAAGTGAAGAAAGAGAAAGTCATCATATATCTTGTGTGCATGGAGTCAACGTCATTATATTTCTCTATCCGCCGCGCGCCTAATAACCCTATTATTCCTCTGTCATGTCGTCACACGTATATATACAAAATTTTCTAAACCGGCCGTATGGGGACAAGCTAAGGCTACCGAATAGGTTTCCTCCCTATCTCCAATAAGATTCCAGCGATTTTGAAATTCAAATTAGCTCAAGAAAGTGACGTGACAGAAACTTTCTTTTTTCAAAAAAAAGAAAGTTTATTTTGCCGCCATTGCACTTTGCAACCTGCTACATTTTAATAACAATTTTCAGAGGCAATGCAAGCTCTATCCACCATTGGATGATTCAAACATGCCAAAGTATATTATTAAAATATCATCCATCTACTTGACTACTTGGTGAATTCAGTTGTAGAGTGGTGGATTAGTGCAGCAGTTTCGTGTTGTAGTGAGGCGGTACGATTCGAGGTCTCAGTACCAACTATTGTCTTTGTATTAGTTGCTCTCTACTACTGTAGTTCGTTGTCATCGTGGTTGTCTAGCCCTTTTTTTTTTTTGCGACAAATGGTTGTCTAGCCCTTTTAGCTGGGTCGTTGTTGCTCTTTTGTTTTATCCGGTTTGAATATCTTCTTTTAGTATAAATCAGCAGCTATCTTTGCTTAATTCTTTAAAAATAATAAATAAAAAATTGCTCGCCGAGGTTACATGCCTCCTCCAGCCATGCAATACCCAGGTGTGTACTGGATTCCCATGAGGAGAATCATACAATTTAGAAACTTCAAAAGTTTCTACACAAATCCTCTCGAGATAGATGTGTGTGTGTGAGAGAGAGAGATCTTAACAAATCTTACACAAAGAAAAACAAAAGCATCTCGGACCATATCAATTTGGAAGATTCTAACAGTCACTGATAACAATAATAACAATAAATCTCCTATGTTTTCTTCAATTTACTCATGTACATCACTGTAGAAAATATTCTAAGCAGTACCCCCTAAATCCATACCCAAATTACGTACCAACCTATCCCTAATGAAAATAACGAAAATGAATCCCTTTCAATCTTCATCTAAATTGCTCATATGTGGTGAAACATCCTTAATTTTTCACGAAGGAAAAATACTCAGAATGACGAATAATACAATAGTTCAAAACTCAAACCATCACATTATGCAGCAATAGTTGATACAGAAATCCATACTTTGAACAAAACAATATAATTAGAAGGGATTACATAATTAGTTCGTCGCAACACTGACGGAATCATCAGAGTAGCAGTAGCATCCGAAATAGCTGCGGTAGGCGGAAAGTACAACAAATCTCCAAAAGAAGCCTGAGCGTAGGAACGAGACGTCTACTCCTCATCATCATCGAAGTCGTAGTCGGGTTCACCTGCCAAATAATTTTCAGTACGGTTTGTACTGGCCACTCGTCCCACCCTATGTTTTGCTATTGCTATGTGGTATCTGGTGGATGCAAGGATATAATTAAAAGACCTATTATTTGGCTGTGGTTCCCTATGCAAATGGTAACCATCATCATATAATAGTAATTCATCAAGTTTTAACCTAGTCTCATCCATCCTCATTCCCATCCCATCATCACACACATCTCACCCTCTCGCACTCAGTCGATAGGTCCAACTCCCTCTCAGAGCCTGTCTCAGCGGCTCACAGTCGGAAAGGGAAACACCAGGGGAAAGAAGAGAAGGACTCATCTCACTACTCCCGAGAAGTGTAGGTCGAGGGAAAGGCAAATCTGAGGCCGCGAACTATATATAGATTCAAAAACTCTGCAGAGCGTGTACTCCCGTAACCACAAAATCACCATCATCAGCGGTGCCCCGCCTAGGCCGATTCTGGCTGCTTTCTAACCGGTGTGATGCCACCCTACCACTCAGTACTGGGACATCTCGGAATACCACCGGCACACTGAGACTGTGAGACATAGTACCGGGCCCCCTAGGTCACTATGTTGTCTAAGGAGGGTGTGGGCCCTGATGCCCGTACCTCCGACACTATCTGCTATCAACCTAGTAATAGTGGCACCGTCCTAGCTAGTCAGTCATCCATCTTCCACCCATACAGGAGCGAGCGGTGAGCACGTAGGTCCCAAGGTTCCGGTTCTTAAGAGATATCAGGTCCTAGGGGGGATCAGACAGGATTATCTTCTCATAGGGACTATAACAGTTCATGCTACAACAGCACCTCCTACTCAGGGCCTTGCTCCATGAAGGCTCTCACCCCTGGGATTACCTTATACCTCACAATGTACCCGCCATAGGAACCTCTCACGGGGATTCTGAGAACACATCCCCTGGCAAGACTCGCCCAAGGCTCGTCGTACAATCCTGCTCGACAAACTCAAAACCCTCACCACACACCCAAGACACACGCAGCACTCTTCCCGAGTAAAATGGCACCACGTGCCTTAACCATATATCCATACTCCACCACGCATCACATCGCAGATATAAAGCGTAGTAGAAGTAAAGCATCATGAGTAAATAAACATGCGTCTAGCCTATCAGCGGGTGTGCAGGAGTAAGGTTGCGACAAGGTAAAGGCTTCATCAGGCAATTCTATCATGCAACATATCACAGATGATATTTATAAAAAAATCTCTAGCAACTAGATATTATGCCATGCGTAATAGGATCTACGAGGTTGGGTGGGATGTGGCACCTGTGTAGTCGTCACTGAGCTCCTCCTTGTACTCGTAGTCGTCCTCCTCAAGCGGCTCCTCCTCTGAAACGAAACGTAATAGTCGCGTTAGCGACCGCTATAGAGTTAACACAAAGAATCAATAAAATCCAATAACTCCAAAAGCAATCATACATAAGCCTATAACATAGAGCTTATTTTTATAAAAATTTGGACACTTGGTTCATATTTTTCAGAGTTCGTATGAATTAGTTATGAATTTCTGAAGTTTAATCTATTTTCTAAAAATGAAAAAGGGCGGACTAACCAGAGGCTGACATGTGGCGGCTTCTTTTCTCCCACGTGGCACTGCGGGGTCCAGCAGTGGTGGCGCGGGGCTGACGTCATGCTGACGTCAACGTGGGTCCGGCGGCTTAGTCACTGACAGGTGGGGCCCACTGTTCTGGTCGATGACATGTGGGACTGAGGTCAGCGGTCAATGTTGACGGTCAACGGTCAATGCCAACCAGGCCTCAACTGGGCTTCGGAGGGCTGGGCAGGGCCGGATCTGGGCCAGGTTGGGCCGGCCCGGCCCGGACACGTGTCGCTCATCGGGACTGGCCACGTGGCTTTTCTAGGCTCTTACTGGGCTGGTCTACGGCCTTTGGCTCCATGAGCCAATTCCATGGTGGACCGGAGACTGGTGGCCTACGTGGCCCTTGCCTATTGGTCTAGCGTGGAAGCTGTGGACTCGATCCACACGTGAGGGGGAACTTTCCCCTTCTCCCTCGCGTATCGCGGCTGGCCCGACGGGTGTCGCCGGCGGCGAGCGGGTGAACGGCGGCTGCGGCTAGCCCGGGCTAAGCAAGGCAGCGGCTTAGGCATCGCGGAGCGGCGACGAAGGCGGCTGTGGGGTCCTAGCGGGCCCACGGTGCGAGGGCTTGCCGGCGCGTGCACGGTGCCGGCTACGGGCGGCGTGGCCACGGCAGTGAGGCGCAGTGGCGCTGTGAAGCAAATTTGACTCACGTAGCAGCTTCAGGAGGTCGAGGTGAACAAGGATTGAGCGTCAATTTGGTTCCAGGGGTCCCTAGCGAAGCAGCAAGGTGCGGCGGTGGCAGACGGCGTCGGCGGCGGCGATCTCCAGTGAAGCTCGAATTGGGCGATGCCTTCTCTTCCTCTTCTCGTGTGGAGCAGCTCCGAGCTCTAAAACTTACCTACCGTGACTAACCGGGGCACGACGGGGCGCGCGCGGCCGCGATGGCCATAGCGGCGCACCGACGGCCGGGGTCCGGGTGAACCAGAGCTTGCAAAGGTGCTAAGCTCCCCTGTGGTTCCTTCCGGCCCGCGAGAAGTTGCCTAAAGCATGTTCCAGGATGAGGCGAAGCTAACCATGGAGCTAATGATATGAACGATGGACGGAGAGACAGGAACGCGGGCGATGAGCTGGCGGCGGCCATGGACATTGAGCTCACCGAGCTGTTTCGACGACGGTGGTCGACGACGTGGTGGCTTGGCTCGCGGTTCAGCTCAAGGTCGAAGATGCGGAGCAGCTGCGTGGTGCAGGAGTAGCAGAGCGTCTTCGGCGGCTCCCTTCTCCTCTGGCGCGCGGACGGCGGTGCCGGTGGTGCTCTGCTCCGGCTCCGGCTCCTCTTCCTCCCCGCCTTCTTCCTCTCCTCCCTCTCCAACTTCTTCTTGGCAGCAAAGGGCGAGCAAGTGACGTCCGGCAAGTGTGGCGGCTGGGCACAGGGAAAACCCTGGCGCCGGGCGACCTCCTTTTTATAGCCGCCGCAGCGGCCACGGCAAGGCAGCGAACGGCAAGGATGGCAGATGCCAATCCTGTGGCTGGGCGCGGCCGCGAGTTAGGGTTAGAGTTCCAGCGAGCGCGCGGGGCGGAGGACGGATGGCTGCGGCGAGTCACGAGGCGAAACGGACGACGGGGGTTCGTCGTTCCATTTCTGGAACGACGGACGGGACGGCGCGGCTCCCAAAAGAGGAAAAATGAGGGGTATGAAAAGCGGGTCCTGCCTGTCGGCGAGAGCGGCGAGCGCGGGCGAGCGGGCATCCTGGTGCGGGTGCGCGCGGCACTCGCGGGCCGTCTTGCTGGGCCCGTTCGGCTTCGTGGGCCGGCCGCGTGGGTGAGCGGGCGGACGAGCAGGGCTGCGTGCGGGCGAGCGGACGGCGGCCTGGCACGGGCGCGCGGCGCTGCGGCGAGCCGCCTTGCTGGGCTGGCCGGCTTGCTGGCTTAGCAGGCCACCGAGGCAGCGGTGCGGACCGCGGCACTGTGGGGCTGGCAGGCCGAGGCGGGCCACGGGGCTGGTTGGGCTACTTTGCTCTTTTTTCCTTCTCTTTTCTAAATCCTTTTCGATTTCTTTCCAAACCTCTAATCCATGCCATGACTTGATCTTGTTAGCCAGAAATGTTAGTGACCAAGACATGTACTTGGTGGGTCCCCTATGGTTTCATGGGTTTGTTAGATGCCATGTCCATGGTTAGTGATACATATATGCATATGTGATATAAAAGGGTTATTGATTTTATTAACAACTTATAAAATCAATAAGAGACAAATCATACTTGATCATTAAAATGCAAATGCTTCATCTAACTCCAGGTGCTATTTGTGCAATAAATGGATGTTTTCCTATACGACACTCACCATCCATTGGTTATTTAAGAAAATTTTTTGTTGGTTGTGATTTTTGGTGTTGGGAATTTTAGGGACGTTACATGTGGGGTCTAAACATTTATGAAAAAAATATCTTAAGTAGCCCTATAACTGCGTATAAATTGCCTACTGTGTGGCTATCGAAATGACCGAGAGAAACCTCCTAAACTGGCATCTAAATTACAAATCTTTTATCATTGTAAAAAAACTCCAATTACTTCTTTAGCTACAAAATGAATAATATATGGAAGGGGATGCAGAAAGTATAAAATAATCGTTAGCTACAAAGTATGTACAAACACAGAGTATTTATTAGAATATGGATCAAAAGAGGGCTTTCGCGGAGTCAAATTATGAAATGATGATGGCATCCAACAGGCCAGTGAGGCATAAACAGGACTGGAAGCGAAAATCCAGTATTCAAACGTAAATTGGTCGAAATTAAAGGGGTGGCCTGTTTTGAGATATTTTGATGATGGAACCTGACAGCCACTTGGAAAAACCGATGAATATATATATATATATATATATATATATATATATATATATCACATTCGATTTGACCAAGCCCGAGTCCGCGAAGTACCGCTTCCTGTAATCAGTCTCGTGACGAGATATTAGCAACAAGATACAGAAAAGGGTTCACGGGCAAACATACCTGGCTCTGGCTGGAAGGAAAGGCGCCGACGCGCCGGCATGCCGGCGGGAAGAAACTGTTGGGCGATGCGATGGCCCAGGTTGCCGGCGGCATGTAGGCTAGGCCTGGGCTACGGACAGGGAAGGCAGGGCGGGCAGCAGAGCACTATAATTCGACGACGCCGACGTGGTTTGTAGCCTTGTGTGTGATTAGGATTATGATTATGGAGGAGAGGCGATGGGGGCGATGACTCGGCGCGGGCCGATGCGGAATTTGGAAGCCGACCCTATCCGCAGCGGCATCAGCGTCAGCGTCAGCGTCAGCGTCAGCGTCCACGTGTTCCTCGACACGTTCTGCTGTTTGCTCAACTACCACTACCGCCTCCAGTCACTCAGCGAGCCCGGCCTACTTCGAGTCGAGCTGCTCGCTCAGGTTTGGCATGTGTCGCCGTACTCAGGTAGTAATATACTCCGTATGCATATGGAACGCACCAGTTATGCAGAAATTTCAGGTGAAATTGTTCAATTTGTGGAAGAAGATTCAGGGGTGAAATAGAAAATAACTAGAGGACATGATAACTTTTTTCAAATCTGTAGGGCCCACCTTACTTACATCCTCTAGGCTTGTTGGGCCCCTGGGGTTTGAGGCGATTGCTTTGACGGAAGAACAGAAGCTTCTGAATCTAGAGAAAGAACAGCAGCGATCGTCTGCAGTGATGAAACTCAGCACAGCGGCAGCTGGTAACTGCACATCATGGTGTTGCATTGCATATTTGTGCCACTCCTCAGATATTTGTCTCGTCATTAACAGCAACAGCTTTCGTCGCATCTGCCATCCATCCGTAGCCGCAGGGCAATGGGCAGTGGGCAGGGCGAGAGGAGAGCATCGCATGTGGAAACACAGTGCGGCACTCGACAGCGAAATGCCACGGCCAGGACCAGGACCAGCATTGAGGATCCATTTTATTTTAATCCCATACTCATATCAGAACAGAGGCATGCGCAATCCAATCCACACCGAAATGTATCCATCAATCTTGTTTATAGATCACTGACAAGTACCGTACTCTACCAGCAGTAGTTGTTGATTACAGATCAACGCATCACTGTACACTTGCTTGCTTCCTTCCTTCTCCCTGTGTTGTTGCCGCAAATCAAATGGCTCAACAAGGGGAGAGGAGGAACGGAAGAACCAAGATTCGAGGAGCCATCCTTCTACTGCGGCTTCGCCGGCGGCGACCCGCTGCTCTCGCCGTTGCCGCCGAGCCCGGACTCCAAGTCGCGGTCTTGATTATGCTGCTGCTGCGCCGGCGCCTGCGCCGGCGCCGGCGCGGGCGTGGCGCCGCCACCGCAGCCCAGCAGCCGCCGTAGGGCGGCCACTCTGGCCGCCTCCACGACCGCCGCGACTCCGGCGATGGGACCTGGGAATACCGCCGGCTGGGGCGCCTGCGGCGGCGTCACCGATGGCGGCGCCGGCGCCGGTCCGGCGGCGCCCCGGGTGCTGACGGCGTCCTGGGAGCCGAAGAAGAGGACGTTGGTGGGGAAGTTTGGCGACTCCGGGTCCACCTCGGGCGCCCGCGCCGGCACGGCCTTGCCGTCCTCTTCCTCGACCGCGCAGCGGCACAGCGGGCAGGTGGAGTGCGACCGGAGCCACATGTCGACGCACTCGACGTGGAACGCGTGGCCGCACCGGGGCAGCACGCGGGCCGCCTCCCCGGGTGCCACCTCGGCGATGCACACGGCGCAGTCCGCGGGCGGGTCGCCGCTCGCCACCTGCTTCGTCGGCAGCGCCGCGATGGCGGATTCGTCCATGCCGTCGCCGCCGCCGCACCCGGCGCCCGCGAACACGAAGCGGGGGTGGCCCCGGTTGTCGTGGTGGCGGTCGTTTCCTCCGCCTCGGCCGATGGTGGGGGCGGCGCCGCGGTACCGCTTGGCGCAGAGGAAGAGGTAGAAGCAGATGACGAAGGTGATGAAGATGGCCGCCGCCGCCGCCAGCATCGTCGCCGCCGCTGCCACGGAGGTGCCCGTCACCGCCATCGGGGCGTCGCCGGCTCCAGATCCCCTTTTCTCCTTGTCTTGCTCCTCCTCCTCCCGGGAAGCAGGCTGTTCCCCAGCTTTCTTGGGACCTGGGACTCGATTGGCTCTCTGGTGGGTTTGGTTCTTGGCCGCGGTGGAGACCGGCGCCGCGCCGCGCGCTCTGAGATTCGAAGTAGCTACTTTTCCGGCAGCGAGTGAGTAGTGGGGGTAGGAATTGGGGAATTGGGTGGAATCGGAGAGGGTTCAGTGGTGTATATTATATATACGGAGTGATTGGAGGAGGAGCGTGTGTGATTTGGATTTGCAGGCGAGGTGGGTTCGGAGGGAGGAGGGGAAAGTGGAGGAAAACAGAGACGCTGGCTGTGTGGCGGGCCGACTAGCGGTCACTGGCCCACTGCGGTCACTTTACCTCACTGATATTTAGCAGCGCTGCCTCGGTAAAAAAAATTCAATATTTCTATCTTTTTTTTTTTCCAAAAGTTAACATTTTTATACTATATGATTAAAGTAATTGGCATCATGCAAACAATCTTTGCTGACTCCTAGTACGGGCACACGAGAAAATAACAAACTATAGAAACACTTTGAGTTCTAAACTTCTAATTTGTTTGAAATTAGACATGCATTATTTTGAATACATTATTCGGACTCCTACCAGCATCCAAGAGATTAGGTCCGTCTTACGAGCATGAGAGACTTTAGGTTCTTCTGTTTGTAAACATGCACATGCATTATAACAGAATTTATACCTTGTTGACAACTGCTCCCTCCGTCCCGGTTTAATAGTCATCGGCAGCCATGCACATGGACCAAGAGAAGCTATGAAATCAACATACATGACAGCGATATGTTGCCACTACGGCCTCGTTTCAGGAGCAGCCAATAAACAACGCGAGCTTGGTCGGAGAACGAACGGCTAGCATCAGCTTGGCCAGAGAACGAACGAACGGCTTGCATCCAGAAGTAGTATGCCGATGGATGGTGACCGGGTGACAGGATGCATGCAGGCCTATAGACGACGGTTAAATCGGGACATGCTACCGGCGCTACAACGAAAAATTAATCCAGGACGGAGGGGGTATGGCTTAGAGTTTATATAATCAGCACAAAAGCATGAATTGTGAGTCGGGCTCCGGATGAGACAATGCAAGGTGAGAAGCAAGGGCATTGTGAAAAATGGGAAAGAGGGACGCAAGAATCACTTTGCTCTTTTAGTAAGTCAATTGACGTAGCTTCCTAAAATAAGTTTATATCTCACTACGGAGGCGGTGTCCAACGTTTTAGTTTGAAAGATATACAACAATAACTATACTGTTCACAAAAAAGTAACAGTAACAGTAACGATACTAATATATTATAATGTGTAATGGTTATTATTAGACTAATAGTGAAATATATTTATATAATATATATTAGGAGATATAAATACTGGTAATTTTTAAAAATAAATGTAGATAAATTTTGAAAACATTTGATTCTTGGAAAAAATGAGACGTGTAGTTGTTATTAGAGATGTATAGCTAATTTTAGGACAAAAGGAGCATAAATATCGAGATAGAGGACGAGAGTTTTGAAAAATCCACGAAGCTAGCTGACGAGATGGGCGTGTGACCGTGACCGTGACATGTCACTGCGAACGGGTGCTGGACCGATCTTGGTCAGGCAGGTTCTCTGCATGCCACTGGACCGCTTCGCGCTTCCACATTTGCATTTTTCAGGATCTAGGAATATCTTCGTCTTGGCATAATCCTTATCAGGGGAGACACACATACACTACCACTACTGTTTAATCGACGACAGACAGCGCGTGGGACCAGGAGCCACCATGTCTCATTCACGCTGCAAGCTGCCGCGGGATTGCATTCGATTTTCCAGCAAGCGATCTTGGAAATCATATAGAAATTTTATGTAACTGTTAGATTTTATAGAAAAATGGATTGCATTTGATTTCCCAGCAAGCGATCTTGGGACCCGCGTACAGAAATTTTATATGTCTGTTTAATTTTATAGAGAAGTTTAATACACACGAAAATTTACCACGTTCCGAAGAGGGTCTAACACTGTTGGTGCACAAAACTAAAACACGTCTCCCGTTGGCATGTTGTGTCAAAGTGAGAACAGAGAACTACGTAGGCGGCACACCAGCGAGGGACCTTGGATTTGACCAATCCTCGTTTAGTTTCATTTCATACAGACAGAAAGACGGCATTTCTTTCATTTTTTTTTTTTCTAAAAGAAAACTCAGGAAGGCACATTTGGATAAGCACAGAGAAAGACTGAGCTGTTGAGCAGCGACCGTTTAGCTTGGGGATAAAATAAGAAGTGCAGAAAGTGCTATGCTCAATCCGGAAGTCGGATGCACGCGCAAGCAGCCCCCATGCATGAACCATGATTGATCTGAGGATCATCATCAGAGAAACTAATGAATGACCCGCAACCACAGAGAGAATCTCTCTTCTTATACAAAAAAATGTCATCGGTAGCTCTCTATATATACAAAATGTGCGGCTGCTATGAAATAGTTTTCCTTTAATCGTCATTTCCTCTCTCATAATTGTTGCCTATGTGGCTAAATTAAATGCTATTGCTTGCAGCTGCCACGATCGAAGGGGTCAGAGGCAAAGAATTTATCCTGAAAGCATCTCCCACCCGCGGCAAGGGTGCCGTTGCCCCTCTCGTTCTTCTCGCACTTACTGATGCGGCCGCGCCGGAAGATCTTCTGGCACACCTTGCTTTGAGGTTCGAGGTGCGGGTGGTCAGAGGTGTTAAGGGTCAGCAGGAAGGCCATTCTTGCTCTGCTTTGCAGGTAGGTGGGGTGCAGGCACAGATGGCCTCCCAACCCGCGGCAGACCCCTCCCCACGCAGGGATTTCGATCCATGGACGATGAGGCGGAGGCAGGCCGTACTGGGGCGGAGGCCGCTCCGGTTGTCGCGGGCTCCGTCGAGGGCTTCGTCGAGGATGGACCTGGCACGGCAGCTACTGACACCTCGATCGGCACGGCGCTGGACTTGGGTCCCTCTGGCTCTGTGGTCACGGCGTTGGTGGGCGTCACCGACGTGAACGCCCGTGACGCCTCCCCGTCGTCCCCCGCCGCTGCGGGACACGTGGAGCCCACAGAGGCGTCTCTCACAGATTCCATCGGAAGACGACGAATGGAAGCCGAAGCAACAGCGTCTGTGGCGCCTCCTAACGAGGCCGCGCCTGACGACTTCCTCGACTCCTGTTGTCTGCCACTGCAGGAACCTCTTCTCCAATCGATTCCGCGCGCACATATACCCCGGGCACGGCACGCTGAAGAAGACGACGAATGGATGCCGCGACGCAGCACCCGGCTGGCGGCGAAGTCGGCCTACCGTGACCCCAGGCCGAAACGTCAGGCAAAGCGTGTGATGCTCAGCAAGTGGACGGGGCAGCCGCCGGCAGCGGTTCACGACATAGCCATCAATGATGACTTTCGCCAAGCATTCACTGAAGCAAGCCTCTCGGCTCGTAAGCAAGCCATGAGGGTGCTCTTTTCGCGTGGCGATCGACAGGCGCGCCGCGCACCCAGGCGGTAGGTCGGTGATTTCCTATCCCGTAGCACAATTAGTTTCCTAGGAACTACAACCCTCGAAGCACCGCCATAGAGCCGGCGCCTTGTGTAAGTGTTTTGTCCGAGGCTTCCGTGGGCATCTCACCACACGGAAGACCGGAATGTAATGAACAATTCTATCTTCTCTTAATGAGGCACGTGCAGCGCATGTTTTCGAAAAAAGAACATCTCCAATGGTATTACCTAGGGAGGAGCGCCGTTGGTAGCCACACCCGCTTCGGAGAGGGGCGGTAGGGCAAGCCGTCAGGAAGGGTGCCAGGAAGGGAAGCGCCGCCAAGGCAGGGTCATGCCACTTGCAGGCCGTGACGAGGAGTGCACCGCCACCGAGGCTAGCCACGACGGGAAGGGCAAGCCATCGGGGATAGATTCATTGTTAAACTACATCATATTCATCCGTAGGATGGACCAAGAGTCGAGCTTCAACCTAGAAATAAGGATTATTGTTCAGAATACTCGATGCTGATGGTTTAGCTTTGACAAAAGTGGTAAATGCAAAGATGAATTTTTCAAAGATCTGGTTGATGGGATTGTGGAGAAGTACCCACCTCGTTATAGGGATAGTGAAAATTTACTACTACTACTACTTTGTGTCGAAGTCCAACATTGAGGTCAACAATTCAGCACAGACCAAGACTTAGTTGCTATGTTTGCCAGACATAGTGAAACCAAGTGCATTTACATGTGGATTGCTCATCACCTTCCTATCTACGAGCCACCTAGCATACCAGATTAGGAAGATGTGCATCCTATAGCCTCTAAAATCCCAAGCGCACCTCTACTGACACCCAAATCTAGTAGGAGAAAAAAATAGAAGGTTCAAGGCAGCCACAAAAGGTGGAAGAGGGACAATATGGCCATCATTGGCATAGTTGCAAAAATGGGGATCCAACTTACATTGAGGCTATGAAGTTAGAGAGGTATGTAACCATATCTATGTATGTATTGCTATTTATGTTTTTTTGTGACTGGTGTACTGCTATTTATGTATGTTCTACCATAACAATATGACTATCAAAAGCTGACTAGATCTTTGTAAAATGACAGGGGAGAGCCAAAGAAGGAGGAGGAGGAGGAGGTAACACCAACCTTTCCGGTTCAGAGTTCAGAGTTGAGACGCCGCCGCCGATCGCTCGCCGTCCTTTCCGGTTCGGCACTAGGCACTAGCTAGTTCCGCCGCAAGACCGTGGTCCTTGCCGTGCCGTGCCGCACCTTTTCCACCCTTTTCGGTTTTTTGGCCTTTTCTTTTGACAACATTTTCGGGGTTTTCTTTGTCTTGTCAAAAAACATGTCCGATTTTTGGCTTGTCTTTTTAGCCTTCTTCCCCCACGATTTACCACTGTCACTCTGTCAGTGTCACGTCTCACCTAGTACAGTAGTATAATATCGCTGCCTACCAACTCCGCAGTCCGTAGTCCATATTGTATGATGATCTATGGATTTAGTGGATAAGTGCGGTATCTTTATCTTAAAATTTCAGTCCTCTCCCGTATCGTCTGACTTTACGTGTGAACTTCCTGCATATGGATGCAGACTTGCAGAGACTTTTGAATTTGTCCGGGCACAAAAGATTCCTCCTTTTGTGTTGGAAAATGATTTCAGTTCGCAGCTTTTCTTGAAATTCTGAACGGAGGTTTTAAACCCTCTTTTTTTTTCAAGACAAGAATTGGGTGAATACCTTTTTTCAATCAACACAAAGAATTCCAAACCATGTCATTAAACCCGGCCTTCTGAAAACGAGCACTATACTTTCTGAAAAATGACACTGACAGAGTGTGGTGGCTGAAAAATCATCGCAACGGGCCAGCTCGTGGAACATCAATTCTCCTAATAGCCAGAGCCAGCCCGTCAGGCGTCAGCCCACACGAGCTGCTTCAAGTCGTACTAAATGCGTCTATTGCCCACAAGGCCACAATTTGATCTCTGAATAATGCTTTGGATCGGCTCAAAAAAAAAATGCTTTGGACAATTTGGCCTGGCCAGCTCAGGCCTCCATTCTTGTGTTGAACTCAGAATTTCATCATACACTCCGCCCTATAACTATAAGCATCTCAGGACAGCATACTCTATACGTGACATGAATTGCATTGGTTGTCCACAATGCAAAGAAGCCTATTTTTCTCCCATTTCATCATTCATTGCTAGAGAACTTTGTGTAGTTTTGTATATCCTCGTTCGTTTCTTTCTTCGCTTCTTAGACTCCGTTATCTGTTGATGTACTATTGAAGAGAAGAGTTGGTGACATATACCATAAGTAACCGAAGTAGAAAATGGTTTTGTAGCAGATAGTTTTAATTTACTGAATGTCAAGGGAGCCATTTTTCAAATGGAACGTAACAAAGCACTAGTCTGGATGGTTTCCCTTTTTTTTGGGGGGGGGGGGGGCGGTGTGGTATAATTAAATCCACTCTGTTGGACATGTTCCATGATTTCTATGAAGTAAAACTTTATGTTTTTAGTCTAAACCTAGGGATAATAACATTATTGCCAAAATGTTACAAGCTATCAGAGTTCAACAAATAGACCAATTGATTACTAAATGTGAGATTCTAAATCTTCACAAAAGTTGAACCGAATAGGATAAGAAGGTAGCAGAGACGATGGTATGACCATCATAGATTGCCTTCCAAAAACAACCAGAGTACGAATATTTGCAAGGTGTCACGATCCTTCATGAAACAATTCTTGAACTGCATAGAAAGAAACTAAATGCCATCATTTTCAAGGTTGATTTCGAGAAGGCATATAATAAAGCAAAGTGGTCCTTTTTGCAAGAAACCCTGAGAATAAAATATTCTTATTAATGAGTCCATTAGTTTGTCCGGCCCCAGAAGCACAACAAACCCATAACTAAGGGGGGATGTTGTTTGCTGTCGTCTGTTGACAGTAATAATGGAGATCTTTGTTAAGAATGGGTGATTGATTTCTAGTAGTAATAGGTTATATGCCATTAGGCTGTTAATGCTGCCACTTCAAAACACAAAAACATTGTAGATACACATTTTTTTTTTTTTTTGAAAAAACAGGAGGGGCTTGGACCCCTACTGAATTTATTGAGAAAACCAGAGAACCAAACAAGTACAAGCAAAAGTCTAGGCTTACAATCAGGGAGTTTAAGAAACCAAAAATACAGTTGGAATCTGCAGCCAGAGTGCTGGCAAAAAGCCAGCGGAACAGACCGATCAATGGTTGGTGCAAAACTTTTGCAAAAGCTGAAATGTATTTTTTTTTCTACAAAATACCGGGAATCGATCAACCCCACCCAGCAAATATTCCAAATCCAAACAGAAGCCTGACGGGGTATGTGAAACATCATCTCGGATAAAGAAAATTGTAATAAACTTCAGGGTTCGTCTAAACTTGCAGACAACAAGAGTAAACTTGGGAATTAAAAAGACAAGGATTGCATGCGTCTGCAAATTAAAACGGGCAAATGTTGCATATTACTACACATCAAGTTCAATCTCAAACAACAACCAGAAAAACAATTAATATAAGGGTGTTGATCGATCATTGATCGACGCATATGGAGTTGGATGACGCCTAGCCAGTCACCACGGCTACCCTGGCTCGTTTATTTCGGCAACTCTCCACATGCTCGACATCATTTATTGGGGGCACCCTTGTTGGAGCAGCAAGCAGGCACATCAGAAGAATGGCGCCCTTGCGGGGTTTGCCTGCTTGCGCCTCCACCTGCGGAGTGACACGTTCTGACTTGCAGCCGGCGGTGGCGGTGGCGGTGATGTCTCAACCTGTGCGGGTATGTCATGCTCAACTGTAGGCAGCTCCTCATCATTAGCCTCTGATGGTTGAGCCATATTCACTTGGAGGCTCCTGTAGTGAAGCTCCTCAGCACCAGCCTCTGATGGTTGAGCCATATTCACTTGGAGGCTCCTATAGCGAAGCTCAGCCTCTGGCCCTGAGAAGTCATCTTGAGAGATATCAAAATTCCCCTGATCCATAATAAGAGGCATTAGAACTAATATATATGTACATTGGGCACAATTGCTTGTTTTATACAGAACTGATGGAGAAAAAGAACTAGTACTATACATAAATCGATCACATGATCATAGCATATATATGCATTTTTAGTAGCTAAGAGAAGAATCATATATATACCTCGCAGACAAGTGAGCAGTATAAGTTGGGCGTGCTGCGGAGCCAGGTCCTGCAAGTTATGCAGCGAGGTGTCCCGGCCTGAGGCCTGAAATACTTGGATCTGTTCATGGGCCTGAGGTGCAGCACCTTTCTTGCATTGATTACATATGTCTGCAAATTAAACACATGGAATTCAGATTACAAAGTATACATACAGGCATATTGAGTTGACAAGCTTGAAGCTTAACCTTCATACTACTATATATTCATATATTCAGCATGCACAACAACTAGGAAAAGAAATGCTAATGCAATGTACCTGTATCCTGGAGACGTCGATGCCAAGCTCGTGCATGTCGGAGGCATGGACAACAGAGCGGTAGACGTAGCGACGGATCTTGAGGAGACGGTGGCCGGGCCTCCTATGGGTGCAGCGAGGGCAGGACACCTCGGAGCACTTGAGGCAAAACATGCACTTGTCCGCCCTGTTCTTGGACCCGTGCTCCATGGAATTGCACGGGTCCCAGAACCTGGTTCTCAGCAGAGTGTCCAGCCATGCGGGCTTCCCCTCGTTGTTGTCTTGTTGCTGCTGCTGTTGCTCATCCTTCTCCTCTGAATCCGAATGCCAATCCGACTCGAAATCTGCATCCGACTCATACCCATCATCAGACTCCACCGCCGGCCCCACAATCTCCTTTCCCTTGCTCAGCTGCTGCTTCTCCTCCGCCACCGGTGGCACCTCCTCCACAATCTCCTTTCCCTTTCCCTGTAATGTATCAATCAATCAGATATATGCGGTTAGGCTTAGCTAATAAAAAGATGTTCTTTGTAATAAAAAAAAAGGTGTTCGCTCATTACTCAGATACTACAAATATACAGATCTAGTACGTAAATAAATAAATCATAGACGACTACACTATCAAGAGCTCCCATGCACCTGCAAATTCCAGTGCAGTTTGCAAAGGCAAGAAATATGGCGCAAAGGATCACCACCACTGGCCCCTAACTTTCCAGGCAAGTGCAATGAAGCAGGCCCACATCTGGTGACATGGCATCTGCCTAGGCGCTGCTGTACCCTTTCGGCCTGATCCACTAACGACCCAACAAGCCACCCCAAACCTTCTTTCTAATTAAGCCTGGTATAATAAACCCCCCAAACAAAACCCCTTCCCACTTTCCCAGACACCTATAGGAGTATCATCCAATTGAACTACTATCAATTGCTCACGTCAGCCGAGTTAATATCGTAGGTGTTTCTTGGGATTTTTGTTTCAGATGACTGTTTGTCGGAGGTGTGATTATAAACGGCTAATAGCTGATATCAACTCAAAATAGGGAACTAGAATAGTTCCTGGCATAAACTGGATCAAAGCAAAAATAATGCAAAAATGGTTCTCTTAAAACAGTGAAACAAAGCAAAGTAATTGAGCAGCTGAGAGGTTTCTTTGCAATACCACTCTAACATACATGCTCACGCTTATGTGTGAACTAGCTAGCTTTGACTACCAGGATGCCATGTCATTAGTAAAATATGGTACATGTGTACAAATGGAGGATCCATGCCATGAGGCAAATAGCACAAGCGTGAGCATGAGGGGACATGGATCCTCTATTAATTGTTGTAGGTATTGAATGATAAACCCATGATGGGCTTGTGGGACATATGCCATTAGAACCATTATTGTTTAGCATACGTGCCTCAGGCTTGAATTTCCCTTTCTGCCTAAAACGGAAATGTGTATGAACACGAGAACGTACAAGAAACATTTAACGGCACAATCTAAAGAAATTGGTTACACACGTGTACCATGATTCATACACGCCCATGAGAAAAAGGATCTTCAACTAAACTTCGCGTACAGACATATTAGTCATGATGAATCTGCGGTCTAACAAAATTGGGATGGAAAAAAAGTCACTAGAGGAAGCACCAAGTAACACTTTTAGATCTAGATAGAGATCCACTATGACCTTATGGGACTTCATAAAAAAAGAATAAGTAAAATAAGTAGCACAGATCTGAAAACCAGAGGCCGTTACAACTGTTATTGTTGCAAACGTGCTTTTTATTCAGATATCCCTTACGTGCTACCTGAAACGCAAACATATACGGACATGATAACGCATAAGAAACGCGCTATCCAATCCAAAGCAATTCGTTAGACACGTGTACTCGGCTCGTACACGCCCGTGAAAAAAAAAAGGAGCACAAATATCAGAGGTAGATGAATATGAACCCACTACCTCATAGCAAACAATTCCTAATTAAGATACGATCCAATTTTCATACTCAGCGAAGGACAAACTACGATGAAAGAAATTCGTCGTTCTACACACGCATCGATCGATGGAGCAGCTAGCAGAGATGTGTTTGTTATATATTACCTTGTTGCTTGCGTTGGAGGAACCACCTATGCAAGACATGGCGTGGTGGAGAGTGTTCTCACAGCTGACAAGCACAGTACGTTGTTCTCCCGTTCTTTTCTTTTTTTTTTTTTGGTGGAAATAGCACAAGCTCAGCCGCAATGGGCCAACAAGGGTTATAAATAGCTAGGAAAATTCAGAAGGCGAAATATTATTAACGAATACTGTAAACCAGCACACTGTAAAAAAAAAACTAAAAGAAAAAGGAAACAGCATAGTTTTAACATGGTCGCTCTATCTGGTTTTGTAAAGAACTGATCATGCATATGGCCGCCAGTAAATCTACACCTACCAATCCAACGGTAGGATCACGCTACATCCAAGCTGTACGTGTGCTGTTCCAGCAGGCGGAGAGGTGATCAGATTGATGATAACTCTGACAGCCAGAGAAGATAGGCCATACATGATCCCTGGGCATTAGCTCATCACGTTGAGCGTCAGGCAGCGTCGTCTGGCGTCACTGAGCCAAATGGAAGGTGGATGCTGCAACCCGCGTTATAGTCTCTCCGGGTGGGCGAGATGTGCCAAATCTGCATGCAAAATGCAAGCTTTAATTGAAATTAGATGTGATATGCCAAATATATATCAATGTACTCTCTTCTGAAATGGAAGGTGGATGCTGCAACCCGCGTTATAGTCTGCATGCAATGCAATGCAAGCTTTAATTGAAATTAGGTGTGATATGCCAAATATATATCAATAATCCTAGCTGTTATCTACTGGAATCGGCCTGGATATATGCTAAATCTATGAGCTAGCTCTCATTTAACCACGGTTAAGTTTAGCATTTGGCCGCGTCGTCGTCGTCACCGATGACGAAATGGCACCGGAATTGAACGAAGGAGCGGCGGCGTGGTGCATGCGCCGGGTTTATACTGTATGTGAGGCTAACCCTTTTTTTTTTTGGCCGGTATGTGTTTAATTTCTTTCCTACCCGGCCATAAGATTAGACGGGATTCAAATTGTAATCTGTGGGAATACGAATAAACTGGGACCAAGAGTGATGTGGTCCAACAATGATAGCTGCAGATGGAAAATTATATATAATCTAGCAGCATTAATTAATATATATCTGCATAGTTTCCACGAATATTTTTAATTTCTCCAACTTTATAAACCAAAAAATCAAAATTTAACAAGTTTGACGGCGTTTGAGATTGCAGTTCAAGTTTGGCAAGTTCTCGATAAGATTTTGGCCGATTTAGTAAATTTAAGACAACGCATATGTTATAAGGCGATACACCCTTGTAACATGGGCGCAGTGTATATGGTTGGCTTGGGTAATATATAAGGGAGAGCAATAGTGGTGGATATCTGAGCGGCATTACACAAATCTTCTCTTTGATGCGACGCATTCTGACTCGAACAAACACACCCATGTAACCTCACAACCTGTATTTTGGCCACCCTCTACCTAGCTATGGTCCACTGCTCGCCGATGCCATCGCGGGGTCAGCGAGGCCCACCCTTAAGCTTTTTCCAAAAACCCTGTCTCTTCCCTTCTAGATTGCTTGCCCCTCCATTATCGTCTTGACCTCCTTGGACTAACTTGCTGTCAACGGTTTTCTCATCACCACGGCCTCCTTTGCCACCTACGACAGGTAAGGTGCCCCCCTTATTGCCTCCCTGTCGCCTCTACCGCTCACTACCTTGCCTTTCAAGAGTTCTCTCTAGATACACACGATATACGTATGTCACCTTCTTTAAATATTGATTGAGTCCCTATTTGGTTTCCATTGCAATGGGCTGTGCTAGAACTGTGGCATATATACATTCGTTTCGTTTGGTTGCTACAGCGTATTGGCATGCCGTTACAGCATAGTTTGTTCTATGCTCGAAAGCAAGTGCGCGCCTAGAATCTGGCACTCAATTCTACTACCACACTTTTGGCGAGCATAGTTGTGGCATAGTCAATTGACAACACCTACCAAATAGGGCCTAAAGCCCCAACATATAACCCTAAAGTTTGTTGCGTGCCTCGCTAGATCTAAAGAATGAGGAACTGATAGATCAAAAACTTGGGTGTAGATGAGAAGAATTAAAGTGCTGAAATAGAATGTTTGTAAAGAATTGAGTAGATACATCTACAACTAAGACACTATAGGGAGGAATGAAACACTATTACACTAAGAGTGATTACTTATCGTTTTTTTCTCGAATATGCAAAAGACTTGCGCATCATTGTATTTAAGAAGATAATTTTTTTACAACGGCGCGGCGTGCCACCTTTTGGGAGATTCTAAGGTTATACATGAAACTCTTCCCCCCTACATACAACTCCTAGCGGACTACTCGCATAATAAACAACGGAATTTAGCAGACTCCGGCTTCGATCCAAAGGTCGTCAATCTACTTTATGCTGAGGAGCAGGTGGTTGGTGGTGGATGTGGTGCTTCGAAAGCACCTAGCGTTCCTCTCCTCCCAGATTTCTCATGCCACCAGGGCGAAGAGGGTGTCCGCTCCTTTCTTCTCGTTCCCGGTCCATCTTCGTCGCCATTGCTCCCACCAGCTGAGGATAGAAGGCCCGCCCACCTGCGATGAGTAAGAGCATGACGCCATTACTTTTAGTTGCTAGAGTCTCATCACCCCTAAGTCGTTGTTGTGAGAGCAATGAAAGACTATGAGTAATTACCTAACACCTCCTTTGGTCATATGAAATTTCTTCGTTAGCCTTTGTCATACCAATACCGTGCGCCGTCCAACAACAGAACCTAAGGAGGAGCCGAGGAGGGACGCCAGGCGGAGGCGGCAAGTGACTAGATAGCTGTCCTGACGGGTGGGCCATCATTGTCAGAGAAGCAGTCGCCTGGCTGCGTCCAGCTCCTGACCGGTATAAAAGCCCGGCTTGTAATGATGGAACCATTATGCTTTTAGAATCCGATATGAACTCCCTAAACCCATTTCTGTTCCTGTATCCCAAACTGCTATCTGAATAACTGAATCTACCCTGTTCTTGCCCTGTCTTACTGTATTCTGCTCTTCGCAACCTGAATTCCATCTGATTCTTGTTTTGGTTCATGACAATTTTCTGTCTGACTTTCAAGCTCCGGACGCTTGGTACATCTTCAAACTCAGACAACTTTAAAACTAAATATCTTGTGTCTTGGGGATCAAGATCAAATCAGGCAGAATATTGTTTCAGTGTTGTGGGTGTTCGGTTGCTGGTAAGCGAAAAATTTTCGCTCACTCGCTACCATGACCATGATGTTCTGGTTCTTTTGAAGTCGTCGCAAAGTCTTTTGAATTGATAGATGACAAAATTACCAGGATACTTTATATGGATTAATGATACACAAACAGAATTTACAGGTCGAGTCTATGGCACTGGGTACGTATTTTTTTTTTACAGAGGGTTTTCCTCGGATACAAGAAATTGCAGAGCGTACAATAGTATTACAATTCTTCCAAACAGACTCTGCCACTCTATTCTAGCAGTTGCAGTTCCGAAGAGGCACGTACACTAATTCAGTGTTCTTAATGAACTTTCTGTTTTGGCCTTGCCAATTTGCCTAGCAATTTTCATGCAGAAGGAAGCAGAACACATAAAACGAAACCCGAATGTGCAAACCACAAACAAATTCTGCCGAAACTAACCCAAAAGACTCTAATTAACCGAACGGTTTAGTTAGTTACTGCCTGGCGCTGGTGGACGGGCTGCGCGTCCAGACCACCCTCCCGTCGCCGAAGCCGCACGTTATCGTCGTCGCCGGCCGCGCCCACGCAGGCGCCGCCGCGGCCGTCTGCTGTCCGCCGGCGAGCAGCACGGGGCGGCGGCAGAGAGGGCACTCGGGGCGCAGCGGCAGCCACCGCCCGATGCAGTCCGCGTGGAACGCGTGGCCACACGCCGGCAGCGCCCGTACCGCCGCCGGTTCGGCTCCGGCCGGCAGCTCGGACAGGCACACCGCGCACTCGTGGGACGGCGCCGGCAACGGCAAACCCGCTGCCGTGGCGCCGCTGCGCGCTTGGTCGGACGCTGACTCCGATGACGCTAGGGACAGAACGGCCGCCTTCGCAGCGGCCGTGCAGGCGGCGGCTATGGTCACGGCGCCCGCGATGGCCATGGCGTCCGGCCGGCCGGCGAATGGATTCTTTGCTGTACGGCTGGTGGTTCGCGTCGGCGCGGGTGTGTCGGTGGCGCTGCACGATGCGGTGCGTGCGCATGTATATAGCCCCGGAGAGGAAGGCGACGTGGGCGCATCAACGCCAGCTCGGTCGGTCGCGCGCCAAGGCAAGGGAAAGGGATGGCAGCTGGTGAGGGGGAGCACATCACACAGCTGAAGGCTGTCCGACATGAAAGCGACCTGTTTGCAGCATCTATTTCGTTCGTCTTTCTTTTCCGGAAGCTTAAAGAAAAGGATTTGCGTGGATTGAACTTTGAAGCTTGCTAACCAACTGATATATCTTCCAGTCGTTGAAGCCGTTTGTTACATTTCATACTACAATACAAATCATGACCGTGGTTGCATGATTGCATTGGCCAAGTATTTATATTGGGCAAGGCCGAAAACTCCCAATAATTCAGCGCTAGTATTGTATGCCATGCACTTTATTACAGTATGTTGCCTATAAATAAATAAGTAAAATCACGTTGCTAAGCTGAAACATTATACGCATCCTTTCCATTTCATCGCACTCTTGAAGTGAATGAATGGCATGTGGGATTTTTATTTTACAGGAGAAGAGGATTTCGTGTCCGTGTACATGTAGCCTGCTGGCTCTTGTCTCACTTGGGTAATCGGTCAAATAACTTGTCAGATATACGGAGTACTATTAACTGCAGTTAGCTAGCAGCCGGCCAGATAGCAAGAACATTCTAGATACATATATATGCCATGGCTAGCGAGTAAAGTAACCATGTGGTCCTACTAAAGCTTAGCTAGCGACTAGCTATTTTCTGACACGGTACAAGGTTGATATTACCGATACCGATATGATCCATCTGTTATAGCTTTCTTTGCATCAGCCATGCATTTCGCATTGGAGGATCCATCCCGTAGTAGCTATTTGGGGCCGGCCGTGTCGTGCATATCAATCGTCCAAAAATACAGGCTGAAAAATTGTATGCCTATGTGTGTGTAGTCATACAGCCACACAGCCCACAGGATCCTGTAGTGTAGTCGATCATCGTCGCTGCCTCTGCCTGTTCCTTTCACTTCAATTCGATCGATCGGCAACGCTGTGCTCAGGTGCGCTCGGCGTCGTGGTGTCGACACATGCCCCGGGGAGGTCACCGATCGAATGATCGATGATCGCCGTCGCCAAACAGGATATGGTGACGGACCTTGGAACGCCAAGCATCAAAGTCACTGAAATGGTGCCGGAAGGAAACGAGAGCACGGCCGTCCTGTGCTCGCGGAAACGAAACAAGATGCGCCAAGACTTTGGACTATATTTGGGCTGCGCATGGGCCAAATATAACTAGATGGACTGATTTGAGATCTTGCAATATACTACAATATCTTTGGGCTTCAAGGCTTCGGAGGTGGGCTCTTTGTTCAGGTTGCGTACTTGCTAGGCCCATGGTGCAATGTTTTTGTTTGAGTAAATTGCATGGGAGGTACCTAAATTATCAGTCACTTCTCATGTAGGTGTCTGAACTTTCAAAATGACTATCCAGATACCCGAACTTTCACCATAGCGCACTATGCAGCCACCTTAGCTCAAAATTTTGCATAAACCCCCCTTACTCATTCTTTTCCTAACGCTGGTGTCGCAGTCCTTACTCTGCCGGAGGAGGGCGGTGTCGCAGGCCGCAGCGTGGGAGGTGCTGCCAGAGGACGCGGAGGAGGGGAGGACGACGAGGTGGTGCTGCGCCGCTGCGTGCTGGCCGTCCACGTCGTACTCGGGGGTCCCCTGCCGCTAAGAGCTCCCCCGCCGCCACGAGCTCCCCTGCCGCCCCGCTCCGCACGCCACGAGCTCCACACACGGTCCAGGAGCTCAGTCGCCGCGAGCTCCACGCATGCGAGCAAGGAACGGCCGCAAGCTCTGTCACGCCGCCGTGAGCTCCTCTGCAGCCCTGCTCCGCCCGCCACGAGCTTCGCACGCGGGTCGACCCTGCTCCCCTCCGCGTGCGCGCGGCGGGCCTCGCACCAGCAACCGCGGCGCGCCCCTCCCGACCATCGACACGCGCCTCCTGTCCGAGCTCACAGCGGAGCGGGATGCACGGCTGGCGGAGCTCGCTGCCGCGCGATGGGGCGGGGCCTGCACGTCCGTCCTCTGCTCCGCGGGCGGATCGGCAATGCCGTCCGTGCGCTGCGAGCTCCATGGGTGCACTGGGTCGGGAGGAGGCAGGGGAAGAGGATGGAAGGACCGGATAGTTAGGAAAAAAACGAGCGAGGGGGATTTATGTAAAATTTAGGCTGATGTGGCTGTCTTTGGACTTGTAGTGCGCCGCAAGTACCTACATGGGAGGTGCCCGATAGCTCAGGTACCTCTCATGCAATTTACTCTTTTTGTTTTATCGAAGTTTCCATGGAAAGACTATCATCTTCTAAAAAAATATAAATTCCTAATTCTTCTTTTGGATCTTCTACTCTTACAAAAAGCTCTTGTTTTGATAATTCAAAATTCGGCAAAGATCTTTTACCAAAAAAATCTATATTCAAAATAATTCCATTTAGGATTTCTTTGCTTTCTTAAAGCCTTCCACCTCCAGAAAACAAATCTAGCATCAAAAAGTCAGCAAAAAATGTTATTTAAAAGCTCAAATAAAATTATTTCGATGAGCACAAATCCTAACAACATATACAAACCATAAAAGGGTGTAGGAAAACAAAAACAAGAATCTCCTACAAGATTTTTGTTCGAACTACTATGGATTTCCAACTTATTATATCAAGCTAGTGCAATATACAACATATTTGTTCGAACTACTATGGATTTGTAAATTCCTAATCTCTTTGTTAATGATTACGATGGGTGACATCTCTTGATTTCACTAGGCACAAAGCTAACTCAAACAATTTACAATTTATACGGTTGTGAACATGGAGGTCAATACAGACCTTATTTTACCGAGTATTCGACCAAGATTGGATTCGGTTGGTGCCACGTCATCTGTCTATTGGATACCAAAAAGCTGAAGAACTTCTAGACATGTCGTCGAATCCTATAAGAACTTCTAGACATGTCGTCGAATCCTTGCATGGCACTCCAAACCATGTTAGTACTACGCACTCTTTTTTTTTCTCCTAACACACATTAGATGAACAGCATCATGTTTCTACAAGTACTGCAATAGTTCGATTGACTTCAACCAGCTGGTTGATCTCTCATCGCAAATTAAATGACCAAAGACCCTGTGTACAAACATTTTGCTCATTCAGCAAAAAGCGATGAGGGGCATACGCTACTGATGCATTCCTCTTGGAAGCAATTAACCAAAGGATACTACTATAAATGACCAGCATGCCACGTAGAAATTAATTCAAAAACCCAACAAACCTGATAGTCTCATAACCACCAGCAGCCTGCAGTACCCTAAGGCTAGTAGTTTGTTGGAAATTCAACCACCATGCATCCTTTTTTGTCAGAGGGTACAGTTTGATCAGATTAAGATGTCACACCAAATGATCCAACTAAGTCGTAAACTAAATAACTTCAAATAGGGATTACAATCTTGAACTGTTCTAGCTGGTTGCTTGCGGCAACCATTTATTGCATGCCTCCAAGGCAAAATCTACAAAAGAGTTTCAGAAATTTGGATTTTTTTTATAAAAGAAATAAACATGATAAGCATGTTGGAGAAAGAGTTTTACAATGACCAAAGAAAAAAAAAAGAAAAGGTACAACTATTTGGAACAACCCATGCACGTGAGAAACAAGCAAAGCTAGTTACCATCAACAGGAAACTCTCAATCCCTAAGACTAAGAGGGCATCTGAGACTGCTCCGCTCAATGTTTTTATGGGGTTTTAAGACTATACCATAAACTCTGCTTCATAAACTCTACCGTGGAGTAGCTCCACAAAAACCTAGAGTTGTGAAGTACCTCTTTAGGTGCTCTCACAACTACCACCATTGTTTCTCAAATAGTGAGCGAAACTGAAACCATTTAGTTAAAAAACATGGATTAGAATTAAAAAAAACATATAGAGAGGAGCATAACCAAACACCCCCTTGGCCAAACATAGGGTTCATGAAACAGTTGGCCCCCATCCTCACCTAAAATTTGAAACCTAGGCTGCCAAGAACTCTATAAACTAGCATATGACAATCAAGAAAAGGTAAATGCTACACGCAAATTAAGCAGAATGTGAAAAGTTAAGGGCTTGTTGGATGGAGCCCAGCCAGACAAGTGCATCCTGACCTTAGGCATCTAAAATTGGATGGCCGACAGCTCCAACAAGCTCTCGTCCAAACATGCCCTAAATGTGTAAGATAGTGTGACATATTTGGCCAATTATGAATTTGGCACATCTAGCCTTTAGTAATGTGTTGACGTGAGATTATGGGGGTTTACTAATCTAATATCTACAATCCATACCATTATTCCTGAGTTAACCCTTTAAAAAAAAAGAACGAAAAATATAAGTGGGTTAGTAATAGTGTGTGGTTCAATAGAATGGATCGGAGCTAATGTATCTTGGTGAATTAGTTCTAACATGGATGCGTCACTCTTGAATCCAACTATCCCAGGACAAGAATGAGCTAAATAACACTGTCGGTGGATCATATATAGCTAGAAATAGGCAAACAGTCAAGTCAAACGAAAAGGCCGACATGCTGCCGTCGTTCCATTTGGCTTTAGTTGTCACTAGCTATTGCAATGTCCAATAATGGGCGTCTTTTAGGGAAGAAAAAAAACTTTTCTCATCTCCCTACCTCGAAGTAGCACGATAAGCTGATGAATGAAAGGGAAAAGTTTGTGCTCCCTCAAATCTATTTGTACTGAAAAGCTAAAAGGTATACTTTAACCACTAATTTATGCCACACATATTAGCAATTACTATAATGACATTATCTTACCTAAAGACATGGGGAATACAAATCCATAAAGAGCTTGTTTTGATACACTTAAGTATCCACCTTAATCAATTCACATGTGTTAGGGTGAATTACAGCGAAAATTAAACTAAATTCAACCCAAATTCACTCCAACACATCGATTAATGTATACAAGGCTGGATGCATCTTTTGTGCACCCTATACATAGATTTTGGCCTCACAACGCCGAAAGCCATTCCTACTACAGGCTACATGCAGATGTAGTAGTATTGTACTCCATTGGCTATAGCTCTCTTGCTACTGGGAAGCCACCCGTGGCCGTGGGTGCAAATCAGCCTGGACATGATCCAGCGGACGGCAGAGAATCATCCATCTCCGCCATCACCACCAGCCGGCCTCCATGTGTAGCAGTAGCATTGACAATTCGCGCACAACGTGACACCCGACACCATATGTGGGGAAAGATGTGTGAGCCTGAGCCGACCCCATTCCAAAATACTACGCGCTCCCCTGTTTTCATTTAGAGCTTGTTTAGTTGTAAACAGAAGCTTTTCTGTCCTCTTCACCTTAAATGAACTCGAAGCCGATAAAATTTTTTGCCCCAAATATTTCTATTAAGGCTCTGTTTAGTTATATGTTAGAATTCAAAACGTCAGAATTCGAACTCCTGTAGCACTTTCGTTTATATTTGGCAAATATTATCCAATCATAAACAACTAGACTCAAAAGATTCATCTCGTGATTTAGAACCAAACTGTATAATTATTTATTTTTTACCTATATTTACTGCTCCATACATGTGTCCCTAAATTGATGTGATATAGAGAGTAAAAAAATTAGAACTTTGAACGTAACTAAATAAGGCCTAACCTAACCCAGATTATACTGTATACTGTAGTGTTGGAAAGCAGTAAATACAAGTTAAAAACGTCCGTGACACTGGTCCTTTCCAGGGCACTTCTGTCGTCTCCTGATTACCTCGCTGACAAGACAGTGGATGTATATAAACGCGCGGGAGCGAGCTGCGCGCAGAAAGCCAGTAGAAACAAAACTCACACTGTCACAACACTGACAAACAGACAGGGAGCGGGCAAAGGAAGGGAGAAAAGGGTAGGGAAGTGAAGTGAACAGAGGCAGATAACTTTTATTTTTTTCCCCCTTCACCTTCGTCCTTGGATACTCCTATACTCCAGGGAGAGGAGAATGATATCTCCATGTTTAAAAGCAAGAGCTAGTGAGTGCGGAGCAGCTCCAGGCATGGCGTTGGGCGTGGCCGGAGTGGCGGCGCTACTCTTGTTCTCCGTCTTCACCGGGGTCACCGCCGACACCAACTCTGACGACGGTTAGCTATTCTATTCATGCTCATCTTCCCTGAACTGAAGCATATGTTCGGTTGAGCATGCCAAGAACACTACCTTTACCCCCTTGGTTCTGTTCGTACTTTCTCTCCATTATTTTTCGGGGCATCAATTGGATGGGGGGAGAAACACTGTTCGTGATACTTCTCCCTCTTCAGTCTGCCGTCAGACTGCTAGAATATACACCAAATGGAAAAAATTTGCTTCTGGTTTGGATGATTCTTGTATGCATGCGATGTGAGTATGCCACATACGTTTCTGCTAGCTGTTCTGAGAACCTCCCTTTTCTTTGCTATGGACTGGGGAAATCACGGTCATTTCTAGTTACTATAGCGTCTAAATCACTGTGAATATTTCTTTATCCAAGCCTGGGCCCATTGAAATGCCCTGACCTGCTCAGTTCTTGTCTTCTTGATGTTTTTTTTTCAAATCCTTTTCTTTGACTTTTCCACTTCAGAAGGCCAAACTTCTATACGTTGAAGTTTCATTAAGCTTCGGATGATTGGAATTTGGACTTGGATTGATACAATGTCACAGGTTTGGCAGAGTGTTTCCCCTGTGTCATCGGCGTTTTGGTAGCTTTGATTGTCCTGTCCGGCTAACCCGGAAGAAACACTCCCAAAAGTTCATTTTATTTATTCTGTTCTGTTGTTCTTCCTTTTTATTATGATGCCTAATAAATTATTATTCACACCGGGATGCGAACGTTGTGGTTATTCAAGACGCTTTTTTTTTGAAACGCCTTTTTTTATTTGATTGCTAAAAAGTTAGGTTCTTGGTACTGCAAGTAGGACTGCTACTTTTGACTTCAGAGTAGTATATGCTTGGAGATTTAGGGGTCTCAGATGATGCAAAAGTACAACTAGGATAATACTTGTATTAGTTTCATTTAATTAATTGAAAGAAAAACCTTGAGAAATATTTTTCATATTCATTATCAAGAAGAAGTACTGTTTAGTGTTGATTGCTGAAAGCTGACAGCTTGTTGACGAATAAACACTCATCATGATATTTCCACCGAAAGTATTGTTATATCACGCTATCTGAATTGATGTTTCTGCCTGCTCAGTGACGGCCCTCAACACATTCTACACAACCGTGGACTCGCCCTCGCAGCTGACAAACTGGGTAGCCCAGAACGGCGACCCATGCGGCGAGTCTTGGCTCGGGGTTACTTGTTCCGGTTCCAGAGTGACAACAATGTGAGGTGACACTGAGAAGTGGACTTGATTCTGACATAAAATTCGGTTTCATCTGACATGCTAATTTTCTTCAGAAAACTGCCTGGTATGGGACTAAAAGGGACCCTGGGATACAACATGAATCTCCTCACTGAACTGTCTGAGCTGTTAGTGGAATCATCTCCTCTGCACATGCTTTCAGTGTTTCGATGTCAGGCAGCGCTATCATTTTGATCTGTTATAATTTTTGCAGTGATGTGAGCAACAATAATCTTGGAGGAAGTGATATCCCTTATAATCTCCCACCAAATCTTGAGAGACTGTAAGCTATCATTTGACCTTCACAGCTCTAAGGCCGCCTTTTTTTTCCTTTGTCAATCATTCTTTAAGTGCTGACAGAACACTTCATGCAGAAATCTTGAGGAAAACAACTTCATTGGGACTTTACCTTACTCCATTTCCCAAATGGTTCCACTTAAATATTTGTAAGTAGGCTATGTTTATGTATCTTTCGCACTGTCTCTTTGTAGGACATTGACTATATCTCACAATATATGTTGTACCACCCTATTTTGTTCAGAAATCTTGGTCATAATCAGCTGTCAGACATCAATGTTATGTTCGACCAACTCACCAACTTAACAACACTGTGAGTGCCTTTTTAGTTATATTTGAACAGAAATTTTACTAGTGAGCTACCATATGTTCTTATCTCTTCTATTTGGATATTTTGACAAATAATTGGTAAAATTACTGTAGGGATTTCTCATACAACTCATTTTCTGGAAATCTTCCTGAAAGCTTCAATTCCTTGACAAGTTTGAGCACACTGTAAGGACATTCTCCTTATTCTTCATTAATCATTATAAATCTATTGCCCGCAATTAAAATAAGTACGGGAAAACTCAAAATTACAATTACAACATGCTATATCCTCAGTTATTTGCAGGACAACCAATTTACTGGTACGATAGATGTCCTCACTGATCTCCCTCTGACGGACCTGTAAGTTGGTACAATTACCACATGCTGTTGTATTACACAGGTATCTTTTTATTAGTGATCCGATTATCAATATCACGTGCAGAAATGTTGAAAATAACCAATTCAGTGGGTCGATTCCTGAAAAGCTGAAGAGCATAAGCAATCTCCAGTAAGTAATTTTCACTGCCACAGTTCCAGGTTACCAGATTGGTATTGTAATTCAGGTTTTCTGTGTAGGACAAGTGGCAACTCCTTCAGCAACAGTCCTGCATCAGCAACAGCACCTCCGTCCTACAATGCACCTTCACGACCATCACCTTCTAGAAGTCCTAGTCATAGTAACAATAACAATAGTCCATCGAGAGAAAGTGATACTAATAGTGGTGGCGGTGGTGGCAAAAGCTCCAAAGTAGGAGGTGCTGCAGTTGCAGGAATTGTGGTATCTCTGGTGGTTGTCGGTGCATTGGTTGCCTTCTTTCTGATCAAGAGGAAATCTGTGAGGCGTCAACAGGGATGTGATCCTGAAAAGAACGAGCATCTCAGCCCTCTTGCTTCCAGGAAAATTAAACGTAAGTCTATTATGACATCTACTGGTAAGAAAAGAATTATTTAACATATAAGGTGTTGCTTATTTGCCTTCTCTGAACAATGATTGATGTTCAGAGCTGAGGCCCGTCTGTACTGTCTCACTCTCACCCACTGCAAAGGAACTGAAGAAGAATGTCTTGATGAACTTGAAACCACCGTCAAAAATCGATCTTCACAAGTCCTTTGACGAAAATGATCCCACAAACAAGCCTGCCACAGAAAAAGTAAACATCTGTTCCATCGGGGCAACTGCGTACACAGTGGCAGACCTGCAGGTAGCAACGAAGAGCTTCAGTGCTGACAATTTGGTCAGTGAAGGCCGTTTTGGCTGTGTTTACAGAGCACAGCTTTGTGATCAGAAGGTATGTTCAGTAACCTTTGTTTGAACATTTTCTTTCCAGAGTGCAACACATTTTTAAGCTTTTTTTTCTTTGAACATGCAGGAGAGCTGAGTATTGTTACATTAAGAAATTTCTTTCTTTCAAAAAAAACATTAAAAAATTTCAACCTTCATTATCAAAGAATTTTTTTTACCAAACCTAACAGCACTGATTCTTAATCCATACTACTTTACTTTGTAGTATCAGTGACTATGCACTTAAGTAAAATTGATTATATTAATCTCATGTAAGCAGTATCATATCAATATTCAGAATGGAGTTCACAAACTGTACACCATGCAAATCTGTATGCAAACGCTGACAGAGTATGAAGACTTCATAGGATTGGTTATAGGATTTAAGGTTTCTAATTTCTTATCTTAAGATGAATTTGATATCTTTTCCTACAATTTCAGTTCATATTTTATCATGTTATAGTAACAAACACTGTAAATTTACCTTAAAGTTTCTATTAGTATTAAACCATCCTAGCCTCATTTTTTCGTCTGTACTTGTTCCAGATTCTGGCTGTGAAGAAAATCAATTTCTCTGCCCTACCAGGCCACCCATCTGATTTCTTCGTCGAGCTGGTTGGCAACATTGCAAAGCTAAATCATCCAAACCTCTCAGAGCTGGATGGCTACTGCTCGGAGCATGGACAGTGCTTGCTGGCATATGAATTCTACAAGAATGGATCTCTTTATGACCTCCTTCACCTGTCGGATGGGTACACCAAACCATTATCTTGGAATAACCGTGTAAAGATTGCTCTAGGATCAGCGAGGGCATTAGAGTAAGTCAGGCAGACTCATCATGTTTTTCTTTTGGGGCAGGGCAAGGGGTCCTGAACTGAATGTGTGCTGTTTTTCAGGTATCTACATGAAACTTGTTCGCCATCTATCATCCACAAGAATTTCAAATCATCTAACATACTGTTGGATGACGATCTTAACCCCCATATTTCAGACTGTGGGTTTGGAGACCTAGTTCCCAACCAGGAACTCCAGGTATCAGTCTGTTCATTTTTTTGTTTTACAGGTGACAGGTCTGAAAAAAAATATACGAATGTGATAAATGTCCTCTGATGCATATTTTACAGTTACAGATTAATGTTATTGTTTGTTAAAAGTTGGTAGGGATAGATTGTGGAAGATAAATCAGTGTTAAAAGCAGATTATCAGGCATTATTCTGATAAACGGACAGTCTTTGCTGCCTTACAAAGCAGACAATTTCAGTCTCTATTCATGTTATGATTCTTATAGTATGCATTCTGAAGTTAGTATTGAATATATGAATGAGCAAACTTTATCTAAGAATTCCCTTGCATATTGACATCTTCAGGAATCAGATGACAAATCGGGATATAGAGCTCCTGAGGTGACCATGTCCGGTCAGTATTCTCAAAAGAGCGACGTTTACAGCTTTGGTGTCGTCATGCTTGAGCTACTGACTGGACGGAAAGCATTTGACAGGTTAGCAAGCTAACGACTACAGCTCTGCGACTTAACCAGTAACAAGATGAGGCGGTGAGTTCAGACTAAATCATAACTGTTGACTGAAACTGTTTCAGCTCTCGGGCAAGGTCCCAGCAATCACTAGTCCGGTGGGCTTCACCGCAGCTGCACGACATCGACTCGCTAGATCAGATGGTTGATCCGACACTAGAGGGGCAATACCATGCGAAATCACTCTCTCGGTTCGCAGATGCAATCGCTCTCTGTGTCCAGGTAAACCATCTCAAGTTTATTTGCTATTGTTGACATCTCCAGCCTTTTGTACAGTGTTACTGATCGATCAGTTTGCAATTGCACAGCCTGAGCCAGAATTCAGGCCACCGATGTCGGAGGTCGTCCAGTCACTGGTCCGTCTTGTGCAGCGAGCAAGCATGGGGACAACACTAAGCGGCGAGTGGAATTCTTGCCGGTTCGATGAATCTGGTGAGCACACGCTCTAGCCTCTAGGGGAAAATGGTGTACTGTATATTTTCCTAGACTCGGATGAGGAACTATTGAAGACTCATAAGTCATAGAAACTTGCAGCTTGGCATTGTAGTTGTGACGGTGTGACATGTGTGCCAGTGTGTCAGGTGAAATGTGACTTTTACCTATGCCATTTTACTACGAGTCATTATGTGTTTTGTTTGTATATATAAAAGCAATCCCTGGCCTTTCTGCAATGCGGCTGCGACCTGAAACATGGGTGAAAAGAAAGTTGCTTTTTTAAAAATATATATGTATGGTTCACTCGGGCGTGTATATATATGAATGAATATCTTTTGATGACAAATCAACTTTCTGATTTCGTCTCTGATCGCTCTCCAAAAAATGAACACGAAAGATGTAAACTACTACTGCCACAGATATATATATATATATATATATATATATCCAGTAAACATCAACAGAGGACACGTCCACATATTCCAACCAAATTTCATATCAACATCTCTGTCATGTATATATATATATATATATATATGTACATCAGAAAGAATCAATCCCCTTTGCTAGTAACAGAAGGTCAGGTCAGAAGCTACCCTTCGCCAATAATCCCCACGGTAAAGGCATGCATCAGCGTTTAATTAGTTGGAAAAATTAAAGAATTGGGCCGGCCTTTCTAGCTACTAAGTTTCTTCTAGCCGTTGCAGACGTCCGTAGTGTCAGTCTCACCAGGCGACCAGAGTCGTAAGGCCGACCAAACCGAGCAGTAGCAGGGCGCTCCAAGACGATGAAGGTGAAGCCACAGCCACCCTGGGTGCGGCGGACGGCGACTTTCCGGTGAGCTCGTGGCGGCCGGTGTCGATCATGATCTTGAAGCGGCAGGTCCCCTGTGACGGGTCGGTGGTGGTGATAATGGAGAGGTTGTTAAAGTTGCAGGCGGACTTGAGCTGGTTGGCCGCCTGGAAGAACTGGTTGAAGGCGTAGGAGACGTTGGCGCGCGCGTCGAGGTTCCCGCAGGAGGATCCGGCGCCGAGGCTGGTGCAGTCGGAGTACTCGCAGGCGTACCCGACGGCGCCGGCGATGGCCGGGTCGGTGGCGCTGGCGTCAGGGCGGAGCACGCACCACTGCTTGGAGAGGTAGCGGACGCCCTTGGCCGGCACGATGGACCTGCCTCCGGCGAGCCTGAGCGGGTACTTGGGCGAGCCGTCGTAGTTGAAGACGCCCCAGTGGCGCTCGAAGTTGCCCGGGTCGACGCTCTTGTTGTCCTCGTCGAGCAGCGCGAAGACGTAGACGTCGGGCATCCGCGGGCGGCGCGGGGTGCCCTTGCCGGCGACGATGCGGTCGAAGAGGCCCTGGTTGAAGCGCTGCGCGTTGGCGACGTTGGCGTTCTTGTCGCCGTCGGTGGGCCACCCGATCTCCCCGACGACGACGGGGATGGCGCCGAGGCCGTGCTTCTCGAGCGCCGCGATGAGCGTGTCGTAGTTGGCGTCGAAGACGTTGGTGTAGAGCACGCCGCCGTCCTGCACGCTGGCCTGCGACGGCGGCGCCCCCGGGGACGGGAAGTAGGCGTAGTCGGCGGGGAAGTTGGGGTCGGCGTCGAGCGAAAGGAACGGGTAGATGTTGATGGTGAGCAGGCCGCCGTTGTCGAGGAGGAAGCGCACGAGGCTGACCATGAGCCCCGTGATGTCAGGCCTGAAGTCGCCGGACGACGGGCGGCCGTCGCCGGACTCGTAGACGTCGGCGTTGAGCGGGACGGTGACGTGCACCTGCCTGGAGAGCCCGGCCTTGACGAGCGCGGCCTGCACGTTCTGCACGGCGGGCAGCGTGGCGGCCTCGAACTTGCCCTTGTACGACTTGAGGAAGGGCTCGTTGCCCACGGCCACGTAGCGGATGTCGACGCCGTATCTGGAGACGTAGGTGGAGACGTTCTGGATGACCCACTGCTCGGCGGCGTTGACGCTGGCGGCGACGCCGGCGAGGAGGTCGTTGGGGAGGCCGACCATGACCTGGATCCCCGAGTGGCCCAGCGCCCGGAGCGCGTTCGGGTCCGCCTCGAACAGCTTCACCTTGTCGAAGCCGTTGTCCCGCAGGAGGCGCACCGTGATGTCCCCCGGCAGCGGGTGCAGCGCGCGGGTGCCCCAGTTGGCCGCCAGCGCCTGCACGGGCCGCGCACGGAACACCACCGGGTAGGCCGCCGCCACCCACAGCAGCACCGCCAGCGCACGCAGCGCCGCCGACGCCATTGATGCTGATCACTGGCACTGTGGCACACCACCGTACGTGCCGCGTCTGTCTGTATATGTTATGGGCACCGGCCACCGGTGGGTTTGCAGCAGGTCTGAACCAATGACGACGAAGATATAGGGTCGGCGGCCGGAAGGGTGGGAAAGGGTGGCGGACCAGAAGGTGTTTGCAGGGAGAAGGGAAAGCATATACACAAATGGTGTTTGTGTGAAGAAGAGGACTGATCGGTGTGAAGATGGAAGAAGATGGCGGGTTTGGAGGTGGACAAGGAAAAGAAGGGATCAGATACCGCACGGAGATGGACAAGTGTAAGATACGTGTGGCGTCGCCCGTGTGGTTTTTGACCTTGGAAGCTAGGGAAAGGAGGGAATCATTCTTTTGCTTCTCTATAGGATAGATAGGAAACGACGACGGAGATGCCTTGCGGATCCCCTCCCACGTAGCAGCGGTATTGCGTGGTGCCACCAACACTCCAACACATCGACCGTACAAGTGCAACGCGGTGGAGGAGCTTCTGTTTTGGTACCTTTCTTGCCCATGCCTGTTAGGGCCCGTAAGGTTACCAAGTTCAGACATCATGCTCAAATCACAGTTCCTGAATCAGCTAATTTTACAACTTCCTGATATCTGTATAACAGGGCCTTAACCTTATTCGTGCACTAACCAACGGAAAACCACGCATGTCAAGCACCTTTTCATACTAGTCTTTTACCAGTAACATTTAGCTATTTGCAGAATTATTAATACGGTTACATTTGCATTCAATTGTACTACCTAATGATTATAAGTTTGTATTATAAACAAGTAATATAAAACAAGTACATGGTAAAAACAGGACTACGTCAATGAATCAAATAGCCTTTTTTTAATCCAATGGTGCACCCAACATCTGTTTATTAGTGTGTGTGTGTGTGTGTATCTGGACATTCAGAATCAATTACAATCTATTTAATTGTTCAGGAATCGAGGTGTCAAGCATTTAACATGGATCTGTAGGTTACTTGACCACCTCAATCTCTATTTATTTTCCTGTTCACTGGGCTGCAGCTATTAAAAGAGAGCCATCTAATAATTTATAAAATGGCCCGGAGGGAGTACTGCACAACACACACACACTTTCTCAGATGCTACAAAAGTTGGAAGTAACATGATTACCAGAAACCCAAACAAGTTGCTAGTGGCAAAGATACAACTCAAAATTTGAATCTGGCGCGAGTATTGTACATTTGAACATCTAGCATGGCAGAACCAATACAAAGGTAGCAGAAAAATACCACCTTCTTCTCCCATATATATGGAAAACACAACATTTTTCGCCTGCATTGATCAGGGATTCTCTCGTCGAGCACGTTGACTTACAGTATCTCATGGCTTTCGGCCCTTGTGCATGGAAAACACAACCTTTTCCAGGAGCTTAAGTAATCTCTCAGCAAAACTTCAGTCCCTACAATTTGTTAAGAGGAATGTCAGTGCCATATCATCATAAATATACAAAAGACAACAGAAACAAAAAAAAAAGAATGGAAACAAAGAGTGTTTTAAAGCTTCAACAAGATAGCAAAGTTGGTCAGGCAAACACATCAAATGAGATACAGCTTACTCAATAGATAACAAAGCATTTTCCCAACTTCTTGTTTCCATAATTTTGAAAAATATGGCATCTATAAGCAAATATTTACTATAGCAGTAAGAAAACAGGTCACATGAAACATGTATTTTTCACACATAACAAATTCAACCATAAAATTATTCATTCTGGATTCTACATGTCGGCACACTCATAGGAAACGAAGAACGAATAAGATACAGTTTGATGTAAGTATCAACTGCCATAGGGCCAAATAAAATGTAAAAAAGCAAAGGAAATATAGGAACAAGTGAACAACCACACATCATTAGCTCAATTTCCATTTAACCCATTCTTGTAAATAGCATGGAAAATAATATGTATTCATTTTCAGTAGAATATATGGAACATCTAAGTAATCCCTTTGGTCAATTGTACCAATACCACACTGCAACAGCACTAGATATTAGACAGAATAACCCTGAATGCATGGTCAGTTTATCACATCTTTGAGAGAAGAAATATGATAACGCAAGTAGAAAAAACACTATAACCAACCACCATCACAACTTCTGTAGCACATGAAACTAAGGATATTCACACTTCTTAGAAATTACAGTAATGGGCAAAAGAGTGCAGGGCAACCACAAGTATCAGCAATAAGACAACAAATTATACAATTATGGAAGAACAGTGTTAGGGCACACAAAACACCACCATATGTAATCTAGCCTCTGGGTGCAATTTTTGCATGTAAACAATAATCAAGTATGTATCCTACTACTTTGCAGTGTTTGTGACTAACTAAAGCAACTCTTATGAGAACAGTAATATAGACCAAATCAAATCAAAAATATACAAAAGAGTGCATATTTACGATAACCTGTAATATGAAACAAAATCAAATACCTACGTTCACAGAAATCTTCGCACAACTTTTGCAAGGGCACCATGCATGAGATTTAGTCAGTAAAAAACTTAATTCTCTAAATGCGCTGTGAGCCTGAGAGTTTCAGTAAGTGCTCAAACAGAAAAGACTATTAACAAGAAGAAAGACCTTTGAACAGTTACAGAGCAATTAAAAGCAGCGGTTCCAATTTAAAGGAGCATGCATGGTTGTGTGATCAACTTACCAGTATTTAATTACACCATCCCATCCACAGGTTGCAACCTTGCTAGTTTCCAATGGATGCCACTCGCATCCAATGCAAACTCCATTGTGGCACTTCAAAGTCTTAAATCTCCTGCAGCTTTTCCAGTCCCAGAACCAGCAGCTACCCTCACCATCACCAGACATCACAAACCTACCATCTGGTGAGAAGTTCACCTGACAAGCATAACCTGCCACAATATGGCCAGCAAATCTCTTCTTCTTATTAAGCTGAAACCTCTCCTTGGTGCTGTATATCAGTATCTGATTGTCCAAACTCTGCGCTGCCAGCCAATTGGAGTTGGGATGCAGTGCAATCGATGGCATTGAGTGCATGTGCGGCTCACTGATATACTTAATCACCACAGGGATGCCAAACTCCCACACACGAAGAGACTTGTCATCACTCGAGGTCACAAATCTCCTGTTGTTATCCACAAAAGTTATGGTGTTCACAGCCCCTAAATGCTGATCGTACTCTTGCGTAATCTGCCCTGACTTCATATCCCATTGCACAATCTTCTTATCACTCATTCCGGCAAGGAGAATATGCTGCTTATCCTCATCAGGATTGAGCTTCACAACATATGGGACCTTCCCGGTTGAGAAGGTCGAGATCACCTGCCCTGTCTCAGTATCCCAGTACTGTATATTCCTGTCATACCCAGCACTCAAGAATTTAGTCCCATCATTGGAGAATGATATATCCCTTACCGCCTTTGAGTGCCCCATATAAGTACGCATACATGTCCGTGACCCAAGAACATCCCAGATCTTAATCTTGCAATCCATACTCGCAGACAGCAGCAAATGTCCATACTTCGGGAAAAACCTGATAGCTGAAACCCCCTTGGTGTGGCCGACCCACTCGTGCACACACCTCTTGGGGATGTAGCAGTGGTCGTTGGTGGCCTTGGCATCCTTGGGCGGCGTGATCCAGGAGCGTCCCTGGTAATCCTTCTCCTCCTTCCCGTGGAAGGTGGTCTTGACCACAACCTCTGTCCTCTCGGTCTTCCCTTCGCCGCGGGCCTCCTTCTCGGCCTTCTTGGCAGCGTGCGCCTCCGCATACTGCTTCTGCTCTTCGGTGAGCTCCGCGGGAGGCGCTTCCTTCTTCCCAGCCCAGGGACTCTGCTTGTTGTGGAGGATCCATTCCTCGGAGGCGGGGTTCTTGGCCTCCGGGGGCGCGGGCTCCTCCTGGTTGTCCCCCTTGGCCAGGAGGCGGCGGCGCTTGTGCTCGGAGGGGGCGAGATTGTAGACCGTGTCGGGCTCGGGCGCCTGGGTCTGGGCGTCGCCGACGATGTGGAGGCCGGAGGGGTCGGCGGCGTAGCCGAAGCGGTGGAAGGTGTTGTACTGTTCGTCGAAAAGGAAGGGCAGGACCGCGGCGTCCTCGACGTGGCCGAGCTTGTGGTTGCGGTTGCCGGAGGCGGAGGAGATTGGGGCGTGGGGGTGCTGGGGCCCGAGGATGGGAGCCCAGAGCTGGTCAGCGGTGGGGTTGAAGGCGACGAGGTGGAGCGAGGGGTCGAGCGGGCGGGCGGCGGACGCGGCGGAGGAGAGCGCGAGCGCGGTGTCGTCGACGGCGGGGGCGGCCGACTTGGACGGAAGGCGGAGCGGCGAGGACTCCGGCGAGGACGCGGCCGCGGCCGCCGAGTCCTCCGGAGACGAGGCGTCGTCCGGCGCGTAAGAGGACTGGAGCAGATCCATGGTGGGGGATCTAGGGCTAGGGTTTCTGCTCAAGCTGTGGGAGTTTGTATTTGGAATAGTGATGACGACGAGACCGCCGCGACTCCTCGCGAAGGCAAGAGCTAGCTAGCGATCTAGGCTGCTGGGCCACTTCAAGGAAGTGAAATGGGCCGTTCTCTAGGTTTGCAGAGAACAAAAAAAAAAAGAATCTATTTTAGGGCTCTGAACCATTTATCTATAGTCTGTTTTTTTTGTTTTTGTTTTTTTAAGTATAAAATTACTGAACTATCAAAACCATTCAGTTGGTTTGGTGTGATTTTAAAGAGTGGTTTATCACTTTTTAGTTAAAAGATTCGATAGGTACTTGATAAGGTTTTTGAAAAGAAAAATCTAGAGATAAACTAGGATAATATAATTAGAGTTCATTAAAATATATTTTGATGCCTAAAAGTTATATTTAAGTTCATTAAAATAAAAAATAACCATAAAAATCTATAAATCCAAGGCCTTCTATGTAATGTATTTTGAAAACTTTTTGCAGCAAAAAAACATTATTTGCAACCAATACGAATGCGTAGCATTAATGTACATTGCATTCATGAAGGCAGCATCTCATATTTTGGTCATGCAAAGTTTTTAAAACATGTTTATACATCAATTATAATCTCTTGGGAGATTTCTAGATTCTGCTAGATATTTTCCCTTTTTTCTAGAGCTAAACTTTTTTTTAAGTTTGCAAAGAGTAAAAAAAAAGAATCTTTTGTGAAATTTTTAATCGAAGATCAAACATTTTATTAAAAATAGAATATAATCATAAGAAATAATAAATCTTCTAGAATTTTTTTATTTTATACAAATTGTAAAAGACGAGGCACGTGGCGTTTTACACATCCTGCTGTTTCAAAAGGCGGTTGTCACGTTGTTACCACCGGTTGACTCGGCGGTAATTAAAAAAAGGCAAACCAACCGGTGGCATATGGCTACATTTTGCATTTTTTTACAGAAAATTTATAATTTTGTATAGAAAACAAAAAACACTATGTAAAAATAAAAATTTCCTGCCAGCCAGTTCAGTTTTTACTGACCCCGATAATGTACATTAGCAAGCTTCTCGATCAGATCAATGACCTTACAAATAGTTCTAATATCATCGTTACCTACCAAGGTAACATCACAACAACATTAAAAAAAAAACTGTGGCACATGGAGCATGGAGCTTGAACAAATGCAATGGTAATTTTTGTAATCATCACATAAAGTTACAGTTCCTGAATGGGCGATGCTGTTGCTATCCTAAAAAAGCTGCATCAGCTCCCAGTAACCCTGAGCCCCAGGTTAAACCCTTGGTGCGGGATTCTGCCCACAAGTTGCTTCCAAATTCAGGACTCTGGCAGGTCCTCATCTCGCAGGCAATGCTATTTGCTAACCCTGCAGTTAGGTCGTAGCCTCTCCATTCAGATCACAGGTATGCAGATTTGTCACTTAGTTCTCATCTGCTTCAGGCCAACCAAGCAGATTGTTAGGAGATGCAGATGATGAGATGAATGAATGAAAAGCAAATAACCTAGAGATAAGACACCTTGAAATTTAGCATTTTGTTTTTTAGACAATCCACCAGTTGCAATTGAAGGTTTGTCTTAGTTGAGTCAGTTGAGTTTGTGTTATAGATAGCAGATTTTCAACAAAAGCATCCTAATCTGAAACGATCATGTCTATTGACAGCAATATCATATATTGAATATGTTAGTTACAAATGGAATAATTAACTTCCACTTCCACAGTTATGGTCCTTTATGGTAAGGAAATAAGCAATAGTCTGACTGATTTTTATTAGTCCATATGGTTAATTTCTTGCATTTCCACCAACCCATCAATTTTGATCCAGTTTGCTCTTATGCATCTAATGAAATAATAAACAATATACTTACTTGCATCAGGATCTACATGGACGAAGAAGCTTGCAGCAACTATGAGGTAGCACAAGATGAGCATAAGGCCTTTAAAATAGTTTGATGTGCCTTCCTGGAAAAAACATATATAATAAAATGTAAAATATTCGAACTGAGAAATAGGCTGAAAAACAGCCCATGGTATTAAGTTCATATACAGAGGGAAATAGAAAGGATGTTCCTTTTTTCTGTAAGCATACCTGTAGCATGAATGCCACCACTAGTACAGTTATAAAGAGAGTCGCTGTCTCAAACAGTTGAAAATTCAAGTCCATTTCTTGCCCCATCATCCAGCCAATTACCACGCAGAATGGAATCTGCAGATCGTGGAAAAAATAACAGAGGAAATTATTAGAAAAATATGACATCTACTGACTAAAAACCGATTTGGCTGATGACATATATAAAACCAGAGCTGGGTAGTTGTTTCTGGTGCAGTAAGTATTATTACCACAAACATGGAGATCTGTGTTGATGACCCTATTGCAACTCCCAATGTAATGTCCTGTCATTATGGGAAAATGAGGCTAAAGACAAATTCACACTGTCAAAACTGTAAAAGGCGAAAAGAAAGAAGTAACAATTACCAATTTGTTTTTCATGGCAAACATAATGGCGCTTGCATGTTCAGCAGCATTCCCAACAATAGGAAGCAGAATAACACTGATAAAGGCTACTGGCAAGTTTAATGATTCAGACGCACCCTGTTATCACATGTTGAAGAAGCATGGTTCAGGAAATAGAAATTTATATAAGGTAAAATAGAGAGATATTTGGTCCTCTTGTCTAGTTATTACTAGCAAGAGTGAGACAGCAGAGGACTGTAATTGTCAGCAAGATCTTCAGTACCTGAATGGCATCAACCAGGTACCCTGAAAGTACTGAAATCCAAATAGTCAATATAAAAAGCCAGCAGATGGCCTCCCATTGTGTAATCTCCTTTTCATCCTCCTCTTCCTCACTGGCTTCTTCTTCCTGTTGTGGCAAGTAGAAATTCGAATTTGAAGTGTGCATATCATGAAAAAGGTAATAAATATATGAAATGATTATATTTATGTTTGATGTTCTCACTTGCTAGGATCTAGTCATAAATGTCCTAGATAAAGACTAACTAAAATGTTTCTGATGATTGCTAGGATGTGTTCACTCCACAGTAAAAGAAAAATGAGGAGAACCAAATATCTTGGTATTCTTTCTTGTTAACTGCATTACATTTATCATGTGCCCTGCTTTACAGCTTACCTACATCAACCTGATCCAGACTTCTAACAGAGCATAGTCCCCAAAAAACATAATCATTTTGTTACAAAGAGAATTGATCCCAGGTCTTATTGTACTGTCAATGAGTTCACATTCTTATGCATGAATTTTTTTTGTTTTCCAGTGCCTGATGTTTGCAAAGATTTAGAGTTAAGTTACTTACATCACCAATTGGGCAGTACATACTGCGGTGGCTCTTTAGTTGAAAAAATAGATAGCTAGCATAGGCCACAAGCATGATGCAGCTACTAAACCTTGAAAGAGCTACTTCAGATTTTCCATACTGCGCTTCTGAATGTGTGAAGTGAAGCACTGCTGGGAACATAAGGCCTAAGACAGCCATCAACAGTAGCCCTGAGTTTACAACAGCTGATGCCTGCAATTTTAAATACAAGTCAATAGAAATTACATTAAGTCTATCTATAATAGAAAAAGTTGTTTAAGAAAACTAGAATTTGTTAAATAAACTACCTTGTTGAAGACCTGGTCCCTGTTAGAATGTACAAGACCACCAGCAAAGAAAGCACACCCAAGAACCAGCAGCATATTTGACAGTATTGAGCCTAGGAGTGACTGCTGGACGACTCGAACCATCCCATTTTTCAGTGCATATATTGATATAATCATTTCTGTTGCGTTTCCAAATGTAGCATTCAGTAGCCCCCCAACTGCAATTAGATGAAAAGGAAAAGGTTACATCTTTACTAAGCACTAAGCAGATGCTAAAGCTAAGATTTGCTTAGTAAAGATAGCACAGCAACACCATGGGACCAAAGAACATACCAGTTGGGCCAGTGTAGCAAGCAAGTTGCCTGCACATGAGCAATAAAGTAGCATCCGTTAGGACAGAGAAAATGTATATAGGACGGGAGAATTGAATCTTAATTACTACTAGCATAAGAAGTAAAACTGGGAACCAGAGTTACCATCTTGTTGACACTTACTCAGTTGCGTATCCCAATCTCTCGGCCAACGGAGTAATGCCGATTAAGCTGAAAAGGAAAACCCATCCTTGCTGTGGAGGTCGCAATTGATGGAAGCAAACAGAAAAGGAAAGATGTCAGCTAATGGGTAGCGCGACTTTAAATGATGAACTTGACAGTAAAGATTCAAGATTCAAACACGGAACGAGCCGCCGAAAGTAGAGAATGTACGCGCACGGGCGAAAAGAGCTTCTTACGTGCGTTCCGGAGAGATAGTGGAGCGCGATGGCGAGCGGGCCGAAGGGGAGGAGCACGTTGATCTTGGCCTGGAAGATGACGACGCGCACGCTGGTGAGCGCCCTCCGCCACCTGCTCCCGGGCGCGAGCGACTCGGCCACGCCGGCTAGCGAGCCGATGTGCTCGAAGTCCAGCGAGTGCATCTTCCGGGGAGGCAGCGGCGCCGGCGAGCCCGCCGGCGACGACAGTTCCAGCTCCAGCTCGTCCTCCTCCGCGTGGGCCTGCTGGAACCCCGGTGCCGGCTTCTCCGCCACCATCATCTGCGACTGCGAGCGAGGCCGCACCCGGCGGCCCGAATCAAGGACCGCGCCGGCGGATCCGCGCAGCAATGCAGAGACGGCCGGCCGGGCTTCCTCCGCAGGCAGAGCAGAGTACGCGAGCACTGGGGCGACGGCGGTTCGATCAGGATCGCCGGACCCAAGGAGGAGGAGCGCGATTGGGCTGGGGTTCGGACGCGCGGCGCCGAACTGGTGATCGAATCGAATCTTCCGTTCACGGCACGGAGAAATGCGCTCGGCGAGGGAGGAGCGAGCGGGGAGGAGGAGAAGAAATGCGCGAGGCCGGACGAGGAGGGAGACGCCGATGCGCCGGGCACGGCACGAGGACGAGCACGAGCACGAAGCTGCCTGGGTGCTTCGGAGTGGGCCCGGGCCGTACGCCAGGTGGGCGGGCCCGGATCTTGCTGGGCCTACATATCAGGGCGGAAAGCTGGCCTCCCAGTGAGAAGTGAAAAATGATGGGAGGGGCGCCGATGATCAGATGCTCCTGATCATCTCAGTTTTGCAGTTTTGGTGGAGAGAAAAGTTCTAGGCACCCCTAGATACTGACCCTTTTGAACATGGAAGGGAAACTGTAACATCGAACCTGTTCAGTTTTAGACATGCGGTGTGAAGCCGACCAACAACGAGTAGATTTCTCATCACCAAGATGTCTTTTCTCCCTAAATAGGTGTTGTTGTGTGCGTATCAAAAGTGTGACTCGATTTGTAGAAAAAATATGTACAGTATGTATATCTCTAAATAATTTTATTAAAAAACTAGACTTTCCGATGATACTAATTACTCAGTATAATATTAATATATTTTTAATATATAAGTATTAATAATTATTTATCAGAAAGCGAGAATGATACTTATTTAGAGACGGAGAGAGTATCATTTAAAAAAGATATGCAAGTCTTTTACGTATTAAGAAAAAATGTCTACCATTTCACAATCCTGAAAACCTGTTAATTCCACACATGATATGTGTAATATTATTAGTGGCCCATAGTAGATGTCTAAATGATCCACGACTCAGACTGAACTGAGCAAAGCCATTACTTCATTAGTTATTTAATTTAAACGAGGACTGATTTGATGATGGTCATGCAGGGTCATCACATGGGGATGTCACACTAGTGCACATGATTGACGATGCCTTCTGCCCGGAGCCCCTGGGCAAAGTAGCAAACAGGGCCTAAAAAGTTTGCTGAAATCTCTCTGACGGTGACTGACTGACAGACAGACAATGATATAAGTACCGTACTTGCAACTCGTAACAGTCTAACAGACGACGATAACAAGGATAGATCCAAGCAAGCACATCCCAAGAAAAACAAAAGAGATGGATACATGAATAGATAGATCCAGGGCATCCATCCAGGGGCAAATGCTCGCGTCTTATGTCGCGCTTCCGCTGCATTTGATTTGACCGTACAAACAACTCGCAAGTGGTTACTAATGCATATGGTCTCTCGTTGTCACACCTCACTTTTAAGGATAAAAGTAGAATGTATAAATAGTTTTATATGTGCCCTAGAAACAGTCACACATATAGAATGACAAATTACAAAGAGTATCATCACCCTGTTTATTACATAACGTACCAACATTTATTACAGAGTCTTGCGCATAAACAATAAAATCTAAGATCAAATCATGGCGGAAGCATCCCCACAGAGACACGTCGACTGGTGAACACTAAGCCTAGTACTCAGCACGATAGCTCACATCCCAGCCTTTATCTGTTACCCATCCGGGATTTTCTAAAATTGAAAATAAAACAAGCGTAAGTACACAACCGTACTCAGCAAGCATAACATGGGTTAATGAGGCTCAAATAAGCTGACACGGTTTGACTGCATTTAGCTTTTACATGTTAATCAAGTTGATCAGTTAAGCAGCATCAAGGTGGCAAATGTTTCCCAAAACCATCATGATCAATAACATAAATGAATAGTAAACATAACAGCAAATGTATGAACAATTTAACATGACAAGAGAGATCATCATTAGTGTAAGATGTTTCCAAGGCCGCTCGTGTCCTTGAGCAAGGCTAGTATACCAGTTTATTAAACTTTACGCAGAGGTGTACACTTTCACTGTGAGCCGAGAATTGCCCTTTCGCCCGAGGCCCGTCGACCTCTTAGCCCACTACCAAGGAGGACCGGCAGGGTTCACTATGAAGCCTTTCAAAGGTTCGTCTAACAAGTTAGGGCCACTGAGGTTTCTGTGCCCTACGGATGTAGTATCCCCCTTCTGATGGCACACGACCGCAGCCTATACTCATACAGACAGTGGTCCAACTACACCCAACCCGAAACACACCCCCTTGCGCCATAAAGGGAACCGCTAACATGCTAGAAAAGGTCATCATACTGAGCTAAAACCAGAGCCATATAGCCCTCACAGTTGTACTGTAAATCCCGGAAGGTACGTTACTGATAACTTCTCAAGTAGTTAAAAGTCATTATTACTGTTCATGGCATAAATACTCATCAAGCCACAAGATCATGATATCGTTAAGCACTAGCATCTTGCTACCCAATGCACCCAAAAGGTTCAAGGAATCAGGATATCAAAGCTAGTTATAATCTCTACGTCATCAAACGGATACATGCATATGTACTGTTATTTATAGTGAGTAGGTAACAAGGAAGATCCATGCTATACTTGCCTTGGTTCACGAAGTCCTGCTGGTCCTGCTGATCCTCACAAAAGCTTGGCTCAACAAAACCCTCACCGTCTGAACTCGACGTTAACAATCAACACCAGACAATCCAATCGAGCATACATACACGAAACAAACAAACAGCTATTAGAGAAATAGTACACCAATGTCATCAAAACAGAATAAAATATTTACCAAACTATTCTACTCTCTTCTACGATCACACAGACGTCAAATTCACTGAAATCGGAGTTATAACGGCGAAGTTATGAATTTTCAAAGATTTTCTATAGATAAATAAATACATTAATTATAGGCTAAAAATATAAAGTTTTCAAAATATTTCAAAAGTAGTACCACTGCGTAGATTATGAAATTATGAATCTAACGCAATTTGAACGGACCAAATCAGAGCTAAAACGTGAAAGTTATAAGCCTTTAAAGATAATGACAAAACTGTAAATAGCTGAAAACGTACTCTGAACCGAAACGGGAAAATACGTTTTCCAGAGAAAAAAACGTATTCTAGAAGCAGTTATAAGGGAAAATACGCTTTTCAATAGACAAAGCGTATTATGGATGTTTTAAGAATAATTTACGCTTTCTCGTGGGGAAAACGAATTCTGACCAAAGCGCCAGGGACTCTTAACAGAATACATCAAAACCTAGGGGGTTTTCTGCAAAATCGCCACACGAAGCGGTACGGTGTAATTCTGGTCGTCCGAATCAAAACGGACGACGCAGATTCAAGATATCAAAACGGACAACCGATCGGACCACCGATCGGACCACGTCGTCGGCCGGGAAGAAATTCGACCGCGACGGTGGACCTCACCGGCGGCGTACGGAACTCGCTGTAGTTCATGGAACTCGCGACTCAGGTCACCATTAACCACAAGACCGGTACTAAACGAACGGGGAGCTCTCACCGCGCTCACTGAGGCGAAGATGGAGACTAAGGCGAGGCGGAGACGGCGAGTTGCTCGGAGCGGCGGACGGCGGCGATCTGCGGCCAGCAATTCGGCGCAAGGTGAGCCAATGGATCAAAATTGAGGTTACCATTATGTTTAGGAGATCAAGGAGGAGATTTAGTCCAAGCCACGCCATTAAATGACTTACGGTCACGGCGGATTTTGAAGTCCGGCGGCGGCGGCAATGGCGCTAGGGTTTCGGGTCGCTGCGGCGACTTGGGAGCGAAGACGGCGCTGACCTAGGGTTACGGGTAGGGATTGCGGCGCGGAGTCAAAGGCTTAAATAGCCTGGAGTCACGGCTCGGGCGACCGATCGCGCGGAGACGGCGCCGGTCGGACTCGGGCTCGCGGCCGAGTCGGAGGAGAACGAAGGCGACACGGGGTCCACCTGTCGACGGCAGGGCGAGAGGGAGGTGGCCGCGCGGACGGCGCGCCTTGCTGGGCTGCGGCCCCGGCCCAAGATGAAGAGAAGGCGACGGCACACGGAATGGACGGCGCGGCGTCAGCTTTTGGCCCAGGAAGAAGAGGGCGGAGCGGGCCGAAAGGAGGGAAAGAGAGAAGGGGAAAAGGAAATGGGTTTTCCATTTATTCAAACACCTTTCTTAATTGGATTTTTTTTTGAATTCAAACTCAAATTCAACTGCACACAATAAAAATATGCATCAGCATGAATGCTCAAGCATGTTTCTACCATGATCCCACTTCATTTCCATAAAAATATTTACTTTGCCTATTTAATTATTTTCAAAATTCATTTTGGCCATTTTTTTTAACCTCTAAAATTAGGGTTGTTACAAATCTACCCCCCTTAAGAGAATCTCGTCCTCGAGATTGAGTTTGCTTACTCAAACAACTGTGGATAATCTGCCCTTAGTGCATCCTCCGTTTTCCAAGTTGCCTCAGCCTCTGAGTATCGATTCCACTGCACCTTACACATCTTGATAACCCGGCTTCGGATAACCTTTTCAGCTATATCCAAAATCTTTACCGGAAACTCTTCATACGTGAGATCATCCTTCACAGTAAACTCCTCTAAAGGCAAGTGCTCCTTCTCAGGTACACACAAACACTTCTTAAGTTGAGACACATGGAACACATCATGCACACCAGCTAGGCTCTCTGGTAACTCCAACTGATAAGCCACTTCCCCACATCTTTTCAAAATTTTAAACGGACCAACATACCTTGGTGCAAGTTTCCCTTTCTGGTTAAACCTCTTCACACTTCTCATAGGAGATACCTTCAAATACACATAGTCACCTTCTTGGAATGTCAACTCCCTCCTACGTGTATCCGCATAACTCTTCTGACGAGATTGTGCTATCCTCAAGTTTTCCCTAATTACTCGTACCTGTTCCTCCACGGTTCTTAGAACATCTGTCCCAAACAACTGACTTTCTCCAGTCTGATTCCAGAACAATGGTGTCCTGCACTTACGCCCATACAGAGCTTCAAATGGTGCCATCTTGAGACTCTGTTGATAACTATTGTTATAGGAAAACTCCGCATAACACAAGTTCTTATCCCAACTTGTGCCAAACTGTAATGCACAAGCTCTCAGCATGTCCTCCAGAACCTGATTAAGCCTCTCAGTCTACCCATCGGTCTGTGAGTGATATGCGGTACTAAGGTTCAGCTTTGTCCCCAACGCACTATGAATAGCTTTCCAAAAGTGAGATGTGAACTGGGTACCTCTGTCAGACACAATCCTCTTTGGTACCCCATGAAGACAAACAATCCTTTCCATATACAGTTCCGCTAACTTTGGGGCACTGTATCTTGTCTGGACTGGCAAAAAGTGAGCAACCTTGGTCAATCGGTCAACTATTACCCAAATGGAATCAAAACCTCTCTGTGTACGAGGTAATCCTGTTATAAAGTCCATACCGACTTCTTCCCACTTCCATTCTGGTATCTTCAATGGCTGCAACAATCCAGCTGGCCTTTGATGTTCTGCTTTCACACGCTGACAAGTGTCACATATAGCAACATATTCTTCCACCTCCTTCTTCAGACCAATCCACCAATACTTTTCCTTGAGATCCATGTACATCCTAATACTTCCGGGATGGATAGAATAAGCTGACTCATGTGCCTCTCGCAGAATTGCCTGACGAAGACCTTTTATCTCTGGAACACATATCCGGTTGCCATACCATAGAGTACCCTCTTCATCAATGCGGAATCCAGGTGCTTTCCCTTCAGCTAACTTCTTGACTATGTACTTCAAATCCTCATCTTCTCGCTGACCCTTGCGGATTTCCTCCTCTAAGGTTGGTGTCACTTCTATTTCTATTGAATTAGCAACAAGAGTAAGGTTCAGATGAGCAAACTCTGCACACAACTGATAAGATTCAGGTATCTTAGCAGGCTTCTTCCTGCTAAGGGCATCGGCCACAATATTTGCCTTTCCAGGATGATAATGCATTTCAAAATCATAGTCATTTAACAACTCTAACCAACGGCGTTGTCTCATGTTCAGATCAGACTGAGTGAAGATATACTTCAAGCTCTTGTGGTCAGTGAATATATCAGTCTTGTAGCCAATAAGGTAGTGTCGCCAAATCTTTAGAGCATGAACCACAGCTGCTAATTCTAAGTCATGAGTAGGATAGTTAAGTTCATGTTTTCTCAACTGTCTTAAAGCATAAGCAACAACTCTACCTTCTTGCATAAGAACACACCCCAAACCTAAACGAGAAGCATCACAGTAGATAGAGAACTTCTTGCTTAGATCTGGCAATACCAACACTAGAGCGGTTGTCAATCTCTTCTTGAACTCTTCAAAGCTAGCTTGGCACTTGTCGAACCACACGAACTTGGCATTCTTCTCTAGTAATGCTGTCAATGGCTTAGCAATCTTCGAGAATCCCTCAATGAATCTCCTATAATAACCAGCCAACCCAAGGAAACTGCGAATCTCATTGACATCAGTAGGTGGCTTCCAATCCAACACATCCTTCACCTTGCTTGGATCAACTGCTATTCCTCCATTAGAAACAACATGGCCAAGGAAAGAGACTTCATCCAACCAGAACTCACATTTGCTCTTCTTAGCATAAAGTTTGTGCTCTCTAAGCTTCTGCAAGACTAACCTCAAATGTTCTACATGTTCCTCCTTGTTCTTTGAGAATACCAGGATATCATCAATAAAGACCACCACGAACTTATCAAGATACTCCATAAACACCTTATTCATCATGTACATGAAGTAGGCAGGTGCATTGGTCAACCCAAAAGACATAACCGTATACTCATATAAACCATACCTAGTGGTGAATGCCGTCTTCGGTATATCAGAACTCCGAATCTTCAACTGATGATAACCAGAACGCAAATCAATCTTGGAGAACACACAGGCACCTCTCAACTGATCAAACAAATCACCAATCCTGGGTAAAGGGTACTTGTTTTTGATAGTAACCTCATTGAGGGAACTATAATCCACGCACATCCGTTGAGTTCCATCCTTCTTATCAACAAAAATCACAGGAGAACCCCACGGTGATGCACTAGGACGAATAAATCCCTTCTCTTCTAATTCCCTTAATTGTTTCTTAAGTTCCTCTAATTCATTAACCCCCATTTTATATGGTCTTTTAGCTATGGGTGCAGTGCCAGGTAATAATTCAATAATAAATTCAATGTCGCGATCAGGTGGCATACCTGGCAATTCATCAAGAAACACATCCGGGAACTCCTCCACCACTTGATTCTGGGAATCTGCATTGTCGTCAAGTTGATTTAGTGTGGCTGTAGGCAATGCTTGTACTCTGATATTAACACTAATTCTATCCCCTCTTGGTGTTGTTAGATCCACAACCCTCTCTTTACACTTTATCACTGCCTGGTGAGCTTCCATCCAATCTAACCCCAGGATTAAATCAATTCCAGATGCATTCAATACTATAGGGTTTGCCGAAAAGTCTACCCCCTTAAGTTAATGTTAGACAAGGGGCAGTAGTAAGAGGCTGGTATAGCACCTCCTGGTGAATTTACTACCATTTGATCTTTCATGGGTAAGACTGGCATGATATGCTTTTTAACGAATGCTTGTGAGATAAAGGAATGCGAAGCTCCAGAATCAAAAAGTATAGTAGCAGGGATAGAGTTGATGTTGAACGTACCCAGCATAACCTCTGAAGCTTCCTGAGCGGTATCAGTGGACACATGGTGAACCTTCCCATACTGCGGAGGCCTTTGATTGTTATTCGGACGCTGTGGGGGCTGCTGATTCATCTTGTTATCTGGACAGTTGTACGACATGTGCCCTTCTTTCCCACATATGAAGCACCTTGTAGGCGTGTTGGGACCACCATTCCTCAAAGGAGTGTTGTTGGGGGCGGTGAGACTTGGAGCCGGACTATTATTGGGACGCTGCTGCGGGTGTGAGCATTGATTCCCATTCCCACTCTGCTGGTTCTGACCATGATTCCTCTGATGGACTGGTCCTTGGAACCTCTGCCTGAACCCTTGATGGAAGTTAGAACAGAAATGTGAGTTACTACCAGAACCCTGTCCACTCATCTTCCTCTTCTTATCTTGTGCCAGACGTTCATTATCTAGCACAATTGCACTGTTCACCAATTCCTCAAAAGTGTCATACCTACTGCCCTTCAGTTGCAGTCTGAGCTCATAATAGATACCATTGAGAAAATAGCGCCGCTTATCAACATCCCTCATAACTTCATGGGGAGCGTAGCGAGCCAGCTCCTCAAACTTAGCATGGTACTCGCTCATGGTCATCGAGCCCATTCTGAGATTCTGGAACTCCTCGGCCTTCTGTTCTATCAAACCCTCGGGGATGTGGCGAGCCAAGAAATCCTCTTTAAACCTGTCCCAGGTGATAGCAGGAGCATTATGGGGACGTGCAGCTTGGTATGAATCCCACCAATTCTGGGCAGCTCCCTGGAGTTGCCCCGTAGCGTACAACACCTTCTCAACATCATTGCACTGAGCCAGGTCTAACTGCCTCTCCACAGCACGCAACCAGTCATCAGCATCCAAGGGACTTGTAGTGTGGGTAAACACAGGAGGATGGCCTTGCATGAACTCCCTACGTTTATCCCTTGGTGGTTGTGCATGTGGTAGCCCTCCGGCTTGCATGGTCTGTACAAACTGAGTCATGGTCTGCATCATTTGCATTTGTGCCTCCATTACTTCCTCATTAGTGATATGACCAGCACCACGGCCACGGCCTCTAGCACCACGGTTACCTCTTCCTCCCCAAGCAGCCATCTGTATTCCAACAAAATCAAAGTTTAGAGTTATTCAGGTTACAAATCACTTATATAATAATAAGGATTGCAAAACTGAAAATTCTGGGCATGCTTCAATTTCAGCAGTATAGAAAAACCTTCATAAATCAAGATCCAGATGTCGAAATAGGACGTTCTATATATGCTTGGAAAGGTTAAGAAATTCTCTACAACTTCTATTCAGACCATTTTACCAGGTTCTGTCATCTAAGCGGTCAAATTAACTCAACAATAGGAACTGTTCAGATATTCTAGACAGCATGTTACATCAGATTAAAATGAGCATAACTTCCAACTTAGAACTGATATTGACCTGATTCTTATGGGAATTGTTAGATGAAGAAGTCTAGTTTCCCTCAGAAAAATCTCATAGGCATTGGAATAACCGATTTCGAGATATAACCAAAATATCACAGGTCACTCAGAAAACAGCTAGGATAGAGATAGGATAAACCAACCCAAACTTATTTTATTCAAACTTTAACCTTAAGACCCTTACTAAGGAACTTGAGGACAAGCCCTCAAGCTCCAGCAATCACACAAAAATCCAAATCATCCATGTTACATAATCATAACTCATCAAGCACTCAAGGTTCACATACACTAGAATAACAAAACTAACATGACTCACGATTCTAATAACGTGCTATTACATAGGGGTTTTTAAACTAAGGTCGAAGCTCATGGTCTAGCGGTTCATAGATCTTTGGTTGCCCAGTCATGATTCTGAGCCTGTCAATCTCTTTTTGCTTCTCCTTAAGCTTCTGCTCCACCGTGCTTACCATGCTCTGATGCTTGAGCATCATGTCATACGCAAAGTGTGCCAATTCCCGTGACTCAGGTGGCAAGTCATGAGGACACTTCATACCCCATCCAGCTTCCATTCTGTGATCAGCGCGAGGCAAATAGCGAAATTCATCATCTCGCATATGTCCAAAGCGGTGACCACAGAGAGCAATCCATGTTGTAAAAGCAGCACCCTCAATGCCATCCTCTTGTGTTGGACTAGGGCCAGGATGCTCATAGATCATCTCAATGTTGTAGGCACTCTGCATCACACCTGGGGAACATATGGCCACATTCGTCTCCCAGTAGGTACCTTCCAACGGATGAGTGTGTTGAAAGCAAGTGTACTGCACAGCGGGGTCCCAATCAGCATAATAGTCACGGAGAAGCTTCATGAGTCGCAGATGCGATCTGGTGTGGCACTCTGGTACGCGAGAGATATTCACAGTCCATCCCATAGGAGCGTGCGGTCCACCTCCTCCAGCAGAACCACCAGCAGCCGGCGGTGGGGATTGACCATCATCTTGAACTGCTTCTAGCTCTTCTTCTTCAGAAGCTTCCATTGGTTCTTCTTCTTCAGAAGCTTCTATTGGTTCTTCTTCTTCGGCTTGAGGTGATGGAGGCACCGGGGTTGGTGATGGCGGAACAGCTTCCCTAGTCTCCAGGTGGGTGAATAGATCACGATATGCAGCAGCAGTCATGCGGCGAGTATAGGGAGGCATCTACAAGATTTAGACATAGGTTAGAGTGGAGTCAAGATTTTCACAATAGAGTGAGTATAAGAGCATAAAAATTTAGTAATTAACAAGGCTAAAGTTAAGAAGCATGAAACTAGTGAAACAAAGGAAATTAGGAACGACCATTCTATCTAGGCTGGCGTCCTACAGTCAACACGGCTTTGATACCAACTTGTCACACCCCACTTTTAAGGATAAAAGTAGAATGCATAAATAGCCTTATATGTGCCCCAGGAACAGTCGCACATATAGGATGACAAATTACAAAGAGTATCATCACCCTGTTTATTACATAACGTACCAACATTTATTACAGAGTCTTGCGCATAAACAATAAAATCTAAGATCAAATCATGGCGGAAGCATCCCCACAGAGACACGTCGACTGGTGAACACCAAGCCTAGTACTCAGCACGATAGCTCACATCCCAGCCTTCATCTGTTACCCATCCAGGATTTTCCAAAATTAAAAATAAAACAAGCGTAAGTACACAACCGTACTCAGCAAGCATAACATGGGTTAATGAGGCTTAAATAAGCTGACACAGTTTGACTGCATTTAGCTTTTACATGTTAATCAAGTTGATCAGTTAAGCAGCATCAAGGTGGCAAGTGTTTCCCAAAACCATCATGATCAATGTAACATAAATAAATAGTAAACATAACAGCAAATGTATGAACAATTTAACATGACAAGAGAGATCATCATTAGTGTAAGAAGTTTTCAAGGCCGCTCGTGTCCTTGAGCAAGGCTAGTATACCAGTTTATTAAACTCTGCGCAGAGGTGTACACTTTCACTGTGAGCCGTGAATTTTTCTTTCGCCCGAGGCCCGTCGACCTCTTAGCCCACTACCAAGGAGGACCGGCATGGTTCACTATGAAGCCTTTCAAAGGTTCGTCTAACAAGTTACGGCCACTGAGGTTTCTGTGCCCTACGGATGTAGTATCCCCCCTTCTGATGGCACACGACCGTAGCCTATACTCATACAGACAGAGGTCTAACTACACCCAATCCGAAACACACCCCCCTTGCGCCATAAAGAGAACCGCTAACATGCTAGAAAAGGTCATCATACTGAGCTAAAACCAGAGCCATATAGCCCTCACAGTTGTACTGTAAATCCCGGAAGGTACGTTACTGATAACTTCTCAAGTAATTAAAAGTCATTATTACTGTTCATGGCACAAATACTCATCAAGCCACAAGATCATAATATCATTAAGCACTAGCATCTTGCTACCCAATGCACCCAAAAGGTTCAAGGAATCAGGATATCAAAGCTAGTTATAATCTCTACGTCATCAAACGGACACATGCATATGTACTGTTATTTATAGTGAGTAGGTAACAAGGAAGATCCATGCTATACTTTCCTTGGTTCACGAAGTCCTGCTGGTCCTGCTGATCCTCACAAAAGCTTGGCTCAACAAAACCCTCACCGTCTGAACTCGACGTTAACAATCAACACCAGACAATCCAATCGAGCATACATACACGAAGCAAACAAAGAGCTATTAGAGAAATAGTACACCAATATCATAAAAACAGAATAAAATGTTTACCAAACTATTCTACTCGCTTCTATGATCACACAGACGTCAAGTTCACTGAAATCGGAGTTATAACGGTGAAGTTATGAATTTTTAAAGATTTTCTATAGATAAATAAATACATTAATTATAGGCTAAAAATATAAAGTTTTCAAAATATTTCAAAATTAGTACCACTGCGTAGATTATGAAATTATGAATCTAACGCAATTTGAACGGACCAAATCGGAGCTAAAACGTGAAAGTTATAAGCCTTTAAAGATAATGGCAAAACTGTAAATAGCTGAAAACGTACTCTGAACCGAAACAGGAAAATACGTTTTCCAGAGAAGAAAACGTATTCTGAAAGCAGTTATAAGGGAAAATACGCTTTCCAATGGACAAAGCGTATTATGGATC
>CM041628.1:72684521-72725115 GCA_023333625.1 Bothriochloa decipiens
TCAGTGGGCAGTCACTGGTTTGTGAAACAAGGATTAGAGTGCAAATAAGTGTACAAGGCAACAAGCAGATAACATATCAAATACTAACCTTAGGTTATCAATTGGTTCCCAAGTATCATCTTCAGGACCATATCCTTCCCACCGAACCTGCAAAAATCTACCAGTTTACAACAAAATACACAGAAATATCCATTACTTGAAAAGCTTAGTTTTTTCTATATTGCCATAGTAATTGAACTTTTTCTTGGAATCAAGTACATATGAATAGACAACGTTGAAGTACCTTGAAATAGATGCCGTTTTCTCTTTCACTGCCACCATAGCATATCCCAATAAGCTTCTCTACAACAAATTCATCCTTGTCAAGAGGACTGCCGTCATCCTCTTGATCCTTTGAGGCTGTTAAATTCGAGTCCATTTCTTGATGGACATACTTCTCACATAGGAGTGCCCATTCTCTAAGGAGAGCAAGAAACTCATCAGCTTTCTCATTTCGCACCTACATTCAAGATCCAAAGGAACTTTGTGAGAGCAGCTAGACAAAATAGAAAAAAAATCCAAGTTGCAGTTTAATATCCATACCTCAGTCTGTGGATGATTGTACTTTAAACTTTGGCACGCGAAACTGTTAAGATCAACAGCCCATCGCTGCAATCATAGCCAGAACATCAGAATTGCTAAAACCATGAACATATTCTATCCAACAAAAAAACTAGCTAGAAGATTACCGTTTCAAGTTTCAAGCCAGAAAGAGCTGCACCCAAGCAAAGACCAGTGGACATGCCCCCACAGCCAGAATACAAATCAAGGAGGGTTGCTGTCTTCTCTGGCATACTAGATGATGTCTCCAAATCCACACCATCATCAGAAATACCAGAAGTGGTTTCACTGCCTGACTGCCCATTTTCTAGACGAAAAAACAAATGTTAAGGTTTGTAAAGAAAAAGCATACATATTTAACAAGTGTCGAAGATAGTTACTGTAGACTATTTTCACTCACAAGGCCAAGTTGGCAAGGAAATGTGTACAATCCAGTTATATCTTTTCTGGAATACGTCGGCTAATAAGTGTAAATAAACACCTCTTACGCTTGCTTTTGGCTTCTTCATAAGCTCATTTTAAAAGTTGGATGACTGTTAGCCAAAATCAAAAGTTGAGACAAATATGCCTAAGGTGGACAGTTCAGTTATCCTTCAATATTACTAGAATATGATGTAATTCTCACTTCCCAAGGAGTCAAACAAATTTAAATTAACTAAATTATACAAAAAAAACTCTAATATTTATGATGTCAAATAAGTACATTACATCGATTTGGAAACATATTTTCATATTAAACCTAATTGGAGACATAAATTTTTCCTATAATCTCAGTCAAACTAAGAAAAGTTGACTTATCCAAAACCTAGAATTACATTCTTTTGAGGATAAAGGTAATATATCGCATACAAATATTGTAACAAGCATTAGGGGAAAAAGCTATTTAATAAGTAGTATTGTCATGTTGATTTAGCGAAGCAAGTAAATTGCATTCAGCTAGTCAACCAAAAAAGGAAAATGTGAAAAAATAATTACCTGATGAAATAGTAGCAAATGTAGAATATGCAACGGAGTACGACATGTCATAATATAAGTCACAATTCTTTATCAGTTGAGCCTTGGCTTTCGTATCCATCTAATGGGGAAAAACAAACAATTATACTGAGAAACCTTATATGCATAGCAAAATCACAAAGCTCTCAGCAAGGACTTACATTTGGGTCAACATGGACTATCTTGACCTTGGAGATGATGCAATCCAGCACATTGTCGTTCTTTTCCTCAGAAAGAAAGACACGTTTAGGGTCATGCGTGTGCCCATCGACATTAATAGACACCAAAGAGTTGATAACCTGCACTGATATGTTAGTACTTTAAAGTCTACCTCTTGACATGAATAGAAATGACACAAAGCTCAATACGCACCGTGTCCTCTGCACGGAAAAACCAACGACAAGTAAAATAGTGAGACCGATCAGTCCCCTCAAAAAATTCAGTAATGCGACCAATGTAATCTGCCTCATTTTCTCCAGCCTAAAATAGGAAAAAAGGAAAAATGAACTTATGGTCAGTAGCTATTAATGAACAATATAAAAAAAATGTGATGTGAGAGCAAAACCATCTAGTGGTATTGTACACAACCATTAGTTTGAGTATTATTATTCATTGCATCATCAATGTTTATGTTCAACTGAATTACTAAGAACTTTCATGAAACTAAAATATAGACAACCAACTTCCGCCTCATAGATAGGCACATAAGGCAAGAAAATTTTCAAACAATCTAAGAAATGGTAATTCATAACAGGATGTACGCAATCGCTGGCACATGCAAAATAGATGCAGAGTTAAGCAGCATTTTTGTTATTAAGATAACATCCTCTTAACATTAGAACAGTTAATGGAATTGAAATTGTTGAACAGTGCATTTTCAACAGAATCAAAAGGATCCAACTTTTGAGAGCAGCCTATACACCAAACACAGCAATTGTGTAGAGACAGACGTTTAGAGCTCCCTTTATATTATACCGCCTCTAGTCACAGATACTTCACATATTCGAGTATTTGACCTCACAATCTTTAATGCATATCTTTGACCACTAATTTCTTTTAGAATATAATCTTATAACGCTTCCAATATTAGAGATTTGCGAATATGTTCAATACAAATTGACACATGGAACTTACACGTTTTCAAACTAAATAATGTAACACTTATTGATGTTTGTAGTTTTTAAGGTTCGACCAAATCTTGTTCCCTTCATGAGCATCACAATGGATTGATTTCAAAGTTGAATGCTTCCTTCCATGGCAATTAAATGATCACAGTCACATTTATACGATCACAGAGCAACAACTAACCCTAGATGAAAAAAACGGAACAACCAAACTAATAAGTGGCCAAAACTCGTAATCATTATTGAGCTTGCTGCACAAAGCGCCCAAGCAGCTCCAACCTCCAAACTGAGGTCATAAAACAAGCTCCTGACCGATGACAAATATGCTACATTGCTACCAGACAGTATTTTGTAAATACAGACATCTAGACTTCTAGCGAACCACCATGTAATTGTGACCATACGCACAGTTTGTCACTGGTAATCCACAACAAAAATGAAACAAATCTTGCTTACTTAACAAGTACATGAGGAGAGCGTAAATGAGAGCAGCAGCAGCAAGAGGATGGCAAATAGAGAAGGGGATGAAAGCGATGAATGAACAAGGACCTTGACATAGACGTCATCCCCGAGGCAGTAGACGACGTTGTCCACTTTAGCGCTCCGGTAGTGGCACCTGGCCTTGACCTCTTCGTCCTCCTCCGGCCTGCACGTGCCACGAACGAATAAGCAAACACACAAGTCACAATAAGGGGAGCAATCATCCATCTGGGATCGAATCCATCGAAAGCAAACCAGAGTAGCGTGGAAAAACATACTTCTTCGCGGCGGTGCCGCGCTCGTAGCGCTTGGGCCAGCTGCTGCGCGCCTCGGCCGCGGGGACGGCGCTGCCGACGAACTCCGGCTCGTGGTCGCCGCCGCCAGCGGCGGCGGCGGTGGCGGTCCTCCTCCCCACCCTCTTCTTCCCGGGAGACCCGGAGGCCACACCCTCCTGCATGGCCTGCTCGTCGGCCTCCGCCTCCTCCTCGCCCATGGCTAGCTCTTCCTCGTCGGGCTCCTCGGCGCACACGTCGTCCTCCACAGGCTCCTTTTTCATCTCGGCCTCCGCCTTCGCCTTCTTCTTCCTCCTCCCCGCCGCAGCCTTGGCCGGTTTGGCCTGCTTGGCAGGCGTCGGCTTGGGCTTCTTGCCGGAAGACGCCGACGCCGCCTTGCGGCTGCGCTTGGCGGAGGACGCCGCCGCCGCAACCTCCTCGTCTTCCTCCTGGTTCTGGTGGATCTCCTCGGCCCTGGCGGCGCGCTTCCGGCCAGAGACGCGCGTGGGCGCGGCGGCCGACCGGGAGCTCGGCGCCATGGCTGCGGCTGCGGCTGCGGCTGCGGCTGCGGCTGCTGCTGCTCTCTCTAGGATTGGGAGACGAGGGGGATTTGGCAGGAGAGTGGGGAGCTCTGGAGTCTGGGGGTGCGGGTGAGGTCGAATTGAAGGGGATCCGCAAAATGTGAAAACAGGTCAGATAGGAAGCGGCGGTGGGAATTCGAAACCCAAAAGATCGAGGGTGCGAGAGCGGGAGCCTCCAAATTTTCACGCGTGGGGCCCGTCTGCAGAGGGAGGGTATGGATTCAAATTTTCGCTCCTCACCCGCGTGAGGCCCGCGTCTGCGGCTCTGCGCGGCTTTCGGCCGCTGGCCCTGGCCTCTTCCACCGCTGTGTCTATGGCCCGGTTTAGATGCACTCCAAAAGTTTGAAATTTTTTTGATCTCTCTGTCACATTAACATTTAACTATTTATATAGAGTATTAAATATAAATAAAAATAACTAATTATACAGTTTGGTTGTAAATTACGAAAAGAATCTTTTAAACCTAATTAGTCTATGATTGGATAATATTTGTCAAATACAAACGAAAATACTACTTAGAAAAATTCTAACTTTCTAACATCTAAATAAGGCCTATGCCACCTGACCCAGCCGTATGGTAGAGCGACACAAAAAGAAGTTGTATGGTAGGGCCTATGGGCTGGATGGACTAGTCATGGTCATGGAAAGGAGCGTGGGCCACAGCCCACAATTTCTTCATTTTCTTCCATATTTTCTGGGTGGTTGATTTATTGGTAGGGTTATTCTGGCATGTCTATTTTTCAATTTAAATTTTGAAATACGTGTACCAAGGTACAGTGTTTTGTTGTTTGGATGCCGATCACACGTGACCATGCCAAAGCTACGTCAACTTTGACTAAGTTTATAGCAAAAAAATATTAATATTTATGTTTTAAAATAAATTTATTAAAAAACTAAACTTAAAGATCTTTCTGATGATACTAATTACTTAACATAAATATTTATATATTTTAATATATAATTGTCAGAAATTTAAAAATATTGGCTCCTCGAGAAACGAGAATTGCATATTCATTGAGACGGAGGGAGTACTTGACTAGGCAAAACCAAAAACATTCACACAAAACATGCGGGCAACATCTTGTCCTAGGCAATTGATCTAGGGTTGGATCCAAACATGCCCAAAGGCCATGGAGAAGAGATGGTAAGTACATACGCCGACTCCACCGCTCGCAGCTCCTATGCAAGCTCCTGCGCCTGGATTGCCGACAGCAACTTCGGTGGCAGCCTCCACTCTTGTCACTGTGGTCAACCCAGCCGTTGCATCCTGGGTGGTCACCTACGGTGTGAGTTGTGCTTGTCAATAGGCTGTGCATCCCGTTGCAATCGCTGCTCATTCGTTGTCCACCGAAAGCGCGAAGGGCCAAGACTCCAAAATTTGTTGCGACGATCTGGCGCAGCGTGAGGATAGCGGTGTAGCCAAGGGAGGCCGACTCCACCAAGCAGGCGCAGACCGCCATCTTGAAGAAGTTAGAGGGGTTGTCAACTCACTAGTGCCTGATCCAGAGGTAACCAAAAAGGTTCAGAGCCACCTTCAGCAAGCCTTTATCCACATCCGAGCATGAAGCACTGCAAGTTCACTTCAATGGCGACTTTGACCCAGCTCGCCTGGGGCCATTGGACTAGAGGAGCATGCGGTTTAGCTCGTGTTTGTCTACTCGTCGCTCAACCTCCAATGTAGAACCATAGCTGCTCTCGTGTTTTCAGTTTTGTGTTATTTTGGGGCTTGGTAAGTTTAGGCTTACCAATTGCGCCCTTGTGATGTACTTTAAATTGCTCTTCCGCTTACTTTAAGACGTGATTTGCAGGATCCAAAAAAAGGAATGATCAAAAGACCATGTGCAAGTGCAGAGGACAAGCTAGAGGTTGAAGACACGAGGAACCATGGTAGAGGTAAATTGCGAGTAGAGGTCTTTTGTGCCAATGGACCGAGGCAACAGAGAGAAGAGTGAGTGAGGGTAACGTCGATAGATTATGAAGGGTATGTGACGGTGCAATGAGGATCATATCAATATCAATTGAGAAGATCTAAGCCAACAGTTGAAGATATGTGTTGATATCAGGTGGCTTGGAGTGAAGGTGAAGAGCCAAGTATGTTTGTCAATAAAGATGTCAAGTGGCTTGATACATTGGCGATAGTGTCATTATGTGCCTAGTTATGAACCACAAATGCATTGTTTAGCTATCGTTGGGTCTCCTTAATCTTATTACCGATGTCTTCACGACGAGGACTACCTCATCGTCCCTGATCTTGTATTGGCTAAACAAAGAGAGAAAGCACAGCTCAGGAGTTTTGTTTCTTCTGCTGTGCACCAGAAGAATTTTACTGCGTACTTACAAGTTTCAAGCTGCCAGTGTCATGTGCTGTGCATCTTTGACTGTAGTAGTACTCTCAATTGTTAACATGATAATACGACTGAGCCACTTTGTTGCTATGACCAGTCCAGTCTGAGAGACACTTCGATGTCTTTTAACATACATTTGCCTCAGATAGCTGGCATTTTCACTTGGTGTAAAGAGAGCACAATATCCTGAGTTCGGACCAAAGTTTCTTCAAATAAAAAAACAAAACCTTGTGAAATACTAGTACTAATAATATTTTACAAGTTTCGGGTAGGTCTTTTAATTACATTACATGGCCAAAAAACAATTTGAATCCTGGTAAGATTTGGACTCAAAAGAGCGGTGAATACAAATCCTTTGCAAAATAACATAACAGCCAACTAACTGTTGTTGATGCAAAATTCTTATCTGCAAACACACCGGGCTAATACCCAAATTCGATATCCGAAGCGTGCCAGTCGATTTGACCTGTTAATCGACAAGGATGATAACTTGAATAAAATTCAAACGAGACGACAGCGATACGCCCGGACGTCAAAGCTCAGAATGTATTTGATAACTGTTGAACAGATCAGACGAGATGACAACGATACGCTCGGAAGTCAAAGCCTGAATCGTGCTCAGTAGACGCGGAACCTGCAAGGTCGCCGGAGATCAAGTTGATGCAGCCCGTCAATTCTTGAAAGAACTCGTTGAAAAAGAAAATGCTTAACGAAGCCGTCGAAAAGTAAAGTACTGGTGGAAGTAAATTGCGTTAAAAAGTAGATTTATTTATTGATGCTTGGATGTCCATTACAATGCCCTTCGGCACATATTTATACTCTTACTATCCGAAGAATCCTAACTGAATACGAAAAGCTTAAATATAGAAAAATAAACTTACTCCTTATACGAACTCTATCTCTAAAGGAAAAAAAAATAAAACTCGTATAGGAACTGGACTCAGACTACACTACGAAAACTTGAAGCTCACATGATGCCGATCCTCTGTCTGTTTTCGTCATGATGAAGCTATCTCTTCATCGGCACATCCCTGGCATCGGCAACAACCTTTTAGGCTTTCTGCCTATCTTATCGGCAATAGCTTTTCCATCTCATCGGCAATGGTCCTCTAACAGCTTTTCAGCTTCATCGGCAACGATCCCCTAGCTCTCTATCACTCTTATCGGCAACAACTCTTTAGCTTCATCAACAATGTACGGAGAGTAGACAGCCGAGAATATACTATGCTCGAGGGTTGCCTATTTGCTCAAGGGAATTTCCGTCCTCGAGGGGTCAATGACTCGAGGGGTCATATTCGAGGGTTGGCTCAAGTGCATCGGTAACACGTCTTCAGCCCAATCAGCAATGATCCAGATCAACCTGTCCTTCATCGGCAACTACTTATCGACAGCTCGGAAGCAATGCTGAAGAAAAACCAACCTCCTTGCCGATTAGTCCAGTCTCCGATCCTTATTGACATGTGTCGAAAAACGGTGTCAACACATGCCCCCTAATTTCGGAGTATAAAATACTTTATGCACCGAAATTCCCTCTAGGTCATGATCACCCACCGTCAAGCCGCCTAAACTTCTCCTCGAACGTTGCGCGCGGTGCAGTAAAAATCCTGTATCAACGGGCCCATATAACATTCCTTCCGCCGCAACCCATCCTTCGTCTGTGATTCAACCCTAGCTTTTCTCTCTCTAGCAAGAAAGGGACAATCAAGCCCTCAAGACACTGGCGCTTAAGAAGAAAATCAAGTCATTTGAAGACAGTGCCCATGAAGACGCAAAGACACTGGAGGAAGCCGACCAAATTCGCCTGCGTGCGATATCAACCATCCGTTCATTGTTGAACTTGTAAACCTTCTTTCCATCGGCAACGCAATGCATCGTAATTGTAGAACTTCATATTCATGTAATGCCGATACGTTCTCATTGAATTAGTAAATGCACCCGTTCCTTCAAGCATCTATCCAAATACTAGGATAATATTTCTTCAGATATTTACCGTTCAACGCTCTTGGAAATACTTCTCCTTCGAGAGTTTCTAGGATATAGGCATTACCAGGAACGGACCGATTGACGCGATAAGGACCCTCCCAATTAGGAGACCATTTACCGAACTTTGTACTCTTAGTCCCCATCGGTAAGATCAATTTCCAGACTAGATCACCATCGGCAAATTCCTTCGTCTTCACTTTCTTGTCGTACCACCTAGCAACTCTCTTCTTGTTCTCTTCGATGCTAACTAAAGCCTTCAGCCGATGACTCGCCAGATCTTCCAACTCATCTTTCATGAGTGTACTGTAATCATCAGCCAATAGTTGATCTTGATGAAATATCCGCCTCGAACCAGTCTTGATCTCCCAAGGCAAAACTGCATCATGTCCATATACCAACTGATAAGGCGATACTTTAGTAGCACCATGGCATGCCATCCGATACGACCATAAGGCTTCGTTCAAAACCGTGTGCCACCTCCTGGGATTTTCCTTAATCTTGCGCTTAATGAGTTTAATAATCCATTTATTAGATGCTTCGGCCTGACCATTAGCTTGAGCATAATAAGGAGAAGAGTTTAAAACCTTGATTCCTATCTCATCGGCAAATCCATCAAACTCTCCTGAAGTGAACATGGTTCCTTGATCGGTCGTAATGGTCTGAGGAATACCGAACCGATACAGAATATGCTCCTTCACAAAATCAATCATGTTGGCCGATGTCACATTTTTCAAAGGAACTGCCTCAACCCATTTTGTAAAGTAATCGGTGGCAACGAGGATGAATTTATGCCCTTTGCTTGATGGTGGATAAATCTAACTGATTAGATCAATAGCCCATCCTCGAAACGGCCACGGTCTAATGATAGGATTCATTGCTGATGCAAGTGCTCTTTGGACGTTGCTGAATTTCTGACACTCTTGACACCCTTTAAAATACTTGAAACAATCTTCGAGTATCGTCGGCCAGTAATATCCGTTCCGCCTGATCATCCACTTCATCTTGAAAGCCGATTGATGCGCCCCGCATACTCCTTCATGGATTTCGTCCATTAAACTCTTTGATTCTTCTTTGCTAAGGCACCTGAGCAAAACTCCATCCATCGTCCGATAATATAACTCATCGTCAAGGAGCACATACTTAGTAGCTTGAAACCTTATCCGCCTCTCGACTTTCCTAGATGGATCCTTCAGGTAATCGGCAATCTCCTTCCTCCAGTCATCGGCATCAGTTGCCGATGTCAACACTTCGTGGATTGGCTGATACCCCGAGGCATGTTGTGCTAACCGATTGGCTTCTTCATTATGCAATCTGGAGATATGCTCAAGACGAAAATCTCTGAACTCCTTTAATAATTGTCGACATCTCTCATAATACGAGATTAAAACCTCACTTCGACATTCATATGCCCCAGCTAATTGATTAATGATCAGCATCGAATCACCGAAAATTTCAACAGTGGCACGGACTTCCCTGAGTAACTCCAAACCTTTCAACACAACCTGATACTCAGCCTGATTATTTGTCGATGTGGTAGCAATCGACAATGAGAATTCATATTTCTTCCCCTGAGGTGATATCAACACAATGTCGATGCCTGCTCCTTCTCCACACTAAAACCATCAAAGAAGAGTGTCCACGGAGCAATCTCCAAAGAATTTACCATGCTGCAATGCTGAGTAATAAAATCGGCCATCACTTGCCCCTTAACTGCTTTAGCCGATTCATAACGCAGATCGAACTCTGATAATGCTAAAATCCATTTACCGATTCTTCCATTTAGAATTGGCATTGACAGCATATATTTGACCACATCATCTTTGCATATAACAGTGCATTCGGCCGTTAACAGATAATGCCTTAATTTAACACAGGAGAAATATAAGCATAAGCATAACTTTTCAATGGCCGAATACCTGGTCTCAGCATCTACCAACCTTCTGCTCAGGTAATAGATTACACGTTCTTTCCCTTCAAACTCTTGGATTAGAGCTGACCTAATGACTTCATCATCACCCGACAGATACAATCTGAAGGGTTTTCCGTGTTGAGGTGGAACCAGCACTGGAGGATTCACCAAATACTTCTTAATTTCTTCTAAAGCCAACTGCTGTTCTACTCCCCACACGAATTCCTGATCGGTCTTCAGCTTCAACAATGGACTGAAAGCTTTGATTCTTCCTGATAAATTAGATATGAATCTTCAAATAAAATTAATCTTGCCGATCAGAGACTGTAGTTTGGTCTTATCGGTAGGAGCAATCACTTTATTGATGGCATCAATGGATTTCCTGCTAATTTCAATACCCCTCTGATGCACCATGAAGCCTAAGAATTGTCCTGCCGATACACCAAATGCGCACTTGTTGGGATTCATTTTCAACCCATGTTTCCTTGTGCACTTCAATATCTTCTGCAAGTCAACCAGATGATTTCTGAAGTCTCCAGACTTAACCAACACATCATCTATATAAATTTCAACCAATGTGCCGATGTACTCATGAAAAATGTAATTCATAGCTCTCTGATAAGTAGCACCGGCATTCTTCAAACCAAAAGTCATGACTATCCATTCAAATAACCCCACATGACCTGGACATCTGAAGGCAGTCTTGGAGATATCTTCTTCGGCCATAAAGATCTGATTATATCCGGCGTTCCCATCCATGAAGCTAATAATCCGATATCCAGCAGCAGCATCAATTAATAAATCGGCAACAGGCATTGGGTAGCCATCCATCGGTGTAGTTTTGTTAAGATTCCTGAAGTCAATACAGACACGAAGTTTCCCATTTTTCTTGTAGACAGGAACCACATTAGAAATCCATTCAGCATATCGGCATTGTCGGATGAACTTTGCTTCAATCAACCTTGTTATTTCGGCCTTAATATCAGGCAGCACTTTAGAATTGCATCGGCGTGCTGGCTGCTGATGTGGCCGAAATCCTTGTTTGATAAGTAACCGATGTTTAACAATTGATCGATCTAACCCGGGCATCTCTGTGTAATCCCAAGCAAAACAATCCTTATATTCTTTCAATAAAGCAATCAATTGTTCTCTGCTCTGGAGATCTAACTTAGCACTAATAAAAGTCGGCCTTGGTCTATCACCGTTACCGATATCTACTTCAACTAAGTCATCTGCCGATGTAAACCCATGGCCCAGTTTTCCATCATCGGCAAACCTATCCATTTACAACTCATCTTCAGAGCCGACTGCTTGGATCGGTGGCAGCTCATAATCGGCAATCCTGAGGAACTCCGAATCCCATGCTTCTCCTGATATGCACTTGGACCGCTCATAAGTCTCTGATTCTGCTGATGCAATTATATATGATGAATCACCGGGAACCACCTCGACTTTGTTTTCAACCCACTGCACGAGGCATTGGTGCATCGTAGAAGGAATGCAACAATTAGCGTGAATCCAATCTCTTCCTAAATAACAAGTTATAGGCACCTTTTTCACCGATGACAAAGAACGTGGTCGGCAATGTTTTACTGCCGATGGTCAGCTCAGTGCACAGCGCTCCCTTGACCGATGATATATTCCCTTCAAAGTCTTTGAGCTTCATGTCCGTCTTAGCTAGATTTTGATCTCCTTTTCCGAGCCTCCGAAACACAGCATACGGCATGATGTTAATTGCAGCCCCTCCATCTATGAGTATCTTTGACACTGGCTGCCCATCAACTTTGCCCTTGACGAATAAAGCTTTGAGATGCTATCTCTCATCGTCGGTAGGCTTCTCAAAGACGGCCATCATCGGATCCAAGATCAGCTGAGCCACTTGTTCTGAAAGAACTCTCTCTTCCTCCTCATCGGCAAGTGCCCGAAATTCCATCGGCAACATAAAAACCATGTTAATATCTGCCGATGGACTTTCGTCTTTACGCTTCGGCTGCCACACTTGAGACTTTGCCCCACGGGGGTTTTCTTCTTTGCACTCCCGTTGCAACTTCCTCTTCTGAGTTTTTGTCAGTCCTTCAGGGCACCATTGAGGAAGCTTCATCTTCCAGACGGACTGATAAAGTTTCGCACTTGAATCTGGGCAGTTTATATTGGGATGTCTACAGAGTATTGCCTCATCAGGGACTCTTGTATTGGCCATCTGTTCGAGCTCCTTCTGGTTCATTGGAAAACAATCTTTATGTCTGCCCAGTCTTTCACGTACACTAGTTCTGCCCCCCAGCCGATCATGTACCGATGCTCTTCCCCTGATCGACTCATTGATGTATCTGCTCTGATTACCATAGCGCGATCTTCTCTTTGCCCGATCGGCTCGATCATAACCATTGCACTCGGGGCAGCTATCAACAGTAGGCAATTTAATGCCTTCTTTCCAGCAGTAGATGAAGAACGGGCATCTCCAATGATCTTTATGCTGACGCCATTCTTCCCGACGCAACTCCTCTTGCCGATGTCGATAGCGGTCACCTGAAATTCTGTATAGAACAGGTCTAGGAGGTCTTCTTGAACTACTGCTTTCTTCAACTATCTCTTTTCCCTTCAAGTCATCGGCAGTTACTTGATGTCTAGGATCCACCAATGCTCTCCTTTTAGCGCTTGCCGATGTCAACACTTTGGTCTTGCTTATGGCATCCACCATGTTTCCAGGGAAAGGATGTTGATCAATCTTCATTGGCCTCTGAGCTTTAGAGTTATCGAACTTGATCCTCCCAGATTCAATGGCCGATTGCAACTGCTTCCTGAACACTATACAATCATTGGTACTGTGCGAAGTTGCATTATGAAATTTACAGTACCTCATCTTCTTCAGCTCTTCTGCCGATGGAATCACATGATTAGGCGACAGCTTGATTTGGCCTTCTTGAAGCAGCAGATCAAATATTCTATCGGCCTTTGTGATGTCGAATGTGAACTTCTCTAGCTCCTTTTGGCCAAAAGGACAAGAAATCGGCTTCTTACCCTTTACCCACTCAACCAGGCCGATAGTTGGTTCTTCATCTGAGTCTGATTCCTCTGCTTCTTCTACAAAGGACACCTTTTTGTTCCAATTCTTCCTAGGTTCTAAAACTCGAGCACTTTGATCAGAAATTCTCTGCACAATGTGGCTAAGGCTTTCAAACTCCTGAGAATCATATTTGTCTCTGAGATGCGGCAACAGACCCTAGAAAGCCAAGCCAGCTAATTGGCGATCATCAAGAACTAAGCTGTAGCACCTGTTCTTCATGTCTCGTACCCTTTGCACAAAACTCTCCACCGATTCGTCGCTTCGCTGTCTCAGCTTCATCAAATCAGTAAGCTTCTTTTCATGGACACCAGCAAAGAAGTACTTATGGAATTGTCTCTCTAGATCGGCCCAAGTATGAATAGAATTCTATGGTAATGATATGAACCACGTGAATGCCGATCCATACAATGAAGATGAGAATAAACAGACTCTCAATTCATCCCTGTTAGCTGTTTCTCTGCACTGAATGATAAAACGGTTGATGTGCTCCATCGTTGATGTATCATCCTGTCCAGAGAACTTGGTAAAATCTGGTACCTTGTACCGATTCGGGAAAGGAATTGAGTCATAAGCTGGAGGGTACGGAGTTCGATAAGAGTAAGTATCAATCTTGGGCTGAATCCCAAACTGCTCTTTCATAACTTCTGCAATCTTATCGGTTAAGAGTGCATCTTGATCTTGCCGATGCACTGGCTGAATTTCTGCTGGAGGTGCTGGCTGATATGCTTCTACGTACCCCTGTGGTACTTGGCTTGGAGGAATCGGCATATTCACAGCACCAGTCTGCGAGCAAAGCTCATCGGCTGTATTGCCAATGTTTGATCCTGGACAATTGCCTGAGGACAATACTGCTAAGTCCCCATCGTCTGGTAACTTGGCTGAATAGCAGATTGCTGAACTGGCGCTTGCCCTGACCAATTGAGATTATAACTCATCGGCACCTGACTGCCGATAGCTGATAGCTTGCGGACAATTGATGCTTTTGTATGGGTGGATGATAGCCAGCATAATTGCCCTGAATTGCAGATAACCCAGATTGAGATACGAATGGCACTATGGGCTGTTCTGCAGTGGAAACTCTCTGTTGAACTGGTGGAGGACTGGCCAATGGATTCGCATAAGATATCTGTTGCGGAGGCGCGTGGAATCCCATTGACAATGGCTGTATAGCAGGAGGTGTAGTAGAGTAATGTGACACTTGAGTCATCGGCCGAATTGGAGTAGCCGATGTCATTGGACCCTTCCCTGCTACATCATGCACTTGAGGCAGTCTAGAGTTGGCAGTAGATGGACCTGGAGGCATCCCGTATCCCCACCAATTAGCAGCAATCTGATTATGTTGGACTGAAGAGCCTGACATTGCTGATGCCGATAGATCTGTGCTCAACTGAGTACTCGGCCTCTCCTGAGACGTTAGATCTGATCTTATCGGCGTGGCTTCAATGGTAGGTGATCCTGATAAAGTTGGAGGAGTAGGAGCTTCTATACTCTCAACGGCTGAAATTGCCGATGGAGTACTGACAGATACCGATCCCGGCTGATGATATGCCGGCCCGACATAACCTGGTGCTTGTCCTTCTCTTAATGTTTGCACAAAAGCATTGTAAACAGTATTGGACAGCATGGTGGAGTGGTTGATCAAAGCATGATTCAATGCGGAATTAACCATCTCCTGTAATTTACCAGGGTTGGAGTCAAAAGTTACCTGCCGAGGCAACGGCAGATCTTGCTTCTGGATTACTTCTCCGCCCCTATTCTTGCTGAAAGACTTCAAGCAGAGCTGCCTGTAATCTTCCATAGCTTTTCCATGGCTAGCTTCTAATCTTCCTTGAGATCTGACTCTGATATCTCGATGATGTTCTCTGGATTGATATCAGCAGGGCTCTTCATGATAAATCTGTTGAATTGGTCCCACCGAGCGTGCCAAAAGATGTGTTGATGCAAAATTCTTATCTGCAAACACACCGGGCTAATACCCAAATTCGATATCCGAAGCGTGCCAGTCGATTTGACCTGTTAATCGACAAGGATGATAACTTGAATAAAATCCGAACGAGACGACAGCGATACGCTCGGACGTCAAAGCTCAGAATGTATTCGATAACTATTGAACAGATCAGATGAGACGACAGCGATACGCTCGAAACTCAAAGCCTGAATCGTGCTCGGTAGACGCGGAACCTGCAAGGTCGCCGGAGATCAAGTTGATGCAGCCCGTCGATTCTTGAAAGAACTCGTTGAAAAAGAAAATGCTTGACGAAGTCGTTGAAAAGTAAAGTACTGGTAGAAGTAAATTGCGTTAAAAAGTAGATTTGTTTATTGATGCTTGGATATCCATTACGATGCCCTTCATCACATATTTATACTCTTACTATCCGAAGAATCCTAACTGAATACGAAAAGCTTAAATATAGAAAAATAAACTTACTCCTTATACGAACTCTATCTCTAAAGGAAAGAAATAAAACTCGTATAGGAACTGGACTCAGACTACACTACGAAAACTTAAAGCTCATATGATGCCGATCCTCTGTCCGTTTCCGTCATGATGAAGCTATCTCTTCATCGGCACATCCCTGGCATCGGCAACAATCTTTTAGTCTTTCTGCCTATCTTATCGGCAATAGCTTTTCCGTCTCATCGGCAACGATCCTCTAACAGCTTTTCAGCTTCATTGGCAACGATCCCCTAGCTCTCTATCACTCTCATCGACAATAGCTCTTTAGCTTCATCAACAATGTACGGAGAGTAGACGGTCGAGAATTTACTGTGCTCGAGGGTTGCCTATTTGCTCGAGGGAATTTCCGTCCTCGAGGGGTCAATGACTCGAGGGGTCATATTCGAGGGTTGGCTCAAGTGCATCGGTAACACGTCTTCAGCCCAATCGGCAATGATCCAGATCAACCTGCCCTTCATCGGCAACTACTCATCGACAGCTCGGAAACAATGCTGAAAAAAAACCAACCTCCTTGCTAATTAGTTCAGTCTCCGATCCTTATTGACACGTGTCGAAAAACGATGTCAACACCTGTAAACCAAACAAATTCCACCATGCTCTGAATCTGATATTGCGACCAGCGTCTTGATTTCAGCCACCAAAGCATCTTCCATGGTTATATGACACCAGATCTCACATTTAGTTTAGCATCAGAAATAACCTGCTAATCCCTCCTTGTCATCATATGGTGATGCAGATCTATCTACAACTACTAACTCCAAAATCACCAGCACAGTTGCTATTTCTTCAGTAAAGCTTCAAAAATTGCAGGTGGACGAGTAAAAACTTTGGGAGCACAATATGGCAACTGATTCAATGTGATTTTTCACTTTTCTCCTTAAGATGCTCCATAGGTAGCTTGAAGCTTAAACAAAACATAGCCTGCAACAAATGTCAAACATAAAAGTAAACTCCCAAGTCATCCTACTGAAACTAAAACAACTCATCATGCATTAGCCCGTTGGTCATATCCATGTATCTCTACTGTCCACAGATGAGAAAAGGTATTTTTCATTAAGGAAGCCTACAAAAGATATGAGTCCCCAATGTTTGCCACCTGCTCCAGATTTCGCTGGAAACCAGCAAAGTTAGCCGGTTTAAACATCTCAGGAAAAGAGTTTGTTATGTATCTTTTTTTTTGCGACGACATAAGAATTATATTATTGATAGCTAGGTACATCAAGATATTACAAGCACTTCGAATTACAATAAAGTACCCACGCTGTGAAAAACACAACTCAAGACCTAACATGTTAGATGCTTTGCAGTATAGATGACCGCACAGGCAAACAATCGGCAACGAAAGATGGCCTGAGAATAGATGTCTAACGAACGACGGCCAATATTCATGTAGATGAAATTGAAGATCTTCTTATTCTTTCTGGTGTCTTCCTTTTTCTTCTTTCTACCACTGAAGATTGAGGAAGACTGATCTGAAAATTGTTCTCCCTAGTCCTTCATTGTGGCCAGATCTAACCACAACAAAACAGAGAAGAGATCGGAGAAAATTATTCCATGGCAGCGACATCATCTCCGCTTGATACCGCCGTCCGGAAATAAAAGTCTCCATGTCGTCACGTTGATGAAGATGTTGACACCAAAGTTGTCGCCCTCATCTTCAACGGAGCCGTCATGGAGAAGACGATTACAACCTTCTCCTTCACTGTCGTCGGAGAGGAGAAGAAGATAAATCACCATTACCAAACAGTTTGACATGAAAAAACACTAACCCTAAGACTCGATCTAATAGGAAAAAATTATTAAAAACAATGGATCCCCACTTCCTTTCAGCCACCGACGTGATGCCAGAGAAGAAGGGAGGGGGACCAACGGTGGAGAACGGCGGGGGAACGGCGCCGGCCGCAGTTGGGCGACGGCGGCTCTCGTTAGGTCTGCGTATGTCCTTGTTGTGTAGGAAAGCAGTTTATTATGTATCAGTGTCAGTCATTGCTGCAAAGTTACCGTAGAGTGGCACAACTGGGATCGACGGCATAGAAAAACTTTTGAAAACTTTGATGCTAATTTCAGGCCCCAGAGAAAGATCTTGTTCTAAAATCTATTTATTTCCCTTTACCATGGAAACAACTGCCACCGTTTGTGAATACCTTTCAATAAGAGGAATTTTGGCATTGATTTTGGGCCTTGCATTTAGTCACAACTGGGGAAAGTCCTAATTAGAATTAATTCTAATGCCATTCTACATTATTGAAAACTTAATGCAATGAAGAATTTTTTATTACTTTTAAGAATTCGGAATCTCTCGGTGCTATATATCTGACAGGTAAGTACAGAAGTTTTCATAGCTAATACTATTTAATTGTATATATATCTGACTGGTAAGTACAGAAGTTTTGTACAGAATTTTAATTGCTATATATCTAAAGGGCGGCCCTGGTGCAAGCGGTAGAGCTTTACCGCCTGTGACCAAAAGGTCCAGGGTTTAAACCCTAGCCTCTGTACATTTGTGCAGGGATGGCTGCTGACTATTTTTTCTTCCCCAGACCCCGCAGTGCGGGAGCCTACGGCACTGGGTACGCCCTTTATTTCAGTAGACTTGCAAGCACACAGGACGGAGAGATCTCTCACTCTTCTTGTCCATCACTGCAGCACTACAACTCTTTATTCATACTCCTATGTTTGATTGACCTGGTTACCAGGGCTACACATTCCCTTCTTCCAGATTTGGAAACAAAATTTGTAATTCAAATATGCATTGGAAGATCATCAAGCACACGGTGATTGCCACATGACTTCAGAGAGTCAAATCATCAAGCACAAAGCGTCAAAGCCTGCACCTGGTGAATGGACAGAATTCAACTGGATCAGCTGAATAATTGACTTGCCTGTGCCATGTCCACACCAATCTCACAATCTTGTTGTGGCCGCTAAGGCAAGCCTGGCATTATGCCAATAGCCATGCCTGAGAGGCGTTTGCGTTGTTCTGTGTAATTCTCAAAAAAGATACCCATGCCTGAGGGCTGGGAGGAGGCTGGGGCAACACAAACAAAAAGGAAGGCAAACGAACCCTACACATTGTTCCAGCACCCTGACCGCCGATTGTTGTAGCCGAGTGTGTCCGTGGGTCACGGAGAACCACACGGCATCCACAACATTGAACAAGCACCTATCGCCCCACCTCAGCCAGATCTACAGTGGTGCGGGGTGGGCACAGGATGAGGTCCCTCACCCCCACACTGGGAGGTCTCTCGCCCCAAACCAGTCCGATCTACAGTGGTATGACATGGGCACGGGAGGAGGATCGTGGTGCGCAGGATGGGCATGGGAAGAGGACTCTCCCCCTCTTCCCTCGCTAGCTGGGAACGGCATGACGGGCGCTAGGTGGGTGGTGACAGATTGAGAGGGGGTGGTGGTTGCTGGAGGCTGTAGGGAAGTGCCAGGCGACGTGGGTGAAAGGCAAAAACAGGAAATTGGAGGGAGGTTATCAAACAGCGGCTTCACCATGGTCTGTGAACGGGTCCAGTTTACTCTTTTTAGGAGTAGAGAATCAACCTAGGGCCGGTTAGATACAGAAAATTTGCTAGGCCGTTTTGCTCTTGGCAGCTATTTGGGTAGTAATTCTCCAAAGTAGTATTTGTGCAACAATATAGAGGTAATTTTTACAATTTCATAAGAAGTTATCAAGGATAACTTGTAACTCACCTATGCAGCATAAGCCTCCTTTGCTAGGGAACGAAGGAACCTCATAAGTTGTTTCTTTGCTCCAGAAAGCTTCACATTAGAATCTTCTCCATCTTTATTGTGTGTGCTTTCTTGGACCATGTGAGCTCTCTTCACAAGCTTTCGCAGTTCCTATTGACAAAATGTTAGAACAACTGAAGAACCTCAAACAATGAGCCAGAACAAATGCAGTTGAATTAGATGTTTTAGTAAGTTTTGGTATGCAAGAGAATCCCAAATGCCTCAATAGGTATTCATGAGAAAGTTTAGTTTTAGAGTTTGATGTAAACACCAATCTTACATGTTGGATGCATTAAGCTTCAGCACTAGAAGTGTTCATCTCTGATATACTCAAAGCACAGCCAATAAGAAGGCTAAAGAAGAAAAGACACAAGTCTATGGTCTCACTTGCCACAGCACCAAGAAATATATAACCAGCATTACACATAGTTTAACTAATACTACATTGCAACAGAAACACTATTATTACTGGATTCCTGCAGAACAATGTCAAAGATCACAATGCTACTAATCATGCTTCCCATATGGACATATGGGATCATAGTAACCATGTTGCATAATCTGAAGGGGTCAAGGGGGTGAGCAAAAGGTTTATTGTTGCTTTAAATTCTGGGAACTGAGGTGTTACATCAGAATAAGCATCGTGTTCTTAAACATCCTGAAAACATAGCAATCATCTACAATATAGTATGAAATAAAAACATTCATATTTTAGTAATTTACTTTCTTACAATTAGTATACTTAACCTGAACTAGGATATACACTTATTCCTTAACTGTTTCTATAGGCCTAACATCAGTTTTGCCCGTGACTGAGGTTGTTAGTCACAATTCATAGTCATGCGTACACTTGCTAGTTGCTACATTGAATCATGCATGACTCTTTTACAAATGATACACACAATGCCAATAATGTCAGTGACATGCACAACGTAATAGAGATGCAAACTTTGGTTAAATGACAACAAAATTACAAAAAGACTTTTAGACTGCCATACAACAAGGCTCGAAATTTAGATTGCTCATCAAGGTTTGAAATTTGTGGCACGGGCAAGAAATCTATCATGCATTGACTTATTAGGCTATTTGGCAATAGGCAATAAGGACAAAACAATCACTTAGGCAATTAAACACGCTTAACATGGATTAATTGGGAAAAACCAGTACCAAATTAGGCTTCATGGTTCCAAATTAGTTTTCATGATCAGAAAATATATTACAAGTCTGAGTCCTTTAGAGATTGAGTACTTTATTGTTTATTAGATCCTTAGTTGAGATCTATTTTTTGAAGGCAAAATCTGTGGGGGAGGTCCCCACAACACTTCATTTTATAATGTTTAGCTCAGTTGAGATCCTTGTGTGGGTTAAGATGAGCCTTCCCTTTAAATTAACATGCATTATACTTCCATAAAGCAATCAAGAAATAATTAAGTCTCCAATCACAGTGTAAGTCTACCCCTCTGTAGAAACATTACTGAAGATCTTTCCATCCATACGAACTGGAACCATCTGCACCAAAGTTACCCCAATGTGAACCAGCATTTGAATCACCTTTTTTTTTTGCGTGAAAGGATGAACAGACCAATATAACTGAGGGCCTGAAGACCTCAACAGAATTCATGCAAGAAATGTAAAACAGGTAAGGACTCCTTAGACTCCTGCTCTTTGAGCCGGAAGAACTATGTAATTCCTGATTTCCAGAGTGTGCTCAATATTTTCTCATTTTTTATCCAGCAAAGAATGGGTCAATAAAAGGCATAGAAAAGTGGTGTTAGGAAAAATTAGAGAAACATGTTTGAAAAACATAAATGTTTTATAACTTTAATTTGAGTGGGCCTGTCTATTATATTAGATTATAGGTGTCCTGACCTGGGGCTCAAATAATTACTTCCAGTAAAGCTTTTCAAGACCATAGAAGATCAAATAATTAAGAAAGGATGATAAGAGAACAATTAAGCTGCACCCCAGAAAACCCGGTGCTATGAAAAAAAAGTCAGACATTATTATTAAATGTATCAATTCGCCCATTATTAATCTCTTCTCTGCTGATTCAATGAATGGATGAACATTCCGATCAAATTTTCATATCAAATATCAAATGTAAGTGCAGACAATACCTGACGATCAAATTCAACACTATGGACAGAGTAAACTTCATTAGTAACTGAAATGTCTTTGCAAAGGAGGCCATCAAACCATCTATCTGCAATTTTCATATACTCTTGATTGTCCTGTTGAAATGAAATGCTGAACGGTTAGTTCAGTGTTTGCTAGGTCTCCATTCATCATTCTGGTTATGTTAACGAAAAAAACTACCTCTTCATCAGCTAGGTCCTCTACTTCCTCCTCTTCCACCAACGATGTACCTTCACTAAGTAAGGCATGTAACTTGCTCTTGTCACCATCCTTGGAAGCCTGTATTAGAGTATCCATCAATTCTGGTTGTGCATCGCGCAGAAGTCTTCCTGGTCAAAATGGATATAACATAAAATGAAAAGGTAATATAAGACAAATATAGCTCAACAATTCTTTACTGGCTCTATATTTCTGAAAACCATACTTCTTTACCACTACTTTTGCATCCATGCATCAACACATATTAGGTGAATTGTGTTACATATGTAACTATAAATACCAAATCCATATTGTCATTGAAGAGCTTAAAACACTGATAAATCAATCTCCAAATGTCATGGATCAACAAATTCCATTACTGAACCAAGCAACCCGTTGAAGAACACAATAATACGGCATAAGAAAATATTGGTACTAGTACATGATCAGAGAAACAGACCGATGTAATTGAACTGTCTCCTCTTTCCTTCCCGCACATCCGTCCCAAATTTCTAAGAAGCAAGAAATCAAGAATTACACGTGAATTGAATGTCCCCAATCCGGTGATCCACAACAATCAATATCGTTGAGGAAAACGAACGGATGTACCAACCTTCACGAGCATGAGCGCGTCGAACACCTCGCGCTCCAGCGACGCGGCGCTGAGGATGCACTTGATCTGAGGCAGGGAGAAATTGGCAAGGTCCATTCCCCACTTCACGGCGCGTCGCGCCTCCTGCTTCAGCTCGTTGCGGCTCTTCTTGAAGGACACGCCGTCGCCGCCGGCGTCTGGATCGTCGTCGGTGTCCTCGGCATCGGAGGGCAAGGGGCGGCCTGCGGGTCGGAGGGCGCGCGGGTGGCGGCGGCCAGCTAAGGGGGCCGCAAGCGAGGACAGGAGGCGGGCCTCCCTGAGGAAGAGGAGCGGACGACGTAGCGGCACGGCGGCGGCGGCGGTGGCCGCGTGCGCCATGGCGAAGGTTACAGGATTATGAGTGCTGGCGTTGTAGTGATGCGACACTACTCCTACAATCCAACGGATAGGGTTTAACGTTGAGCACGCCTATGTTGGGTGACGTGGAGCCTCTGGGCGGCTGAACCAAAGTCAGCCAAACCCGCTGAAAACATCTGGAAATTCTTGAAAATATTGTTTCTTCCATGAGTACTACTGTGCGTGCCATATTTTCACTGTACAAGAAATTTGACGCAATAGGGCTTTTTCTCAAACCAGATTGCTGATGAAGGGAACCAGAAATTATTTGCAATAATTTGCACGACTCTAATAATAAAAAAAAGAGAAAAGATCATATTCAGTAATGACTGATAGCGCTGACATGTTCTAGACAGAGTGGTTTTTGACGAACGCTTCATTTAATACTAACAATAAGAGAAAAGACCATATTCAATAATGACTGATAGCGCTGACATATTCTATACAGAGTATAAGTAGGTGTTGTTGACGAACGTACATATATCTAAACTGCACAAAACAAATCATATTTTCTTTACTCGGCAAAAGATAGCCCAAACCCTTGCAGATGGACTCCTTTCCTGGTTCACAGGCGCTTGTACTGTCCATCTTGCCTATGTTGTGTCTCTGCCTGTGTGACGAGGATGATGATAAGATCATCCTATGTGAGTGTTGCGATCAGGATTACCACCTATGATGCCTTAGTCCTCCGAAAAGAAAGGTGCAGGGCAAACCCAAGTTGGCTACCTTGAGCTCCAACGTATGGATCCTTGCCCCGTAGGTCCTCCTCGATCTTGGTGGCTCGATGGATCTGTGACTTCATGGCGTTGTCTTGCTTAGTTACCTCAATCTTGTCCTGCAGTCTGGCCTTGAGATCGTCGGACACACGGATCCAAGTGGTGATCTTGTACTCGCCCTCGACAACTAGTCCTGCAGTCTAGCAATGTCCCCCTTGGTGCTTCAACGCCTTCAGTGTCTTTTTTTTCGATTACAAGGATGATGCACGCATACTCATAGCACCCCACACGCTCATGCCTGTGGGTGCATCTTTCTATCCTACGCATCTTGTGCTTTTTCTCTGTAGATAACCAAGCTTTCTCAACACCATGGAGTGACTACAGAAACATGAACAAGATACACATGGGTTCTTGTTAGCCTTGAGATGCACATACGTATCCACATAACACTTTTCTTGACTAGATAAAAACTAGAATGGAAATATATAGGAGGCAAACATTCCCCTCGTCTTCTTCTCCCTTCGTGGCACCCCACCCCAACCCTCCACCTCTGGTAGACAGTGGCTCCCTCCACCCACCTTCTCCCGCCTACATCCCATCGTTGCCCCTTGACTCCGCCCTCCTGCCGCCTCTCCCATCTCCTACCTCTACCCCTTGACCCCGCCCTTCCCCAAAGCTCTGTTGTGACACCTTTGTCGGCATCGTTCTCGTCCCTGCCCCGCCCCCACCATCGGCGGTCGGCTGCTCCCACCGCCTAACCCACCTTCTGCGCTCGTCCCTTGACCCCGCACTCCCTAGTCCTAGGATAGGTCATCAATGACCCTACACTCCCCTAGTCCTAGGATCGGTTATCGACAACCTCCGCTATGACGCCCCCGCCGCCAGGCTCGCGCCAACCACCCCGCTGTCTCGCTCACCTCCATCTCCATGTCATAGCACCCCTCAAACCCCCCTTCTAAGGACACTAGGGAATAGAATAATAGATCTTGCTCCTTACCTAACACTGGAGAACTCCTCAATGAAACCCTAGCCATCGCCTCTCGCTTGCCACCACCTCCGTGTAATAGCCGTCGCCCCAAACCCCCCCTTCCAAGGCCACCAGGGAATAGATCTCCTTACCTAACACTGGAGAACTCCTCGCTAAAACCCTAGCCGCCGCCATCTTCTTCTTAGCAAAGAGCGACACTTCTGTAGCTAATCTAATATGAGAAATGTGAATTGCTCAGGCTTGAGGGATGGATATGTGTATTCTTTATAGGCACTACACAAATACTTTCCATAGATACATTGTAGTCCCTAAGTTAATTAGTATTTAATTATAATAAAAAATCTTGCATAGCACCACTCTTTCCTTATATTCATCATAGTCCCTAGCTTTGCCAACATTAACAGTATATAAAGAAATACTCACACAAATTATCAGGGTGAGGGCCTTTTGTAAATATGTGTGGGTTAAGTGATGTTTTGGCTATGTTTCTTGGTATTAGATTCAAAGTATCTTCTATGTATCTAGATGTGATGTATGCAAAAATTCATAGAACCTTTCATGTATCTAGTAGAAGGCCAAAGCGACAAATAAATGGAGAAAGAGAGACTAAGTTAGAAAACTATGCTCGGGATGTCGGATGCGGGATCATGCGGTTAGTTACTCATCCCATGCGAACCAGAAAAAAGACCAACGCCGGATGACCAAATCAGGGGCAAATTAGAGGAAGAGCAAGACTAAACAGCCAAACTCGGTGATATGAGGATGGTTTGGTTGTACGTGTCAAAACTAGGGGAGAGAGAGCAAGACTAAACAGCCTTAACACGTGTTCGCTCCACACCAAACCGGGTGTTGGATTTACATGCTAGTTTCGGTTTCACATAAAGTTTTGGCACAAAACTTACTTGGCCAAAACAAACTTTGTCTCGAGTTTTGCCTCTTTTGTTAGCTTTTTTGGTAGGCGAACACCGATCATTGATGTTGAGTAGTTAGGATGTGTAGGGCCAGCTGAACGAATTGGAGGGTTCTTTAAGGCTTATTTTGTCCGGTGGGAGTTTTTTTAATTGAAATTGTGAGTTCTGGTCTAATCAGGGTCCTTAGAAAACTTAGTGCAGGTTCCCAACACAGTTGCGTACATTCGATTCATCCTTTTGGAACGATTCATGTGAAGCAAATTCCTAATGAGCCGCCTTTGGTCTCCAGGGAATGATTCATGTGAAGCAAATCCAGAAATCCTTACCATCACCCCTCAAAGCCACGGTAGTTGTACGTTGCAACGACCCCAGATTATATATACACCATACTATTTGATGCCTCATCGGCAACTTAAAAGCCAACTTTAATTTTTGCATGTGCAGTTGTTGTACATATAGATACAATCAATCTATCGAATAACTCAAAAACAATTGATTCTCACATACTTCAACGATCAATCCAATCCTTGAACAGAAGCATCATGTACAAGGGGACATTCAGAGTGGCAATGACAACAATCGATTGAACGACACGGAACAGCCGCTGGAGCACCTTCCTTACTCTTGATTTGCTACCGCGGGCCAACTTCCCTCCATCTTCTGATGTCATCTCAGAACCCATGTCGACATGAATAGATGATGAATCAGGCTCCAATTGGTGTCTTCCTGCTGTTGCCCTTGCAACCACACTTCCACTGCAATGACCGTTGCAAAAATTGTATCACACAATTTTACAGTTACAAGGAATGAAATCATTCAGTTGTGTCAAGTATCTATAACCATCATCCAAGAAGCACGTACCGCCCTGTAGGTCTGGAGTCTGAGCTAGCACTTGGGGTCTTTGCCACTGCCTTTTTAACTAGGTGCATGGATCCTTCCGCATCAAAAATCATATCATATTCACCATCTTCCTCATCATCTTTTTCCTTGGTTCTTGAAAGCAGTTCGGCACCCACCGACCTCATGAAGCTCACGAATGTGTTCATGTATGGAAGAGAACTGAGACCATTTGTTGGCCAAAACACTAGGAGAAGGATGGTCACAACAAACTGGCAAATATACCTGTACAAACAGTTAAAACAACAATGATGGATAATTCAACTGTAAATCTTGTCACTAAATAAATAGAAAGTCAGAAGGTGCTGTAACCATTACCAGATATAAATATGGGTTTGTTGAGGAAGAAAACAAAGGTTTGTCACAACCTCATGTTCCAGATCAGTTGAATTTTGTGAAACCTTGGGTCCAGCAGATAGCAGCATAAAAGATGGATAGAGATTTCCTTGCTGCCAACTTATTGTCCCCAGTGTATGCTGTGTCATTAAAAGTTTCATTAGATGCAAAACTTGGAACATGTGGCAACAGAAAGCTGCAATTCTTTTACCTCTGTAACTGGCCCAAAAGGAGTGGAGTGGACGACTGTGCATTGGTCATGATCATGGCCTGAGAGCACAAGGACCTATAGAGGGATAAGCTGGATTAAAAGATAGCATAAATTAATTTAAATCTCTTCAAACAGAAGCTTACCGGCTTCAATAAGTTTAGCAAAAGGTCAGAAGTCTCTTTAGTTAGATAATTTTGGTAGCTGCAACAAAAACAGTTGTCTTATGTCAGTCCATATGGCTTTGCCAATAATGGGTTTGGAACTGGTATGACCACTGATCAGAAGTGATTTTACAGAAAATGCATCGGGGAAAACCAAACTGTAAAAAATTGAGATACCACTAATCACATAGGCAATTCTTCGAACAGGATAGGCAAGTTGAGTCCAAAGTTAAATCACAAGTCAAAACAACAATCATTGTTTTCCAAGTCAAATAATAATTATGTGTAAACACAAAATTAGTTGAAACATGAAAGTAGCCAAGCAGTAGAATGTGAGGAAGAACATACGTGATTCCTTGGTGCAAGGCAGCATAAGATACCCTCTGGAACAGAATAAAAAAATTCAGCAAACTATTCATATGATTCATGTCAGAACTCGTAGAATATTATAAACACTTAGTGGAGGAATGATTCTACATATTAAAAAAAAGAATAATTCGGGCCAAAGAAATCTGTGCAACAGCGTTTGCCCTTATGCCTGAAATATGCATATGCAAGTTTGACGGATTACTTTTCAAAGCACAAAATAAACACGTTTTTTTTGTTAACAAAAGAATACCTGATTTATAACAGGTGAAGAGCGATGTGGGCCACAAGGAGAGTTATCAGGTCGGTACAGTGGAATATGCGTTAGTAGAACCTTTGGGTTCGATGCATTACCTTAAAGAGAAGGAAAAATATTTAAGACAGAGAGTAAGTGATAGGATCTGTAGATAATGTGTGATCATCTGTATAAGGACATACCTGGAGATAGAGTTTTAATGAACTCCCAAGAGGAGGACCTTTCTTTGCTTTGTTTAGCTCCTGCTAGAAAGATGGTAGGATGTAAGAGTTTTTAGGTGCAGAAAGCAGATGGAAAATTTGTGGAAAACTTAAGATGATTAGTCATAAAAAAACAATCATCCTAAATTCTAAATCTAAAGTATGAATCCAATGTTTGTACTAGGATTGTTGATTTCTTTAATGCTGTAATGCACAGGTGGAGGTGAAGAAACATACCATCAAGTGTTTGGGCATCAACAGCAACAAAGTCCACCTTCCCAGCAGAAAATTGATAATTTCTCGATCCAAATTCTTTTTCATACCGACTGAGCACCTACATGAAAAAAAAATAAATATTATACAATGTAATAATACTCCCTCCATATCTGAAATAGAAGTCGTTTAGGACATGACTGCGCATATCAAGAAGTCATTAATTAGGGGGGTATTGTTCCTTGTCTGCCCCTATTAAATACGTCTGCGGGTGCATTCTAAGCAAGACACAAAGAGAGTTCGATTGGCTAGCTCAACATGGTAAGTATTGTTACGTCCTGTGGTCCCCGTTCGATTCTTGGTGGCTACAACTTTTTATTGACGTTCGCTTGATTTTGCCCCTGCGGCTGTGTGGCGTTTTTTTCCTTATAAATAGAACATGCCGTGAATAATTAGAACTTCGAATGTTCTTGTTTTTTCCCTATAAATAGACCTTGTCGTGAATAAACTGGGACGCCTCCAACTTGAACTCGATGGTTTGGAGCGGCAGAAGTGGGAACGAGGCGACGAGATTCAAAGCGGCAGGAGTAGGAAGGAGTATATGAGTTGCATGGTCATTTTTCCTGCGTGGTGGCCTCGTTCCATGCTTGCTGCTGCTACTCCCTAGCCCTGCTTGCCTACTATTGAACGCCATGGAAACGCCGGCGTGTTCCATGCTTCGTTGCCTACTAGTGCTTGCCTCGTTCCATGCTCGCTTGCCTACTAATGCTAGCATAGTTCCATGCTTGCTGGCGTGAGACGACCGAGTCCGGCTCTTGCGACTCCGGCTTGAACTCCATGGTTTGGAGCGGCAGCAGTGGGAGGCAAGCGGCAGCTGAACGTGCTGGAGTAAATGAGGAAACGTCTTAATGACGCATGGCAGACGAAGCGCATGCAAGGGCAAAGCAGTCCAACTCTCACCCACATGCTCCCGACGTCTTCTTTTGCTGCAATTGGCTCTCTTCCCAGAACGACTAGTAATTCCGATACGGAGGGAATAGGTAAATATTTGTCTTCTGAACACTACATAGTTATAGAAATGCACAAATCAAAACTAGAATTTAGATATATGCATTGATTTGGCTAAGGTGTACACTTTATGGTCTGTAAACTTAAATTGTGTAAAATTTTAAACTTCAGATTACAATGAGAAGTTTGTTATATGTCGAAATAGCCTCTTTGTAATACGGCAAAACCATGAAGGACCAACCAGCTCAGAGAAAAAAACAGTGATAGGGTTCAGCAGGGTGTTACAAACATCTCTTTGCAAAAGTTAAAAACACACCAAGAGGGGCCACTTGCAGCAATTAGCAAAGCAATGATCTAGGTTCAAAACATGTTGCAAACTTCAGTTCTGGCTGCACTTGGTGAAAAAGTACAAATCATGGAAGTGGTATTACTCAGAGTTTCAGCAACAGGGACCAAGTCTGGGTGGTCCCTAGATGTTAAGAAACTACTTAGAATCTTAAATAGCAAGGAAGTCTAGCTTTGTCTAGAAGTGTATGGCTGCTAAAATAAAATACTTTTGAAATAAATAATCACATGAGATTACAGAAAGTAGTAAATGGAAAGCTCGCAGGGGAGAGGATCAGCTGTGGTTAATCACCTCAGGATGAACTGAATGAAATGCTGAGTAACCAATATCATGATTTCCTGAAAGGTAGTAGATAGGGATCTGTGGCTTTGTTCTTTGTCCATTCAGGCTGAATATATGTTTAAATCGAAACAATGATTCCTGCCACCTGAAAGGTTTGGAACACAGATTAGGAAAGAATACAAAGTTAAGTGGCGAACAATTTGATCTATGTCATGGAATAAGTTGAGTACTCTGTATCACTGCAAAACTAATGAACAAAACTAACAAACCAAAAGAAAAAAAAAATCAAAGAGCAAACATTTGATTGGACCCAAAAAAAAAATGACAAGGGGCGGGGGACAGGAAGAATGGAGGCAAGAAACAGGAAAGCTTTCCAGCATTTATTCATGGATGAGAAACAAGGCTGCTAATAGGTAATGTACCATCAGTACTGATACATGAGAATAAAATATGCATTATCATTTTGCTTGAGTAACTCAACCATTGGCATACATAGAAAGGTTCATCCCACAATGATGACATATTATTCATGTGTATTATATACAAGTCTGTTGTTGGGTTAAATTACCAAACCTCATGACACATCACTAAGCATGCTGATCAGTACTTTAGGTTTTCTAGTGTGCAAGAGGGTTGTTACATAAATACTAGTTATGGCAGTGAATTGAGTGTTAGGAACACATCTATTTGCTGCAAGAAATACATTATAAGCCAAAATAGATAGGTGGTTATACAATAAAGGTAATATGGAACTGTTCTAAGGATAAATTGCATCCGAAAAAGGTTGTATGTATATCCTTTGCATGGCAATTGATTAAGTAGTACACATTCCAGTTCAAATTGTACCATCTTCCATTCAAGCACACACAGTAGTCCCATATCATCACATGGCAACTAAGTGGAGTATTAGATGGAATGTTGATAAGTGAACTTCATGTACCAATCAAAAGATGAATTAGAAATCAGTATCCGTGCCTTACTCTTCATCGGACATGTAAGGGCCTCCATCAAAGTGATCACCAAGAAATAAGACCACATCAGGTTTGAATGGCAGTATGGTAGACTGGAAGGATCTTCTCATGTTCAAATCCGTGTAAAACTCAGCAGCTTGGAGACCAACTGAGCTTGATGGAAGACCAAGGGAGGTGCTGTCCATAAGCTGCTTGCAAAGGAAAATATTTTTCAGGAAGGAGTAACATATTCAAAATGATTTCTGCATACTATTACTGGTTTAACAGCAGAATTGCCCAAAATAACGCTAGAAGGGGGAACTCGCCTGTGGGTCAGCAACAACAGCAACCTTGACATGGTTATTCTGTCCAAGAAAAGTTGAAGGGAGAAATATGATTATAAGATAACAATGACAATCGTGTAAATCGTTGCTTGATAGTTGACTAAAATTCAGTTTTGCGGAAATACTATGTTCGTGTAACAAAGTTTTCATGCAAAATTGGTGAGTTACTAGTCCACTGAAAACTATCATCCCCAACCTCTCTTACTACTGACCTACTGTGCCCAATGAATTGCAAAGGACTTAGCCATCAAGAGTACAGCAAGGTTTGTGACAAAGCCAACAAAACATGGGTAAACGATGCCTTATCAAATTTAAGGCACCCATAAAACCGTATTGCTGCGCTGCACAGCCTTAATACATGAGAATTCATTCTAGACGATTTACCAGACAACCTTTTGCCTCGGTGAGACCGAAATGCGTGCCTAAGCAAAGGATGAGCAACTGCTACGCAACCCTAGCTTAATCTACCGAGCACTAACGTTTGGATCCAGAACAAGATTTAGAATCAGCGTAGCCGCCGTGCCAAAAACCCCAGCACCGAAACACGGCCGCGCCAGATCAGCGTAGCCACGTACTGTCGTACTCACCGGCGTCGAGGAGGAGGACGACGACGAGGGCCACGAGCATGCGAGGTAGGAGGCCCAGTAGGCGCCCATCTCGCCGTACAGCAGCGCGGCCGCCCACGCCGCGCACAGCAGCAGCGTCAGCCGCGTGGCGCTCTGCATATCCGCGTCCGCCTCGCCCGCTCTCAGGGGAACCCTCCGCGCGGCCGGCCGGCACGGCGGGTGGCCGCCGCGTGCCGCGGCTGGATCCCGACGGCTAGTGGCGTGCCGCCGGGAGAGTTGAATGCAAGCAAAGGCTTTGGCGGAGTGGGATCTGTCTACTGATCCATTCGAAGCTGCCTTGACTGATGACGCGCGGCACGGAGGAGGCGAGCCAGCCAGAGGGTCGGGTCGACAGTTAGCGCCGGAGCCCGGCGAGTTGTGGCAACATACCACCGTGTAAATCAGATCCAGGGCGTTCGAGTGTGTGCAGTGCCAAACGAAATTTTTCATTGGAAACATCACAACACGAAACTTTCTTTTTGCGAGGGAGAATTGAAATTGACATAAAAACAATTCTTACCATTCAAATTATAAGTGTTTTTTGTTTTTTAGATACGTAAATTTACTAGATGACATAATTTATATTTAGATATATAGCAAAAGAGAAATTCCTTTTTACTCTTACAAGTAGTTACTCTCGTCTCTATATCTCTAGATTTAGGAGGAATATAATCGAACGAAGTATACGTACACAAAGTATATGATCATACTAGACCACTTAGGATGATATATATATATATCAGGTATTCATGCATACATGGAGTATATGGTCATACTTATTTTATATACTACAGTAGTGATATTTTAGTAATATATTAAAAAATATGGGTTTCTTTGAATTTTTTTCGCGTGGTAAGACATGGAGTATCCTAAAAATGATTATATAAACATACTCAAACCGATAAACAAGTATGAACACATACCCAATTGGTTTGTAAGAGTACAGAAAATGCACCATATAGCAACAATATATATATTTAGAAAAGTCAAAACAACTTATAATTTCAAGCCTTAGCACTCGTTAATCCCAATCCACCTATGTATACACGTATATTTTTAAGACATATAAACAGATTTTCATAACTAGCTCAGGACTTTAACACATAATATCTAAAATATCCTTGCAACTATGAATCTAGATTCTAGCCCCTCACTCTCTAGCTACTCCCTCTGTCCGCTTATAAATGTCGTTCCAGCACTAGTCAGACCTGTCCAGGTTCACGTAAAGTGGGATGCATCTGGACGCAAGACTGGACAAGTTCATTGAGTGCAGGGAGAATATGAACGCAAGCTTCAACGACACTAATAATGGGACGGAGAGAGTATCTTGTTAGCGACAATAGGAAGCGTGATGGTCTCCAACCCTAGCAGGAATAGATCTATATAGTATATAGTTAGTTTTGTCTTGTGGAGGTTCTCTAGACGGGATGTCTCTACTCCCATGCCATTGTCGCATTTGCCATTGTCATCTTTCACGTCGACATGCTTGTGGTTGGCTGCTAAAGGTGCATGTGCATGCCAAAAAAATAAGTTTCCTTTTCATTCTCCCTGTGCATGCCTCGCCTCCATCCATGTTCGTTGGGATTCCCTCACCTCCTCCACCGAGGAGATATGGCTGCTTGGGGGTGGTCTAGTCTACTACCACTCATTGTAGAAGTGTTTATCCATGCCTTGGTCTTGGCAGTTCCGACTATTTTGTTGGTCATTTCTTCTATTATCATTCGCTTATCTACAACCCGCCAAGTCACCCTCAAGCCCGTCGTTGCTATCTTAACAGCTCATCTCCACTTTGGGTTTAAGGATTCCTCCGTCGACGACCCCAACATCATCCTTGGTTCATATGAGGTGGTCTTCATTAAAGGCTTCATCGACTATTCAACTGCCACTTATGTCCATTCAAGTCCATGTGTTTGTGACAACTCATTATGTCCATCTGAGTCTGTTTATGAGAGCTCTGGCTCTCCCCGACGGTGATCTCCTCTTCAACGGCGACGACGTCCTCATCAACATGAATAAGGGGCACGTGCCCCCCCCCACAGTGTTGCTTTGGTGATGTATGATGATACATGTGTCCTCACTAGGGGTAGTAATATGGTTTATTGTTTTCTACGAGGGCCTTCTAATATGTCTACTTTCATAATATAATATATCTAGATGTTATAAAAAAATCAAGAAGTTAACCTAAAAAGAGTTTTTCAATGTAGGGCACCATGTGCCACATCCATGATTAACCTAGCACGGTAGAGATGTTAAGCGGAGGTAAAGATCTACGTTTGCCAAAATTTTGTATAGTAACCTTCCTAGGTCTTGTCTTTTTCAATATAATATAGGTACAAAAATCTACTTTGCTAATGACCTCTGTCGTTCAGATGTATGAAGGAGAGTAAATACGGGGTTTGTTTGTATAACTTTTATTTCTGTGACTTCTATTTGAATTCTACATCGAGTTAAATGAATTAGGGCTCTCGAACTTATAACCGTGTGTCACATATGCCTTTGAACTTTAAAAATGCATTTACAGCCCCTAAACTTATTAAGTGGTACACGTAGACCCTAAACTTTAAAAATGCATTTTTTAGCCCTCTAAACTTGTTAAGTGGTACACCACATGCCTATAAAATTAGATTTTTTTTAATTTTCTTTTAAAAATCCAACTTACGAAGCAAGGAAGGGGTACCTAGAGAGCTAAAAAACTATTGATATTCCATAGGTTGATAGAGTGAATAACAAGGATGATAATGGCATTGAACACTATTTTTTAAAGTTTAGGGGTCTATGTGTACTACTTAACAAGTTTAGGAGGTTAGAAATACATTTTCAAAGTTCAAGGGCATATGTGACACACACTTATAAGTTAGAGGGCCCCTAACATATTTAACTCTTTTCCTTTCACAATTTCACTTGCTGAGAATTGAGATAAGCTCAGCTATTCTTTGTATGATACCAAATTACCAATGAAAGTTAGCCATTGTCTTGATTCATCTTTGTCAACAAATTATCTACGCTCGGTAAAGATGATAAACCACTTTTTTTTTATCTCTGAACACAAGGCTCTATTTCATCATGTGCTCCGCGCAAAATTGTTAGAATTAGACAACAATTAGTGATCAATTAGCAAATACTGTCTTCACCGAAGGCGAAGGGACATGTCCTCTGGTGAAAAGACCCAACAGGCAAGACCCTTTCATTGTATACGTGATTATTTCACAAGGTCCCTCCAAACTTGCAAGTAAGTCCTAAGTCAACAAGATGCTTTGTATCACCAGGGCTGATGCATGACTCAACCGTCCTGTTCTTCAAAGTATGCCGTTATGGCTTTCAGCTTTCCATTGAGGAAGTTCTTCTCGACCTGCAGAGAGACCATTGTGACATCTATACAAAAAGTCAGCTTGGCACAAAATAAGCAAAAATGGGCTTACCTCAACCGCCCATGGGGGATCCACAGACAAGGACATGTCAGCCAATTGGTTTAGGTCAATGTTGCGAGGAAGAAACATCACTACTCTTGAAGCTATCATAGTACCAAGTTTAAAAAGAGAGTACCTAAAGAGTTCAACAATGAGTATAGTCGATCAATGAAAAACAAGTAAACATCAATGAGACAAACTGAAATAAAATACTCTTTTAAAACTAGAAACAAGGAACTAACCCATCACAAGGCATAAGCATGCTTTTCATATCATAAACATCAACTTTGGCATAGTCAGGTCCACCCCAAGGAGGCGACATGAAAGCAGTTTCACCCTACAGAAAATAGTTTGCTTAGGTAAGCATAACCAATTAGCCCCCACAAATAAATAACACCAGGAAGGCATCAAAATAGGCAGAACTCCATGGGACCATAAATCTTGATGTCCAAATGGAAAAATATGATGTAACTTAAATTTCCTTTTGTAGGACTTGAAGTATCAAGATATTTGTAGTACCAAGCCCCTATCCTAAAATGGGCAGTACCAAGGTCAACAATAAATTCACTCTCGCAAACAGCTACAAAGACATGTAGCTGATTGAAGAGAAATGTTGGCAAACTTAAAAGAAATAATTCCAAGAAAAATGCATTACCTTCAGATGAGGAGCTATATTTACAAAATCACCTACAATGAAATCTATGTGACCATTTACTCCATAAATGGATGCATTATGATGTGCGCAATCAATCTTTTGTGGATCAATATCAACAGCAATTACATGCTTGCACCTGGAAAAGGAATTAATAACGTAGTTAATGTGGGGAACAATAAAGTTTTAGTACTGTAGAAGAAACATTGATAACATAAAAATAAATCCACCTTTAGCTACACTGCAAACAACTAAGGCTAGCTCTACATACTCAAGTGACATGATCAGATGAGCATGCTCAAAATGTCCACAATAACACCTCCATATTAAGTAATAGTCTATTTCTTCTTCTAAACGGACACCTTCATATATTAAAAACAGCAAAACTAGGAAGAATATTGCAATATTACTGGAAGCAGATGCCTAAGTTAAACTGGACAGTGAACACAGCATACTACTTAAGGTGATATAGCCACTGCATTCTCGTATCAAAAGAAAAATAACAGTTGCTATGCAATAGGAAGTGTTCAAGAAAATGATATACAGTTGACCATCATATAACTCGATTACAAGATAACAGTGACGTACTTTGTGGCGAACTGGATGGCATTTCCACCAACTCCTGTGAAACAATCAATGATTACTCCCGCACCAACACGAGATGCATGATGCTTTGCAATTGGCTCTGGTGTAACTGAAAACCACCCTTCTTCATCCATCTTTATACCGCTATCAAAAAGTGAGAAAAGTGAATACCGCTGTGTCCAATACTTGATGATGTCATTGGAGATGTTCCCTGCCACGTCTTGGCATGAATGATCTGTAGTTTAAAATAGTTGTTGGCAAATATGTAGAAAGAGCACAAGAACGGAATATAAGAAAACAAATATTAGGCAAGTCTCACTAAGATATAGCTAACAAGGTAGTTTTCTAGAAGACCTAGTTACCTAGACATACTTCGCAAAAAAAAAAAAAAAAGTTACCTAGACATAAGTAGGAAATACGTAGCAGTCATGCAAAGTTGCATTTGCTCAAAGAAAGCAAGAAACTATTATGTAGAAGTGCAGCCTAAAATTGTAACAGGAACTAACTCCTATATAGCAGATGCCATATATTATCGCCTTACATGATTGAGATCTCCTTACTCTCTTTTTCTTTTTGGTGCTAGCAACTTCCTGGTTCATCTCTAGCACAATAGTTGTTGAATCGCTGTAATTATTTTCAGTGTGCTGTGCTTTGTCCGAGGAAGTTATCGTACTGCAAAGATGAACAGAATTAACAAAAAAACAATAACTTGGTACACAAGTTTGATCTTCCCTAACCTTTGATATATTGGCTTTTCAACAGGAATGTCAGATAAATCATGAATGCAGTGATCTCGTTCCTGTGCTTGTAAATGATTGTCATCACCAACCAGATCTGTGATGATGAGATTAAAGAAATGTGTGAGATTCTAAAACAACAACAACAAAGCCTGTCCAAACAGAAGCTAGCATATGAGTAAATCGAAGACAGAGGTAATGACAAAAACCCTAAAAAATGATCCCAAGAAGTACATTCATGTTCAGGTATATATTTGTTTGCACACCAAAGTCACAGTAACCTTAATTGTCAATGCCTTAAAAAACTAATGGCAATAATTAATGTCACTATAAAGGCATTGACAATTAAGGTTATTGTGATTTTGAGCACACCAAAATCCCAAAATATATATGGGTCTGCTTGGATCGTGGCCTTGCAGGCACCGTGGGTGCCAGTCACCCCAAATTGGATGCATGGGAGCGAGGCAGCTCCAAGCAAAGCTGTGTGGGGCACAACCAAATGGCCCCATACGTCTTTCACCTTCAGCATTTGTAGTGCAGAACGCAATACCATGTGCAATGTATTTCACTACCTTATTATTAAATGTTTACAATCCATTGCTACATGCTCAAGTGTCACATATCGTACAAAGTTATATCATAGTGCATATAACTATTCATAATGTGTTAACTGCAAAGAACAAGACTCAAGTGATAATAATCCAAAAATTCTAGGGTTCTTACTGTTCTCTTGTGGTGCTATGCTTGTACACTGAGATCCCAGTTCAACTAGCTCTTTAGTGGTACAATATGATGCAAAATCCTCCAATCCTTCAGGAGGACACCATGTGGACTCTTGTGTCTGAATGTTGTAAAAATAATACCGACTATAGAATGGATCCCAAACAACCCTCCATTCACCATAGTCATAGTAAAAGTTGTTGGCAGAACTTTGTGCATGCTCATCAATAGAAGATGGCTCTGCCAAACTTAGACTAGCTTCTTGGCCAACATCATTGTTATCATGGGGTACTGACAGAGTTTCTTCAGATGTTTGATCTTCCCTTGTGAACACTCCTTCCTGATAAACGTCGACACAGGAATGTGTAGATTCACCATCCACACAGTCATGCCTTGACATCTCTTCAGAATCTAGCAACACACTGCCAGAAGCTTGATTTTCTTGAATTGAATAGTCTTCTTTTGCTGGGTTGCCCAAGTTTTCAGAAAGCTCAAAATTCCCAAGTTCAGTGAGCAGATTTTTAGCATCACAGCCAGGGGTTTTGTCAGCAGAGTAGATGGTGCTACAGCCAGACTCTTCTCGTTCTTCAACACAAGGACTATCTTCCCTAAGTATCTTGTCAGTGTCATCATGGCAGGGTTCATTGTGACCCAGCAGAGTCCCAGATAAATTGCATGAGTACATGTGCTCCATAAAATCCAATGATTCAACAGCACTTTCTCTATCTTCAGTATTGGCACATATCCTCACAACATCATTGATTTGAGTGTTTGCTGCTTTGAGTGGTGCTTGTCTTCCTTTTTTCTTTCCCTTGTTGCCTGTGTTCTTGTTCTGAAATGCATAAAGGAATTAAGCAATGGAACCGGTAGGGGAACAGTAAAATGGCATTGCATTATGTGAGCACTGACCATTTTACTTGTGCTGAATGAAACAGGAAGCCCCAAAGAACCCATGAGGTTGGCCAATTCCAAATCTTCAACAAACGAATGGCCTATTGATAGACAGATCATATACATAGTAAGAAATCAGTTGACACATAAGGGGAAAAGGAAAAATACTGCTACTAATTTTACTATTAAAATGTTGTAAAATGAGGAATGAAGACACGAATAAATGTTGCAACAATGACTCATTGTCAACGCCAGCTTTCCCTTCCTACAGTAATCCCATGGTGATTTGACCTCCCATTTGATCTACAACAGGTCACCAGGAAGGTGGAACCGTGTCACGTTCCTTGTCCTGGGGTGTCACACTCATTCCAGGAATGCAGGAAAAATGTCATCCAGGCCTTTTCAGACCCTTACACAAGTAGCATACCACGTCCATAGATCACATTGAACCTGGGAGCTTGGCGAATATGATCCACAATATTAGCCACCACGCCCCATCTCCTATGATCTCACAAGCACTATACAGGGTGGGGTCAGCCCCTGTAGTAGTACTACTACTAAAGATATATTGTGACTTTAGTTAAAGATTTGGTCCTTCTCTATTAGATGCTGCGTGGTTGCCTGCTCATAAGAGTACATCTACTTTTCTTTCACTAGCGCCAGTGAACTTATCAACTAAGGCAGACCTGAAGTATATCCAGGTCCCACGTCAGGCAACAGAAATCAGGTGACCAATAAAATCTCTTGGTTCAATTATAAACAGGAACCCCCCCCCCCCCTAAAAAAGAACCGTGATTTAATCCAATGAAGAGACGCCTGAAAACTGGTGGTGTTGAAGCATGCCAAGATTCAGATTGTTAAGATTTTTTTTTCTCTAATGGGTTAATGGGCAGACCCAGTGCCGGGGGCTCCCACATGAGTGGGGTCTGGGGAAGTTTCCACAAAAAAGTAACGTACATTGTAATAATTGACAACAGAATATACTAGAATACAAGGAAAATGCATCTAACCTTTGTCAGTGCCATTGGATGCTTCATTGCATGTTTTGTCTGTTTGAGAGTCCTGAAAAGTTGAAGGACGTCAAATTGCTATATACATTATAAACCCCATAGGAATTTGTAGGGCACAGCATAGAAGTAACAAACTTGACTTAGTCTGCTAATCAGCTAAGTTTATTGACTCTTTCACAACAAAATGAATTCCTCAGAAGAGTAAAAAAGATTCTGAAAACACTAAATTATTTTAAAAGTGTTTTAATAAGATAATGCTGTTGGTCTATATATGATCTAGTCCACAGCTTCACAGGCTTTCCTCTCAAAGGAGATCAAAATGTAAAGCAAACCATCACCAGTTTGCTGAACAGATAACCAGAATCAAGAAGAGAACTGCAGCGGATTAATGCTTAGTTCAGCAATCATCACTGAAGCCACAATTGTTTAAGACAACTTAATTTTCCAAAAAGATCATCGGTAAATAATTAAAATAAAGCACTAAAAGGAAGTGTTATGTACCAAGCTTCCATGCCAGCAATGTGCTTTTTCAAGAAAATGATACTTGAAGAGCGGTCACTTGAAATGTTTAGTATGGTTCTCTAACCTGAACAGGCTGAATCATTACGAGGTCAAGGATTATTTCCTGATAGAACTAGGAGAAGTAGTTATGCACTTATCGGTAGTATGTTATAGATGTGCCCAGGGTATCCTGTCATATCACATAAAACTTTGTTTAAAGTGCATGCGACCATCAACATTTTGCACAGCTACAGTTTCGGCGCAATGCACAAACCATACCATAAAACCAATTCTTGTGTTAACTGTATTGGGAAAGCCTGAAATTATTTGTTGGGCCTTCTTGCTCAATAATACAGATACCAAGAAGTTAGCAGTAGCCCGACGAGGTTAGCCAGTGGAAGCACAAGCGGGGGGGGGGGGGGGGGGGGGGGG